>CM019721.1:14543695-14938695 GCA_009760885.1 Achatina immaculata
TTGATACACAGACAAAAACATCTCTGTAACCAGAGGATCCTTGTCTCCTGCCATCAGCTCTAGGATAAACAGGTTAACTCTTTGCCCACCATCAGCAGACTGGGTAGATCTTTAAAAATATTTTTTAAAAAACCCTGGTCATGTGTTGGACAAGAAATTGGAAGGATAAATGTTATCACTGGACCTATCTTCCCTCTACAGCAAAAACATAATGAGACATATAAAAGAACTACCTGGAAAAGTAGTAGTTGAACTTACAATATGCAGGTGACACAATTTTAATAGCAAGAAGAGAAACAGAACTACAAGAACTACTGATAAAGAAAAGAAAAGGTCTCAGCTTGAATAAGAAGAAAAATGAAGTTATTGTCACCTCTAAGAAAAAAGAGATCCATAAATGCAAAATAACAGTAAATGACACAATATTATTAATGCAGGCAGACAAGTTCAAATATCTAGGAACAATCCTGATTACAGATGAAAGATGCCAAACAGAGACAAAGAGCAGAATAACCCAAGCTATGTTAATATTTCAAAAGAATAAAAGTATATTCTGTGCAACAAATCACCGTCACTAAGTGTAAGGAAAAGGGTGCTCCAATCTACATAGAGCCAGTTCTGAACTACGGATCTGAGCCTGGACAGTTAATAAAGAGATACAGTAACATCTGGAAGCTACAGAAATCTGGTTTCTTAGAAGAAAGGTTAAGGACACCATGGACGGCAAGAAAATCAAATGAAGATATTTTGAGAAAGACTGATTCAAGAAAACAAATAATTACAACAGTCAGGAAAAGACAGTCTAAATTTTTAGGACATGTCATAAGAAATAAAGACTAGAACACATTGTGACAACAGGAAAGTTAGAGGGGAAAAGAAAGTAGTCCAAGAGAGAAAATCCTGGATGGACTGGCAAGATGCATGAAAGAGGAACAACTCATAAAAGCAACACAAAATAAAGACTTGTGGAGAGTTACGACTGCCAACGGCAGTAGGCATGGCACTTGATAGATCGATATGGTTTTGTTCTATTTTCATCATTTAAACTGCCACAAAAACTATACAGATGCTGTTTCATTTCCTGGCAAAAGGAATGCTGAATTTTTTTTAAAATTGTTATGTTGTGGAGAAAAACAAAAATAATCCTTCAAATGATTTTGGTTGAAGATTATGGCTCATTTTGGAGATTATGCTTCATGCTTCAGACTTTTAAACAGAACTGACAGATCATACAATACAAATAAAACACTGCTGGCAGTTTTCTGGCTATAGATATGTGTGTAGGTGTAAGTAAATACTAATCAGAAATTAGTTATGCTCATATTAGTCTCTACATATGAAACTAATATTACTTGTATGGACCTTTATTTTAAACGTACATTTCGCTCTGGAAACATTTCATTATATATTCCATAAATAATCTCTCCTATCATTAATGTCTCTACCATGTTACCAAAACTAGTTATGTTCCAATAGCTGAAGTTATATCTTTTCTCTTTCAACTTTTACAGGATTTAAACGTAATCAGGTAAATGTACAATACAGTAACTACACATAACACAATGAAGAATTATTATCATGAGTTGATTCTGATAATATTGCTAAGCTGATTATAGATAAAACAATGCTACTAAGAGATGAACATCTCTGTGATGCATCAGGCAACAGGCAAAAAGCACAGAGATGTACAAAATGATGGAGAAAAGGTTGAAATATATGAAAAAAAAATGCTTATGAGAGCTTTCTTTTTTTTTAAATTTACAATGAGACAAAGCACCTTTCAAACACTGACAGGCACTGGAATCCTAATGCTCACATGAATATTAATATAAGTAATACTACCACTGTTCAGGAAATAATCTTATTTGTTACTATCTTCCTCATATCATTAAAAATGCTTCTACCTTTCCTATTCTTAATAACAGTTCTGAATTTGCAATCTTCTGCTTACTGTTCTGTGGTAAAAAATGATTTTACCAGTGAGTAAATCAAAAGCAGATTCTAACAACATAAAGAAAATAGTAACAAATCAGATAAAATACATAAGATAATATAAATGAGAAAAAGGACTATTACAGTGCTATAAAAAGTGAGCAAGGCTGGGCACAAAACAGAAATTGGAAGCAAGAGACATGGTTTTGGAGAAAGTTGCAGAATATACACTGGATGGACTGAACAACAAAGAAGTCCTCATGGAAGTTGCAGAACAATGAATGCTACTCAAAACATGGAAAAAAAAAATTCTTTGGGAATTTTAAGACTGGAGATAGAGAACATGTAGAGAAACTCCAATTAAAGAAAATGGAAAAATGCAAGGAAAATACCTTAATGGGATGATCAAGTATGAAAAAAGGATGGCAACTACTCTGGCTAGAAACACTAATGATAACATAAAATGGTGTAGCACGTTTCCCAACATTTACTGAAACTGCACTGAATAAGTTCATGATATTATCATATGAATGGTTTTATTACTTCAGTGTAAATGCAGTTTCTGGTCAGTAATTTCTGATTATACATCCATTTAACCACTGCCTCACAACTTTTATACACGTACACCAGTTACCATGAAACTACAAAGTATATTTATTTGCTGGTGTCAACATACAATAAAACTATATACCATTACAGATCACATAATGACTTATATATTCAGCTAACACTTGTATCTTCCAAACATGCTATGAGGTAATGATGGAGCGATGCTGTTTTCTCTCTGTGTAGCAATGACACAGTTTCTACTTTTTTTTTTTAATCTATTTTTTTTTTAACTTTACTTTTGCAACAATCATTATTAACTTGTGGTTTTGTAAACTGATCATCAGTTAAACCACAAAAAGTCCACAAGATTATTCACAGATGTTTGTCCATTTTTTTTTTCTTCTGAACTGATTCTGATCAGAAAAAAAAAACAAAACCAAAAAAATTTCTCTTCTTAGCTTCCAACACTGTGTTAACAGGCTCACACAGAAATGCTCAGTCTTGGTACAACACGGCCAGTTGTAATTTAATGTTTTGTTAGAAGAAGGTTCATACAGAAATGCTCAGTCACAAAGATACAACACGGCCAGTTGTAATTTAATGTCTTGTTAGAAAAAGGTTCACACAGAAATGCTCAGTCACAAAGATACAACATGGCCAGTTGTAATTTAATGTCTTGTTAGCAAAAAAGGTTCACACTGTGACCTCCATCTTTTGATTGAGATCAAAGTTCAAAATTCAGACTCTGGCTTCAATGCACTCAGGAAACCCCATATATGCTCCACCACATGCCACAGCATCCATCAAAGAGTATGTCTGCTGATAGTTCCTGTCCAAAGTGTTCCTGGTGTGCTGAGAGACTGAATGGCTGCAGGGAATGCAGTTCCTAATGTCAGGCCACTCTGATTCAAGTGAGGCAGCATTGGGCAGCTAATTAAACCTCTTCTCTGGTATGAGGGCTCTGCCAGAGTGACCAGTTAGTTCCTTTCCTGTAGTACAATACTGCCGTGGATTTATCTTTTATTTTACAGAACCACTGCTGGTGCAACAGAGTTAGTGCAATGAGGTCGATGTTGCAGCAGCATCTAAATAGGGTGTCAAACCAGCCAGAGTGGAGAAGAAACTGTTGCGTGAGATGTATTGAGGTTACCGCCTGAAAGCAAAGCTTTTATTTCAGTTAATTTTCTCCAATCAGAAAATAAACAAGATACATGACCAAAAGACTTTCATGTGGGATACTGTATTTCAGTCAAGCAACTACAATTATACAAGACAACATATAAACAAATGAGTTTAACATTCCGTGCTCCAAAATTCTGGTCTCTGTTCTTGGAATAAATCTGACAGTCAACAATAACAATAGTATCTTCTAGTTATAGCTACAAATTGTTTACAATTAAACAAAAAATGAGCCAATTTCATGATAAATTTTAGAAAATTTCATACCAACTTTAGCTTCTTTCAGATCAGCACAAACTCCTACAAACGAGAAACCATGCCCTGTAATGCGGGCATTATTTCTTAGCACAAATGTCCACAGACTTCAGTCATTTTTCCAATATTCTTATTTTTCTCTCACCAAATCATCAATTTATCACAAAAATTAAAAAAAAAACAAACCCACTCTGACTCCTTCAACAACAATACATATTCAATATATATTTTGATTATTGGCATGTTCAGATCCATATATAAAACTACACTTCTTTTTCTTCAGAAGTGTTACTCATATTTGTTGTCAATCATACACAGTAAAAATCTCCATCTTTTTTAATTCATACTATAATTATAGCATAGTGGTACTAGCCAAGTGAAAAAAATCTGGTACCAGCTAATGAAAAAAAAGTCCAAACTGGTCACTGATTTGTCTTTACTGTGTGGGTAATTTGATTTCAAAATTAGCAATTGTAGACTAAAAGGAAAACTCATTTTGTTCACTGAAATGCTTTCCATTAATATCCATATCTCCTGATAGTATTATAAAAAAAAAATAAGATAAATTACAGCAAAGAATCTGTGATAAATTGCAGAGGAATTTTTCACAGTAGTAAGAAATAATCTCTAAAATTCTGAAACTGAAAACAGCATACACAAATAAATGGAAGATCGTAAACCTACATATATTTTTTACATTGATTTAGCTGATTTAACATATACTCAGAAAAGAATTTATCATGTTGCAAATATTCAGTAATTTATGATCCATGGCTATCAGTCAGCTAGTGGTGCGACAAAACTGAGAGGAAAGAGACCTCGCCGGTTTGGCTGTCCTTCAATTTCACCCTCCTGAAAATAGAAAAAGGTTTTCATATTTCAGATATCCAAATGAAAGCAAATGATATTCATAGCTGAAACAAGACACCTAAACAGAAATGTCATGAAACCTTAACTATTCATACTGACTTCCAACAAGTGAAAACATGAAAAAAAGAAAGTTAGCATGTAACTATTTACTGATGAGGAAAGATTTAGAGAACCAGCTGTCAATATATTAACTAGAGTTTGTGTGGAATCAGTCTGAAGTCAGGTTTTTATTAACTCTTTTTTTTTCTTTTAGGTAAAAAAAATCTTTAAGGGAAACACATCTAATTTGGACACTCCATATAAAGTTTATGAAATGCTACAGGTTAGAAAAACTTTATTATTTTAGACAAGAACAGAATTTTATACCATCAATGTAAAAAAGTGTAGGATACATCTTACATCCTTCCCGTGCCGTTAAACGTCACATAGAGCCCACATCGTAGTTCGCAAAGACTTCCTGTCTTCAGTGAGTTTTTTCAATCTCATCAAGGGATTTTATGCCCAATGAATTGGCCTCTCTTAACAATGTCTTCTTTAGAGTTTCATGTGGTCGACCTCTTTTTCTTCGGCCTTTTGTGTTCCACATGATAGCTTGTTTGGGGATCCTCTGATTGCTTCTTCTCATCACATGACTGACGTATGTCCATCTTCTTTTTCTGATCACCCATGAGACAGGCTGTTGTTTGCTCATCTGTCTTATCTCTGTGTTGTTCTTGAATTCGTTCCACTTTATACCGAGTATTTTCCTTAGGCATTTGTTTTTGAAAGAGTCTAATTTCTTGACTATTTCTTTAGTTGTTTTTCACCTTTCACATTCATAAATGAGGATGGATATTACATTTGAACTGAATAATCTTAACTTGGTTTTTGTGCTTATAACTTTTGAATGCGTATGTTCTCAAGATTCTTGAAGGTCAGTGCTGCTTTTGCAATTCGAATTCTAACTTCCTTTCTGGTGTCACCATCCTGGTCTATGCAGCTGCTGACATAAGCAAAACAGTTTACTTCTTCACCAGCTGTTCCTTCTACATATATTTGTCCTTTATGGTTAATGACAATTTTCATTATTTTTGTTTTATCCTAGTTTACTTCAAGTCCTATTTTACTAGCCATTGAAGACAGGCTATCTGTTTTTACTTGCATCGACTTCACATTGTCACTAATAAGAGTTATGTCATCTGCAAAATCAATATCTTCCAGTTGGGTCTCATCAATCAATGCCCCTTTTACCTATGCAGCATTTTTTCATTATAAAGTCTATGGCAATTCCAAAAAGCAAGGGAGATAATATACATTCCTGTTTCACACCTGTTTCAATCTGGAACAATCCGCTCATTCCCTCTTCTGTGTTGACTGCACAAACATATCCATTGTAAAGGTCTCTAATGATGTTGACAATCTTAGATGGTATCCATATATTATTAAAATTTTCCACAATGAATCTCTGTGTATGCTAAAAAATGCTTTTCTTAAAGTCTATGAAATTCAGGATTAATGGTCTTTGCTTTTCAGTATGTTCTTCCAGCATTACTCTTAGAGTAAAGATCTGGTCGAAACAGCTTCTCTCTTTTTGAAATCCTGCTTGTTCTTCTCTCATTGCAGCATCCACTATATATATGTAGGACAATATGCGTGTAGAAAATTTATACTTCATTCAAAATAAAAATAAAAACATTAATAAAAACATTAATAAACAAGTTCAGTCTTGGTACAACATGGCTAGTTGTAATTTAATGTCTTGTTAGAAAAAGGTTCACACAGAAATGCCCAGTCTTGGTACAACATGGCCAGTTGTAATTTAATGTCTTGTTAGAAAAAGGTTCACACAGAAATGCTCAAGGAAAATTTATACTATTAAAACCTTACTTCACAAAGCTGATCAAAACTAACAATTTTCTCAAAATGACAATTATATTTTGTTAGGACAAAAAGTTTGCTATCTCTTATCAGAAAATCCTTTAATTTTTTTTTTCAGTTTTACTGAACGATCTGTTATGTTTTGAAAGTCTCCTTTACTGACACAAAATTTTTTTTCTAAAGACTTCACACATCTTTTATTCACTTTGTTTTCATGACATAATTCCTCTCATTCCATCCCATCTGTACTTTTTGGAAAGAGAAGCCAATTAAGGAAAATAAATGACATCCCGTCCAGACAAAAAGTTCATGCCCTGGAAATACACTTTGCATTAAAAAAATTGGAACCCTTCCTGAATTTGATATCACTTACCCACCACTCCTCCTCTTCTTCATGAATGACAATAATTATCTCCCCCTCCTGAAAAGTTAGTTCATCCTCATTATCTGCCTCACAGTCATAAAGAGCTCGGTACCTACGGCCGGCCTGAAACTTGAACAAATAATACACATTTTAATATGCCACAATTTAATGTATTATTCAGCAATCAATGAGCATGCTAAAGAAAACTCAGAATGGCTCTCAGACAACAGTGGCTTGAACCCTTGCAGATGTCACAGATCCACTGACAGACCTTCATTTTTGTACTAGGCCACGCAGGTGCCAGGGGAAATGAAAGAGCAGATCTACTAACCAACTCAGCTGTCATTGAAGAAGGGCAAGCAATGGATCAAGCTGACAACATCAGTGCTATAAGAGCAGCTGGTGGAACAAAAGACTTCACTGACAATTATGAATCAGTGTTGTCATCAAAAAATGAATGAGTTGAGAGTAAAGCCTGAGGTGGTGGAAAATGAACAATTCATCAAGAACTCCAGGAGGATGGTCAGCCAATAAAGAATGTACACTTGAGGAGATACCAAACAAGAGATTGCAGCACCTCTAACTGTGTCTGGAGTGCAAGGATGATGGTCCTACCTAACTAACTAACACCAGTGTTTCTCAACCTTTTGTTGCATTAAAATTTTCTCTGTGACCTTCCTCCAACCCTTTTTACCACAGAGAAACAATATTTTCACATCTTTTAGTCATGATTCCCAGGAATTTTGCATGGATGAAGCCCCACATTGCTTCTGCTAATGATCCTGGCACCAACACCTATTCCTTCATATCAACAAGACTATTTTCTTTTGTCTAAAAAAATTTGACATTTCCTGAATACTGAAGTCTGAGCAGACAAATTATGTGAAACATAATCATGAGCTTCACAAAAACAAGTACTCTAGACAGCCTAGCATGAGAGTGCTGAAAGGAGCCAGCAGCAAACATCACATACAGAAAAATTTGGAGGCTCATCACTACACACCTTCAAGCATGGCACACAAATAAGAAAATATTCTCTGATCAAGAAGAAACCGAAAACACTTGACTTCCTTTGTTTCAATAAACATACTTTACCTGTGGTTTTGTCTGTGTGACAGGAACAGAGGGAACATCCATTCTCATATCAGGTTTTCTTCTTTCTTCTGCCAAGAATAACACAAAAAAGTGTATTAAAATTCACATGTCAATAATGACATGTACTATTCAATAATAAATTTAAGGTACCAAAGTGAAAACTGAAATTTATCTAAAAAGGTTAATTAGGATTACTATCTTCGCATTTCAAATAAGCCAACGTGTGATTTCTTTAATATATTCCACACTGTATAGCGTCATGATGCCAGGTCTATGTTGATTTACATACAGTGAATGATGACACCAGGTCTATGATGATTTACATACAGTGAATGATGACACCAGGTCTATGATGATTTACAAACAGTGAATGATGACACCTGGTCTATGTTGATTTACCAAAATGCATAAACTAGGAAAAAAGTAGGAACAGCTTTATTATTTAATGATAACACACTTGTGATATTTTGGCGTGAGCCTTTGTCAAACAAAAACAAACAGGATGAAGAATCAGAGAGAGGAAACAAAGTACAGATTCACATTAATTGGATGTTAACCAAACAATAAAAAGTGAAAAAAAAATTAAAGAAAAATGGCAATTGACTTAGCTTCTGGAATAGCACAGAACTAAAATCGTTTGTATATTTTGCTCTCAGAATGCAGTTACATAAAAAAGTGAAATATTTAGCAACATAATTTTGTGTGACAGCTCGACTTTGATGTTGTCTGTGTGATGTTAAAAACTGAATATTCTAACACTCATTTCATAAATTATTATGTAGTATTATACTTTTATACTGTATTATACAGTAAGTTACAATGACTAAACATGTTGTACTATAAAACAATGTGGCTCTCAGGTACAATTCGCAATAACTGACTCCCCCTATTTCTGTGCCATAAAGGCATACTGGGGATACGGTGTTAGGCCTGTATTTCCAAGATGATCGGCACATGAAAGCGTGATATGATCATCTTCACGCCTGGCCACATTCATCTTCTCAGATTTTTCTGGTACCCACTTTTTTAGACTGGGTGGACCCTGGGGCCTTTTTGGTGTGTACCAGAAAAAAATCTCCACTTCTAGGGCCTGAACTCAGTACCCCCAGATCAGTAGACCAAGTACATAACCTCTCAGCCAACCAGGCCACCTGTTATTTCCAAGGCAAAAAGATTTTTTTTTATGTCATAATATCAGGATTTTTTTTTTTTGGTCATAATATCAGGATTCATTGATAATCTGCAAATAGATGCATCAGCAGCAAGGCATCTTGCTTACAACCAAGAGGCCTACAGGAGAGCTATTAGGGAGTCAAAGTTCCACAAGGGACATGCAAATGACTGACTGATATCAGGATGAGCGATATGAAAACACTTAAACTGTTCTTAATGGTTCTTAGCAATCAGGAAAGAAAAAAAAATGTCATAAACTATCACTAGTTCTTACATTCTTGCCACTCAAAAAAAAAAAAAAGTTTATATTATGATGTGTTATCATAAAAATATGATACAACCTTGACTTGTGGAAAACCGTCGACCCTGACTGTTTTCACTGCAAATAGAAAGGAAATCTAGAATGAGGAGCTCTTGATATTGAACATCTTAATTACATTCACATCATGAATGATGAATAAGTAGCTATGAATACATGTATGTGTCATATACACAAGGGCTTACTCCAGCTGTCCTGCCATTTATGACAACACTTCTGAAAATCACTTTGTTAGATAGCCCTCATTAGTCTTGTTGTATTTCTTTGAATCTCCTTAACTGCATCGAACTGATGACCTTTCAATGTTTTCTTCAGATGTGTCAACAAGAAGTTGTAGTAAGAAAGGTCAGGTGAGTATGGAAGGTGTGGAAGCAATGGAATGTGGTGTTTCACCAAAAATTCATGTTTTGACAGACATGCATGCGGGAGTATTGTCATGGTGAGGGATCCAACTACTGGTATGCCACTTCTTAGGATGATACCTGCACACAGCATCACAGAAGAATTGTAGAACTGCTATGTAGAATGTATTCCCTGTCCGCCCTCCAGGGATGTATTCATGATGAATTATTTCATTAGTGTTGAAGAATGCAATCAACATGGTCTTGACATTGGACTTTACCTGCCATGCCCTCTTCAATCAAGGAGATGATGGCATTAACTTTGTTTCTGGGTTATACCATCATACCTGTACATCCAATTTTCACCATCAGCAATTACTAATGTCATGAAGTAGGGACCATTTTGGGCTTGTTCAAGGAGATCAATGCAAAATGACATGCGATCTCCTTTTTTCTGCAGTCAGGAAATGGTTTACAAGTTTCACTGACATACGTCGCATACCCAAATCTTCGCTTAGAATTTAATGGCAAGCAGCAACTGCTATTCCTACATTCTTTACTACCTCTCCGACTGTTAGACATTGGTTAGCATGAATAACTTCTCACATGTGTATCACGATCACATAAGTGTGTGATGTGGATGGCCTGTCAGGGCAGTGGTTATCTTCATAGGATCAGCATCCACTTCTGAAGTGTGAAAACCACTCAAATTTCTTCCACTGACTTAGGACTCACCAAAAAAAAGCTGACTGTAGCATTTCATAAGTTTCAGTACCAGTTTTCCTGAAGTGAATGCAAAAATCAATGCACACATGCTGTTCAAGTTTCTCATCTATGCTGAAATGCACAAGACCATTTGACACCCTGTCCTTCATCTCTCAACTTTCCCTCCGCTCTAAATATTCAGTTTAGTAAAAGTAAACTGAGCAGATACATACAAGTATGAGTAAAATTTAAAGTGGCAAAACTTCCACATTAAACCTCTTCTCCAGACATCCAGCTATATAATTATTTTCACACTGGCACACATTAATTATAGTAAAATTGCTACACATTGTCAACACGTTAACAAGGTTCAAAGTTCAAAATTCAGACTCCGGCTTCACTGCATTCGGGACAACCATACAAGGTCCGACAATTAAGTAATGAGACTAATTACATTAAAAAATAAAATAAACAACATTTGAAGATATAACCTGTATTTTATTCAAAGTAAGCCCCTTGTGCATTGATACAGCGAGTGGCACGATCTAACAAACACTGGAAGCCCTCTCCTGTTTTTCTGTTGGTACGGCCCTTAAACTCAATGTTCGGCCCTTTGGATGTCATCAGTATCGTCAAAGAAGCATCCTTTCAATGGTAACTTTAATTTCAGGAACAGAAAATAATCACAAGGAGACAAATCTGGGGAATATGGTGGATGGTTGAGAACGCACATTTATTTTTGGGTCAAAAATTCCTGCACAACTACCGTCCGGTGAGCTGGAGCATTTTCATAAAGAAGGAAAAAACTGCCAGGTGTTGAATACTTGGGCCAGGCTCAGAGAATCTTTTTCAATAAGCATTTAAAAATGCTTAAATAAACTTTGGCAGTGACAGTCTGTCCCTCTTTTTCACAAATTCTTTGTGAATAACTCCTTTGCTGTTGTAAAAGCACACCAACATTGTTTTCATTTTCGACTTTTAAGATGAATTTTTTTTCCTTTTAGTGATGACGGCGACTTCTACTGAGCACTTTGGCATTTCGTTGTGGGATCACAGTGGAAAATCCATGTTTCATCCTCTGCAACAATCAAATTTAAGAAATGTTTATTTCTGCGACACTTTTTTATGATGTCTTTTGCGTATTCAACATGCTGATGTTTTTGGTCATCAGACAATGCATGTGATACAATCTGGCAAGCAACTTTTCTCTTGCCAAAATCTTCCACTAAAATTTTATGAATAGTCTCTCAGTTAACACCAAATTCATCTTCCATTATCCTCACAGTCAAACAATGATCTTCTTGTATCCGTTCTTGTATGAGTTCCTCATTATTAACAGAAAGTGGGTGCCAATGTCTAGTTGGATTTGTAATCGTTTCCACATTACTTTTGAATCATGAATATGATATTCATGACCTGATACACGAGATAAACGATTATCCCCATAAACTTGTCACATCAATTCAACTGTCTCAATAGCACTTTTTTCTGAATTTTAAGCAGAATTTAATGTTAGCTTTTTGCTCCATGCTGATTACATGACAATGCACATCTAACTAGGTCAACAAAATGGCGGCTTGTTTGTTGTCTGCTTATCAGATGGCAATGAAAAGTTGCCAGATCATAGATGAAGGTTGCCTCTTTGGATTCCATACTTTGCTTCATAGATGGAATTTTTGTCTTCTTATATCTTATAATCTTCCCATGCCGTTAAATGTCACACAGGACTTGCAAGGTAATTCGCCAATTTTTCCCGTCTTCGGCGAGTCTTTCAACCTCATCAAAGGATTTTATGCCTATTAATTTGACCTCTCTTAACAATGTCCTCTTCAGAGTTCACGCGATCTGCCTCTTTTTCTATGGCCTGTTGTGTTTTATTTTATAGCTTGTTTTGGGATTCTCTGACTGTTTCTGCTCATCACGTGACCAACATATGTCCATCTCCTTTTCTTGATCACCCATGAGACTGGTTGTTGTTCAGTCATCTGTCTTATCTCTGCACCGTTCTTGAATCCGTTCCATTTGATGCTGAGTATTTTCCTTATGCATTTGTTTTCAAAAGAGTCTAATTTATTGTCTATTTCTTTAGTTGGTTTACAGCTTTCGCATGCATAAATGAGGGTGGATTTTACATATGAATTGAATAATCTTAACTTGGGTTTTGTGCTTATAACTTTTGAATTTCATATGTTCTCAAGATTTTTGAAGGACAATGCTGGTTTTGCAATTCTAATTCGAACTTCCTTCCTGGTCTATGTAGCTGCCAAGGTATGCAAATTGATTGACTTCTTCAACATCTGTCCCTTCTATGTGCATTTTTCTTTTTTGATTAATGGAAGTTTTCATTATTTTTGTTTTGCCCTTGTTAATTTCAAGTCCCATTTTGCTAGCCAGTGAAGACAGGCTGTCTGTTTTTTCTTGCATTGAGTTCACATTGTTACTGATAAGAGTTATGTCATCAGCAAAATCAAGATCTTCTAGTTAGGTCTCATGTACCCAGTCAATAGTTGTGTTACCTGTGCAGCATTTTTTCATTATGAAGTCAATTGTAATTCCAAAAAGCAAAGGAGACAGTATACATCCTTGTTTCACACCTGTTTTAATCTGGAACCATTCACTCATCCCTTACTCTGTTTTGACTGCACAATCATATCCATTGTAAAAGTCCTTAATGATGCTGACAATTTTAGATGGTATTCCATATTGACTTAAAATTCTCCACAATGAATCTCTGTGTATGCTAGCAAATGCCTTTTCAAAGTCTATGAAGTTCAGTATTAGTGGTTTCTGCTTTTCAATATGTTCTTCAAGTATTATTCTTACAGTAAAGATCTGGTCAAGACAGCTTCTCCCTTTTTGAAATCCTGCTTGTTCTTCTCTCATTGCAGTATCCACTATATCTTTAAGTCTATTCAAAATAACCTTGCAAAATACTTTTGACACAACTTGATAGTAAGGTTACTCCTCTCCAATTGTTACAGTCGATAAGGCTGTCTTTTTTTGGTATTTTAACAATGATTCCTTTTTTCCATTTAGAAGGGACCTTTTCTTCTTTCCAAATCCTATTAAACACTCTCTGTGGTTGTCTCATGTTGTCACTATTGATAGCTTTTAACATTTCGGCTGTTATTTCATCTTCACCTGCAGCTTTGTTGTTAGCCATTAAATTTACTGTTGTTTCAATTTCATGCAATTTAATTTCATCTAGGTTGACATTTAGTTGTGGGGCTGTAAGTAGGTTTCAAGGTTTAACAATTCTTTTGGGTGTGGTCAATTAAGTATTTCTTGGAAGTGTTCAGCCCATCTTTGCTTTTGGTCTTTACTTGATGTTAATAGGGTTCCAGTTTTGCTAAGGATTGGTCTTTCTTTAGATGTAATAGTACCTGTTAGCCTCTTCTGTATGTTATATAAAGTTTTGCTGTCTCCTGTTTTTGCTGCTTTCTCTGCCTCTTTCACCATATTGTCTATGTATTCTCTTTTATCCCTTCTAGCTGAACTTTTTACTTTCTTGTCTATTTCTTTGTATGTTGTTTTCGCCAGATCTTTTCCAAGGTCTGTTTTTACATTCAACATGTCTAATTTGGCTGCTCGTCTTTCATGTATGTACTTCCATGTTTTTTCTGATATCCATGCTTTTCTATTTGGTTTTTTCAGTCCAGTGCTTGTTTTGCTGCTGTGATTATGGCTGTGCTTTAAGAATTCCATATTTCATCTATACCTATCTCCTCTACTTCACTGAGTGTTGTGGAATGATTGGCAAGTTCCTGATTGACATTACTGTTAATATTCTCTTCTTTTAGGCTGTAGCTGTTTATCTTTCTGTGTATTGATTTCTTATGTTGGCTTTTCAGTTTTAGTTTTATTTACCCTATACACAGGTTGTGATCACTGTTAACATCTGCACCCCTATAACCCCTTATATCTATGAGAGATGTTCTGTATTGCTTTCTAATACAAAAATGATCTATCTGGTTTCTAGTTCTATCATCTGAAGATATCCACGTTGTTTTATGTATATCTTTGTGTGTAAATATTGTGCCTCCAATGACCATGCCCTCTGTTAGACATATTTCAATTAATCTTTCTCCGTTCTCGTTAACCATGTCAATTCCTTCTTTCTCCATTACTTTTTCAATGTCGGCGTTATCTTTCCCTACCTTAGCGTTGAAGTCCCCCATAGAAATTAGGATGTAGTGTTTAGGGACTTTGTTGATGATTTGTTGCAACTGGTGATATAAATCATCTTTCATCTGCATCGTTCGCGGGTGCATAACACTGTATTATTGTCATTCTTCTGTGTCTTAGGTTGTATCGTGCTCTTATTATATGACTGTTCACTGGTTCCCATTCTACAAGGCTCTTTGCTGCTACACTTGACATAATAATACCCACACCTTCTCGATGTTTACCATAGTTTCTGCCTGAATGTATTATTAACTTACAATTTTCCGCCAATCTTTTACCTGCTTCTGGCCATTGCATTTCACCGATCCCCAGTACGTCTAGGTGGTATCTCTCCATTTCTTTGATGACCTGAATAGTTTTTGTCTTGGCCATAATAAAATCAGTCTCATTACTTAATTGTCAGACCTTGTATATATGCTCCACCGCATCCATCCAAGAGTATGTTCGCTAACAGTTGTCAAATGTTGGTTGTTTACAATGCATTTTCTGCCACACAGTTCCAATTTTCTGCCAGCACCTTTAATTTCTCCTAGCTCCAGCAGTATCCTCACAGCTACATTGTTCTTCCATTCCCATTCTTCATTTTCTCCACAGTCTGTCCAATACAGCCTCAGCAATGTCCCCCTTATTCATTGTCAGTCTGTCATTTATTTTAGCCTGTCCAGCAAGTCTGTCTGCCACATCACTGCCATGTACTCCCGCATGCCCAAGACAGTAAAGCCATGTTAGGCTTGTCACAGTTGATGGGCTAAACAGATGAACCCATTCTTTTCAAAGCAAATTCTTCTCAATCTTACAAAGCATACTTTGTGAATCCATCACAATGACACCATTAACCTCATGAGCAACTGCAGTGGCTCCATTTAGTTCCCTTCCTGTAGCACAATATTGCCAAGTTAACAGAGTTACTGCAGTCATTCTGTAAACATATTCAAATATTTGACTGTTAGACAAGTTTAAAGCTCTAAGTAAAGTATATGTATTAAAAAGCATACACGTCTGGTTCAAGCAGACAATAAAAAAGTTTGAAATAAGAAGTCCCGACCTTCTGTCTGGAAAAATGCTTCCTGTTGTCTGTTTAGCACTTGGTCCTGATCAAACAAACAGAAAAATAAACATGTCTGCAACAGGCAACATTGTAAGAATTGTGTTCTAAAATATAATGCACTAAACACAACAAGAAAAAATGTATCAAATTAATAATCCTCACAAACTCTCATTTGACACTATAACACAGATAAAATAGAATAAATGATACAAGAATTGGCTGAATTTACTATCAAAACCCATAAATATTTATTTTTCAATCCAAGTACTTTTTTTCAGCTTATTATTTTGGCTTTCCAATCTGTGACATGGTCTGAAAGTGTACTTTCATCATACCACATTCTCATCTGCACTGTCATCATCCTCCCAAAAAAAAAAAAAAACAAACCTACAGGATGTACAAATTCAAAGAACTAAAATTGTCAAATTAGAAAATAAAAAGTATGTAAGCAGTGAACTTTTTCAGACTGGAAGCAGTTGTGAAACAGAAGTAGATTTTATCTGAAATTTTCATGAAAAACTAGCACAAAGTTACACATAAGTGTTGACATTCTCCTGGAAAACAAACATGATTTGGGAGTTTTAACTAACTGCTTCAATATACAGATTGTGAAATTCGTAACTGGCAAGTCTCTTTTATTTAAAAAAAAAAAGCAATTCATTCACTGTGTGTCATACTGGATAGCTGGTGATCTTGTGCAATCCTTAACATTTCCAATCAATTCAGAAGGTTTCCTATTTTATGCCACTTGGTAGTCTTGTTAAGACATTTTTCTTTTAGCCTCCTCTTACTTTTTCCCCTGAATTTTCCCATTTTACCAAGTTCTGATTATCTTTTTGTTTATAAATGTAATTAGCTCTTGTAATTCTGAACCTCCATGAGCATCTCTTCATTTTTTTTTTCTGGCAGTTCAAGGTATTTACTACATCTCTTTCCAAAAACCATGTAAGTTTGTTAAATTTACATGAAATGATGAACCTCATGCCAGATATATCCTTCTCTTGATGTTTATTTCTTTCCATATCCATATCCTTCCTGTGCCGTTAAATGCCGCATAGTAGATTGACAACATTTCCTATTTTCGGCAAGCTTTTCAACATTATCAAGGGATGTCATTCCCACTAAGCTGGCCTCTCTTAACAATGTCCTCTTTAGAGTTTCACGTGGTCAACCTCTTTTTCTTTTTTATTACAAAAGAAATAGTGAGAATGATTATAAAACATAGGTTTTACAAAGCAGTAAGTTAGTTTTCTCTTTAGATGTTCTTTATCCTTTAGTTCTCACTTATAAACATTTGAAATAAAATATTAACTGTTGTTAAATTAACCAAAAACAGTGTCAAAAGCATCACAATAATTAGTGTGTAAGTATATAACTATACACGAAGCACTGCAGTAAAGCTGTTATACTAGAATGTATAAAATAGGAGAAAGTAGGAGCAGCTTTATTACTTAATGATTACAAAGTTGCGATGTTTCGGAGTGAGCCTTAATCATACAAAAACATACAGGACGAAGAAATAGAGAGAGGAGATAAAGTCAAAAGCATCAACACATTAGTAAGTCAACATCTGATTACTGCTCTGCTTTTATGTTTACAATGTCACATAAAAAAAATAAACAGTTATCACTGAATAAAATGGCAATAAATGAAAATATAAAAATGTAAAAAGTAATGTTAACATTCATCCACTGTCACTATTATATGTTAATATTCAGTCACTGTTATGTTAATGTTTAGTCACTGTCACTTCTACGTGTTGATATTTAATCACTGTCACTATAGTATGTTAATATTTAGTCTCTGTTATATGTTAATATTTAATCATTTTCATATGTTAATATTTAGTCACCATCATAGTTTTGTAATAAGATTTTTAAGGGCATGCATCTTTCCCATCGCAACATATCCTTGTGAGACCTGGACACTTAACAAAACAGCTGAGAAACACATAAATGCCTTTGAATGTAAATGCTACAGAAGAGTACTTCAAATAACATGGACACAAAAAACAAATACTATACCGCTCAAAAAAAGAAACGCAAGAAATATGATACTGCACTTTAAACTGAAGTTTGCTGAACAGACAAGAGCAAATTGCCTGAAACGTTCACTTGAACATCAACTTCACGTGCTGACCTGAACTGTACTCAGCAGATGATTCATGAGCACAGAAAAGTGACACTAGTCAAAACAGCATTTTTGACAATAACTCATGACAGGTTCACGAGAATCCTGTGAAGCTTTCTGAACACAAAACTCACTGATCATGTTATTGAACGCCTATAAAAGATTGACACTCCTTGAATCAATTCATTTGAAAAGTCAATGTATAAGGATGGCTCATCTCACTACAGAACAACGACTCATCATCACTGGACATTTACAGACTGGACAGTCACAAAGTGTAGTGGCCAGGCAATTTATTGTGGTTAGAAGCACCATTAGTCGCCTTTGTAAACAAATTCAAGAAACTGGTTCAGTTGCAGACCAGCCGCACAGTGGAAGACCCATAGTCACAACTCCTGCTGAAGACCGCTTTATACGGCTGCATCACACCAGGAATCGATTTGCATGTGTCCTCAACAGTCCAGTCAATGACAGCAGCTCGTCAAATTTCAGATCAAACAGTCAGGAACCTGATGCACGAATCTGGTCTTTGGGCTAGAAGATCCTACAGAGGTCCTATTTTTTCAGACCAGGATTGCCAGAACTGACTGCAGTGGGCGAACTAGCATCGTCAATGGACCGTTGCAAATGACTGGAGAAGGGTTTGGTTTAGTGATGAATCATTCTTTCTGCTCCAGTGACATGATAGACGGAGAAGAGTTTACTGCAGAGTCCATGAGCCCAAAACTGCGTGGATGAGGCTCCTCCACATGGTGTGGGGGACGATCAACTTCACTGGAAGAAGTGACCTGGGGCAAAGTGAAGGACGCCTGAATGCTCAATGCTGAAATTCTTTGTTCTCACTTCCTTCCACTTCTGGCTGCAGCAGGGTTGATTTTTCAGCAGGATAATGCTCAACCTCATGTGGCACAACTCACCACCCAATTCCTCGCAGCCAACAACATCCAGACCATTCTGTGGCTGTCCATTTCATCAAACATGAACCCAATAGAACACATGGGATGAACTAATAGACAAGTCCGCCAGTGAGACATTGCACCAACCAATGTCTGACAGTTGTATCTTGCACTGTGGGAAGAGTGGGCAGCCATCTCACAACAACAGATCCAACGGCTAATTGGATCCATGTCAAGAAGATGCCGTTCTCTGAATAAAAGTCCAAACCAAATTTAATGAACATCATTTCATTGTTAAAGTCTTAAAGTTTCTTCATGCTAAGATTGAAACATTCATTCCATAAAAATAAAAATTTGATAAAAGTTTGTGATTTGGTGTCAATTACAACTACAGTAGTGTTGCGTTTCCTTTTTTTGAACAGTATACAAGAACTTATATTAGAAGAATGTTGCAAATCCTCTGGACAGCAAAAATAACTAATGAAGAATGTATGAGAAGAGCTGGAGAGACAAAAAACCTTGTCAAAAAGATAAGAGAGAGACAATGTACTTTCATAGGACATGCAATGAGAAGAGGGGGCATTGAAAATATTATAACAACAGGAAAAATAGAAGATCAAAAGGAAGACCAAGAGAAATGATACTGGACAGTCTGATGGGATGGTGTGAGAGCAGATCACCAACTGAGCTGATGGCCTGCATGAAGGATCGGGTACTCTGGAGAAGCATAATAGCCAACGGCAGTTGGCATGGCACCTGATGATGATGATGATACAAGAACTTAATACTGAAGAAGGTTGGTTAATAAGGAAGATTAGATAGAGAAAATTAAAATATTCTGGACATATTAAATGTCATGAGAATTTAGAGAAGACAGTCTTGGAAGGGTACATAGTGGGAAAAAGAAAGAGAGGAAGACCAAGGCGAAGACGGCTGCAAGACATCGTTGATGATCTGCAAATGGATGCATCAGCAGTAGGCCATCTTGCTTACAACCGAGAGGTCTACAGGAGTGCTGTTAGGGACATGAAAATGACTGACTGACACAGTTATGTTATTATTTAGTCACTGTCACATGTTAACATTCAGTCACTGTCACTGTTATAATTAATATTCAGTCACTGTCACATGTTAATATTTAGTCACTGACACTGCTAAAGGCAGTAAAATCTCTGTTGTAGAAAGCAAAACAACACAACTCCTCAGATCATATGATAAGTACCTCCCTTCAAGCAAGCGTTTGTTTCAGTCCTTTAAACTGGGGGGGGGGGGGGGGCACTCTGGGTCATGACTCCTCTGTGAATTGCTGGTTATAACCACTTCACAAGGCTGAAGATACTGCTCAGATTTTCATGTCTGTAATACATCAAGTTCTTAGCTGTTTGTTCGGTGGATTTGATAAACCTTCTCGCTGCTGGCGAGATTCTTCAGCTGCCGTGCATGGAATGGGCTCCTCCCGGCCAATGAAGAAAGGTGCAAATGGGGTTGGCATGTGGCAACACGGTGGAAAAGGTGAAAGAAAGAAATAAGCGAAGTAAACAATAGTCAAATCACGACACCTCTAGTCTGAGGGTTGGCCACATACTAAGTGCACTCATATTGGGCGAAATGCTTGAACTGGCTTAAACCAGAGGTTAACACTGCTGGCGAGATTCTTCGGATGCTGCGCATGGAGTGAAGCTCCTCCTGGCCAAGGAAGAAAATGCGGAAAAGCAATCAGGGTTGCTGTGCGGCGCTGATGTAAAAAAGGTGATGGAAAGGATAAAGTGAAGCTTAATCGGTATGTCCAGTAGTATCGCATCAAGAGCTACCCATACCACGGCACCTCTGCTCTAGAGGTTGGCCACGTCCGAAATACACCCATACTGGTGAAATATGCCTAAACCGCCTTATGCCAGGGGTGATACTTGATGGCTACGCATGTCACGGTACCTCTGGTCTAGAGGTCAGTCACGTCCTAAACACGCTCATACTGGGACAATATACCTAAACCGGCTCAACCCAGGGGTGGAAGTCACTAGAGGCGAGGATTCGAACTCCTGGAAAAAAGCTCCATCCTGGTCACAACAAGGAAGGGTAGCGGCCATGGCTACAAAATGCTGAAGTCGGAGACACTGGACCAGGGCAGTCTAGATGGGCAATCACCTCTCACCCGGCAGGGATGTATGCGTATCCTAACCATGCTGAAGTCTTCCGGTGAGAAAGTCCAACGCCGGAATGGAGGGGCAACCACCTCTCACCCGGCAGTGATACACGGGTATCACAAAACACGTCGAGGTTTTCTGGTGAGAAAGTCCAACTCTAGACCGGATGGGCTACCACCTCTCACCCAGTGGGGATATACTCATATTCAAAACACGCCGAGGTTTTCTGGTGAGAAAGTCCAACTCTAGATCAAACTGGTGCAACAAAAACCACAGTGTCACACAATCCCGCTTCTGAGACCCACCAAAAATACAGGCTCAAGCTGTGTGATACTCTGAACCTCTTGTGGTCCTCTCAGGGACCTCGTGTTTTAGACCACACGGGGGACCATGGGACCTATAGAGAACCATAGGGGTAAATTCAGTAGGATCACAGGGCGGTCTTGGTGGTAGAAGTGAATGAAGAAGAAGAAGAAGATAAACTTTCTTATATTACAGTGACCAAGTCCTTGACTGCACTTCGCGTTTGAGTTAATATTTAGTCACTGTCACCATTATATGAAAAGCTATTAAATTCTTCATTCCCTGTGTCACACAGAAAGAGCTGTTTTGAACTTTGTAATCAATTTTACCACTGCCTTCTCCCACATCATGATCGTTATCATTCATATTATTATCATTATTTTTTTTTCCTCTAACAATAACTTCTCAGTTTAAGCTGCCCCATGCCTTGCAAACTCACACCACTTCCCACATAAATGTCTTCTTGTCTCATCTTATCTTCAATCTCCCTTTAATTGTGAGCTAGTGTTTCTTGCAGCTGATGTGGTGAATATGTTGAGACAGCATCATGTTGGTGTGGGAGCAAGCCATGGCCTGCGGGCAGCTAAAAAGCAAAGGGTGTGTAATACTTCTTTAGCAGACTCCACCACCATGGAAACTATGGCGATCAGCACCCCATTAGCCATACTAGGCCTGTTATTGGGGATACCAACAGAGAGAAGGGACAGGCTCTGAGTCAGTTATTCTTCACCAACCCGGATGGGTCAGCTATGGTTCACCAACCCCGATGCCAGCATATCAGCTATGGGTTGATGATTGCCAGATCAGAGACCATCTTCACCCCCATCCCCCATAAATGTCACAGCCATGTAAAAGTAACTGTTATGAAGCTGTGTTGTCTATTCAACACCCACAAATTCCACAACAGATGAAGTGCAACTATGACAAATCAGATGACAGTGATATCCAATGAATGTAAAATGTGAGATACCTCGAGGTATAATTATGAGCATAATATTACAATTTTTACTTTCACTTCTAGTGTCATTAGTTAAATATGTACTTGTGTTACCCACAAGTAAAATGGTCTTTTTAATTCAGAAATTTAAAATCGTAGTTTCCTATTTATAAAAAATTGTTCCTTAAAACTATACCTGAAACTAACTTCATGTAATAAGTATTCGTTCGTTTGTTATTGTTGTTCAAGTTTGCACCAGACATGGCAGGAGACCGTGTGTATGTTTGTCTAGTTGGTACCTGCTAGAGAGAATGAATCTAAGCTACGGAATTTCTGTGTGTCACGACCTCGTTTCTTTCCGGGTGTCACGATCTCTCATGTCTGCTGAGCAGTTACTAAAGACTATGTCAACAAAACACCTTTTTTGGGGTGCTAGTTGGCTAAGTCGATAGTACGCTGTTCTCTCGTGGCTAGACGGCTGCTCGTCCTACCGGAGTCCGTGTTCGAATCCCAGGTAATTCTCTTGTGATTTTTCTTTCTCTCACGTCTCACTAAAGTGCTTTGTCTACGATTTTTTCGAGGTTTAATCCTACAATATTTGTTCTCTTACTTTACCGTACCAAAACCTCGTAGTTTCCTATTTATCAGAAATTGAACTCTTTGGGTATTTGGACACGCGTCCTGCGTGGTTGTATCCCTATTACGAAATACTTATAGACGCGAGGCGCGATGATGGTTTGTAGCTCTCTAATTTTGAAAATAATCAAAGTATCTTAAAACCAGCAGTTGACTTCCTTCCGGAATTTAGTTGTCCACATTAAGCGTGTGGTTTGAGCAGAAAACAGAGCGATTCTTTGTTCATTTAAAGCCAGTTTTTCAAAGTTTATCGTAGCTAGGCCTTTGTTTATCAACAAATATGGCTTCCAGTGCTAGTTTCTTTCGTCCAGAGCAGCATATTTCTGCATTACAAGCTCAGAATTTAATTTAAAATTGTCTAGACTGTGGTGTAGAGAATGTAATAGTAGAAATTGTAAATTTTCGGCACACGTGGCAGTGATTGAAAGAATTTTTCGTGTTTTTTTTTGGTCCAGCAGCAAAATGTGTTAGAAGGGTAGCTGGTGATACTACTTCTCAGCTTTTTGCTAGTACTAGCTGTAATATCACAATAAGTAATGCTGGAGATTGTGTAATTAAAAAAATTAAATGTTGTAGAATGCTTCAAATTTAAAAAAAAACAAAAACCAAAACACAGTGGCCTGTTTTCTGGTAAATATTAGTCAACGACCGCCCACTTGTTTTCATGTAAATATTACCCACCCACTTGGTGTTTTTAGTTTGCTGTGAATGCATAACTAGTGCATATTTTCATGTAAATTTTGGAAGATATGTTAAAGAACAGATGTTTGTGTACATTTTTATTCATTATGGAATTATATAAACAACTACTTGATGGGTAAGTGACAAAAAATTTATTTTATTCCTTCATTTTCCATTCTTTCTTCTCAGTTCTTAGCTCTTTTTTTTTGTTGTATACTAACAAAATGTTAAAAATTTTATTTGAAAAACAAAATACATTTTTTCTTCTTCAAAATAAGGTATAATACTTCATACTACAGATCAGATTATGCCTTTGTCATTCTTTTAAATGTGACAACCATCCCATTTCACATTGTGAAATTTACCCCCCTTGGTCTTTTGAGGGAAACACCCCCAGTATACAAAGAGTTAAAACACTTGGTAAAACATATCTACATTTCGGCGACTATCTTCTCTATTATCCAACTTCTCAAAATCCACAGATCTGATTACATATCTTTGCATTATTTACCACTTACATCTAACTGTGGATTAATATGCTGTCAATGTTTTCTTATGTTACAGCTATCAAACTGACATATGACTATGTAATATGTTTTCTGTAAAAAAAAAAAAGCTCTAATATTCATTTCTGATATTTATACCATCTAATGATGGTTTGTAAAGTGCTAAAATATATCTATCTTTGTATAAGTCCAATCTTTACAACTGGGTATAAAATGTGTTTATGTAGCATAGCCTTGTAAGTAACGGATATTGTTGATATTATTATTATTATTAAGGAATATGATTATGAAAATACACTGTAAACAAAATAGTAAGATCGAATAGCGACAGAGAAAAATGGAGAGGAATGGAAGAGAAAGGTATAGAACTTCCATGACAATAGAACAAGACGCGGACAAAAGTAAACAGTGGAAACAGTGAATAGAAAAAGAGGAGACTCAGGACGCTGACATGTAGGAAAGACAAATGAAGGACGCCAGAAAGTAGAATGGTCCAGTGATAACAAAGCAGTGACTGGATGTTGACACGAGTAAACAAAATAGAAAAGACAAATAGAAAAGGCAGACACAATGAAAAGCGAGGACACAATAAACCTTCGACATGAAATAGCAAGATAATGACTTAGGTAAATAACAACTGTATAGACAGAGTTGACATTCTGACACGTGTTACGTGTAAAGAAGTGACCAACTCGGCCAGCTGACCAATTAAATATTTAGAGGCATGGGCTATTGGATAACTGACTTACGACATATAAGCAATGGGGCAGTTTGAATGACGGACAATCAGAACGCTCATGGGAACCAGTGGACATCTGAAGGGTGGAGCCAAAATACTTATTGGTTAATCCATCAAGCTGCACTTGAAGATAAAAAGGAGAGAAGAGAGAAGAGGAACCAAGTAGGGGGATCGAGGAAGAAGAAGAGACAGAGGAGGGAGCCTGAAGAGAGAAGGACAGACAATCAGAGAAGAACAGCAGAAGGAGAAAACACACCAGAGAAGACACGAGAGAGAAATAAGACGTATGTAACAACAGATGGACACTTAGAGAAATAGATACTCAGGAAAAGCAGTTTTGAAGAAGTAGTTTTAGGATAGATTAAAGCTGTGTTTAAAGTATTTCAAGTGATTCAAAGGATTATGAAGAAATGTACATTTTGAACTTGGAATACAGTGATTTAGTCGTGTAACTGATTGACCACGTGTTGCACATCGAATATAGTGCAGAGTTTAGAATTGTCCTCTTATCAAATGTGTAGAATATTGTGAAATAGGGGAACACTGAGAAATGCTGCATGTAGGGTATGATAGTTTGATACTGATGTGCTTCAATGACGAAACTAACGAAGATTATGTCATATTGCATCTTAGAACAAGAGATGTTGTGAATTCTAAGTCGAATATCTTATTTGTTAAAATAAATGAATTATGTAGAGAACATTTCATCGGACTTACCCTAATTATAGAAGTGTAGTGCTTGTGAAATCTAATCTTAAACAACAGAAATCTGGATGTGTGTGAAGATAAAGTCGGTATTAATCAAGAACTCTTCTTTAGTTAGAAATATATGATTCACAAACTGAAAATGTTATAATGGTGCCGTCAATGATATATAATTCACACACTGACAATATTATATTTACATAGTCCAAAACAAACTGATACAATACTGAATAAACCTTTTATAAGTGAACAAAACTGGCCAATTAAATGTGATGTTAAGTTTACGCTCACGGGGAAGGCAATACAATATGCAATATGCACAAATTTGCACCATACATTCTTCAAATATACAACATTGTATATCAGGCATTAATGCTATCTGAATATTTTCCCCATCTTCTGAATTTTAGAATTTCCTGAATTCTATAAGCTTCAAGAAAATTCTTCTCCCATAGAACATAACCTTTACTGTTCCTTAGTACAGTGCATTTACTCTGTTTTGACTCATAAGAGCATAGCCTCCACCTGAATTTCTCTCATTAAGCCACAAAATAAGTTTTACAATGTAACAGAAATGGAGCATAAAATGCAAAATATGGCAAAAGTGATAACAGAATGAAAGTAGGACATAGGATGTTAGTGCACTTGAATGGACTGGAAACTAATGTCTGCACTAATGTCTTAGACTGAAATGCTAACACTTTTGTATTTCCCCAACATCTAACATATGAAGCAAACGATTACCCCCTAGACTTGTACCAATAGCTTTATACACACTGTAGACTGTCTCTGTCTGGCATGTGTAAGTGTGATCTGATCATTTTTTTACTCTTTCCACTCTGACTTCAAGGAAACTATACAGAGAAAACAGAAGACAAGCACAGACAAGCAATGATCAATGCAACTTTTTGCAGAGTTTTTCTTCATGCAATAATCATCCTACTCTACACTCTAATTATTTACTAAAGTAGTCTAAAAATCCAAGTTTTGATTTAAATGAGTCTTCTTCTCCTACATTTGCAAAAATATTGAGATGCTTTAAACTGCTCCAGTCTCTAGTGCTCAGTAATTTTTAAAATGCTCTTTAGGTAACAGGACATGAGCTATAACTATCTGCCGAGTGTAGCCCACAACTTACTTGCAAATAAACAACTGGAGACAATAAGTGTTTCTCAAAACTGATTTTTTAAAAAAACCCCAAGTTTTCAAATGTTCAAGTACGGATACCAACAACGTACCAAACAAATAAAACAGAAAGAACTACCTGAGTTTACAATGCTGATCGTCTTATTGGAGTCTGGAGGTCGAGGTGGAGGCTCAGAGACGGTCCTCTTGTGAGATAAAAGTGCTACCTCAGTCTCGGATCTGACAAAATTTGTTTTAACTGATGCTGGAGATGACTTACTATTTGAAACAAACTTCACACTAAACATGTGCTTCAAGAAAATCTACAGAATGGTGTGACATATTTCTATCTTCAATTTCAAATATGGATATGCTGAAAAATTTAATGTAAAGTACTTTCATTTTACAAAATTAAAGAGACAAACAGAAAGGAAAGCATTATACTTGTAATCTAACCACAGAAAGAAAACGGATGCAGCAATTTTAGTTTTTAAATGTATTACTGTCCTGTGACTAAACATTGAAAGCACATAAGGAATGTTGTACAGCCGTACATACTTGTTTCTATTATGTCCTTGTACAAAAGGCGGTGGAGGGGGTGGTAGTCTTTTAGCCCTAGGAGGTAAAGGAGGTAACATTGTACCTCTGGGTCCTTTCTCTATTGATTGAACACTGCCTCCAATAGTTAATGGGATGTGGCCAAGTGACTGACTAACAGGACTGTTCCGCCCATTGCCTGGCCCACTTGAAGGAACTGATGATTTCAAAAATGTACAGAATTATTTTCAGCTGTGCAGTAAGGAACAATCTACATTAGTGCATCTGTAACTGCTCTAAATATATTAGAGGCCAGAGGATCATCAGGTGCTTACACATTATTCAAATGAATAAAAGGATTTATGCCACAAATTACCTGTAAATATAAACATCCATTACCACTAGAAAATCAGTATCTGACCACAAGCTGCCAATTTAGGTATTAGATTTTTCTCAAAAACAATATAAAAAAGTGTCTCTCAAAAATTGTTATATTAAAAAAAAAAATGTTGTTATCTCTTACTTCTTCTGTCATTCCGCACCTGAAAAACCAAAGCAGTGACTACTTCTAAACAAGATTAGTAGCAGCATCCTGCCTGTGCCGCTAAACGTCACATAGGACCTGCATGGTAGTTTGCTAAGATTTCCTGTTTTCAGCAAGCTTTTCAACCTCATCAAGAGATGTTATGCCCACTAAACTGGGCTCTCTTAACAATGTCCTCTTTAGAGTTTCACGTAATCGACCTCTTTTTCTTCGGCCTGTTATGTTCCAATTGATAGTTTGTTTTGGTATTCTCTGACTGTTTCTTCTCATCACATGACCGAAATATGTCCATCTCCTTTTTCTGATCACCCATGAGACAGGTTGTTGTTTGCTCATCTGTTTGATCTCCGAGTTGTTCTTGAATTTGTTCCATTTTATACCAAGTATTTTTCTTAGGCATTTGTTTTCAAAAGAATCTAATTTCTTTAGTTGTTTTCCAACTTTCACAAGAATAAATGAGGGTGGATATTACATAATCTTAACTTGGTTCTTGTGCTTATAACTTTTGAATTGCATATGTTCTCAAGATTCTTGAAGATTGATGCTGCTTTTGAAATTCTGATCCTAACTTCCTTTCTAGTGTCACCATCCTGGTCTATGTAGCTGCGAAGGTATGCAAATTGGTTTACTTCCTCAACAGCTGTTCCTTCTGTGTATATTTTTCCTTCGTGGTTAATGAGAAGTTTCATTATTTTTTTTTCCTTGTTAATTTCAAGTCCTATTTTACTAGCCATTGAAGACAGGGTATCTGTTTTTTCTTGCATTGATTTCACATTGTCATTGATAAGAGTTATGTCATCTGCAAAATCAAGATTTTCAAGCTGGGTCCCGTTTTACCTGTGCAGCATTGTTTTATTATGAAGTCTATGGCGATTCCAAAAAGCAAGGGAGATAATATAAATCCTTGTTTTTCATGCCAGTTTCAATCTGGAACCATACACTCATAATAAACAAGATTAGCACAAGTGCTTTATTGTACGCTTCCTTTGTCATGTAAATACTTCAGTAAATAACATAAAATTTTCTGTTTCTCTCACTACAGTTTCAAAGATCACATTACAAACTGCATCGACTAAAAGGGGGAATAACCAGATTTACTACTTTTCATTTCTAAATATCACTAAATGTCTCCACTAAATGCATTCACTAATATGCACTGTTTAGAGTTTGTAAATGAGAGGATAACATACTTATCTGGCACGGAAGGTAAGATTTTAATAGAAAAACCCCCACCAGCATGAGGTAGTACCATCTATCTAGCAGGCACCATTGTGGTGTATAAAAAAAAAAAGGATAACGGCCAAATGCTGTTGGTTTCTGACTTGGTCTTGCCCATATTAAATGATTTTTATACCAAAGAGGTGAGCATTTCTAAATAACTGCATTAAATCTTGAAATTCTTTGAGTTGCAACTGACAATTACACCTTGCTCAACAATTCTAAACATATTTAAACAACTGAATTTAAGTATAGAAATATGTAACCGACACTAGGGCATATGCAAGTAACAGACACACAAGCATGTACACACCCTCACAAACATGGCAAACATTAAGATACCAATTTTTAAAAAAGGCAGCAGAATACTTTCACAAAATATACTTTACAAATTATAGAATTTTTTTTTTCTCTTCCCTACTACTGAGGCATTGTTTCATATTTCACATATATGGGACTGGTTTTTATGTGCCATCAATTTTCCCTCAATGCACTGACAGCTGGAAGTGCAGTGTATAACTGTGTGCATCACCTTGCAGGCAGTTATTCTGTTTTTCATGGCAGTTTTCTAACACAAAGGACAGGTACTCTTTTTTTTTCAGACTAGGCTGGCTGAAGGATAATAGAAATGGACTTGAACCTACTCCCTTCACATTGGAGACACAGCTAGTTAGCAGCATTAATCCTATGGTCACATTTTTATATTATATAAAATTCAAACTTCTTTTTTACAAAATTCTCCACAAGCTATAAAATTACAGCACCAACTGAAGGATTAGCAAGGAAGGCAATTCAACCAAGTCAACACAAAATGTCAACAATGCAGACTACATACAAGCATGCCAGCAAGCAAACAACTATAAGTGCTAGCAAGACAGTGCTGTTAAACCTGTTATCAGTGCACCATTTACATTATAACCAGTCTGAGTTAGTCACTGGCTATCTCTGTGCAATGAGTTGATGGCTTTCTCTGAAACTGCTTGTTCCTTATCCACTTTATTTACTACTAAAAACATAATGAGCAGATCCCACCATTCATGTAACATGCACATTTTTTGTTCTGTCAGCCTGTTACAGAAGTCAAAGAAGGAATTCTGAACATTTGAACAAACAGATTAACTATTACACAGCTATGTACAATGATCTTATGGCAAATGGATCTGAATTTCATGGACAAAATGATGATCATTACAGACCTGAGACACAAACACAGAACAACATTTAATCTGGGGAAAAATGTCAAAAGTGGATTAAAGCTCAAATCATAACTACACAAGCTTGAGGTAAATGATTAATTAAGGCAGATATAAAGTAAATACTGACAACACTGGAAGTAAGGCAAACTGATACCAACTCTGGACTTCAAAATGAAATACTGACTGCTGCACATAAGACAAAGGTTAACTACAGCGAAATCTTAAAATTATACCACTAAGTACAAATAGTCCTTGACTTATTGGCTGTGTTCTGCTCCAAGGACCTTGCCACAAGTCAGATCTGATACAAGTTGAATACTTCTTTCAGGCACACTGTTTTCTATTATAGCTATTTATCATCTGTATTTTAACAAATTTGTTCTTTGTTTCAGAAGGTTAGAAAACATTAAATATCAAGCAAAGGATCAAGCAATTAAAATGTTATCATAAAATGCCATGTTGCACTTCAACTTATTTTAATAAGACAAAAAAAGCATAAAGTACATTAAAAAATTGCTATTATATGGTTAATACAGAAAGACTTTAATTTAAATCACACAGCATTCCCTCCAAATAGCAGCATTAGCTTATCTTTACATGTCTTGAAACAAGGCATCATTTGTAATTCTCTGAGGATGTAGATCTGTTATGGCATTCTTTTTTTTAAAACAAGTCCATGTCATCCTTATTTAATATCTGTTCCAGTAGGTATTCCTTGTCTGATGTCATTTTGTCCGGCTCATCCCAGAGTTTCTTAGTGGCATCAACATCAGTGCTTGCAACTTTCCCTGCTCACACACAAATTATTTAGGTCAAACCTGCATCTGAAGCACTGAAACCAGCCTTTGCTGGCATTGAAGTTCTAATGGTACTCCTGTTCTTTCAGGGCATTAAAAATGCTGTGCTTTCACTTGAATCATCAGTTAATCCACTGGGATTATTTTCTTGATTTGGTCTTCCATCGAATCACCAGCACTTTCTCCATCTCATGGCTAGGCCCTTATCTCTTCCTTGTTAAAACTGTTGACTTTATTCCAATTTTTCCTTTGACTGTTTCTTGAATCCTATCCTTATTCTTAATGATCAATGAAAAAATCAAATGAGATAGTCCCTATTCATAGGCTGTTAAGCCAACTTTCTTCCAATCATCACAGGTCTTAATGATCTTCAACTGTACATACATGTCTAGAATCTTCCTTTTTAAAAAAAAATTTTTATATATTTTTTTAAAACACCACATGGTGCTGCTGGATAATTGTACCACCTTGTGGTGGTGAGGGTTTTTAGATTAAAATCTTGTTGATCATGGTAACTTCCTCTGCCATTTTCTTAAACCAGCGCTTTCAGCAGAATGACATCTCTTACTTGACATCTTAACTTGGGATATAAGTGCAATGGATGTTTCATAAAAACTTGTAAATCTACTACTTTTGGTTTCAATTTTAACATCCGATGTTCTTAATAATTAAGATAACGTTACTTGCTGCTAAACACATCAACAAAATTGTGGTATTATAGCCTTATTGGGCAGAGTTCGAACTACTATCTTCCCTCCCCTAGCAGTCTACCTGGCAGTTTTTCCATCTTCAAAATACTTTCCCTTTGAAGTTAGGACCCTCAACATTTGTATACTTATATTCACATACTTTCATCCTGCATCTCTCTCTCTCTCTGTGCGTGCGCATGCACATGCGTGTTTTTTTTTAACATATATATACTCATGTACTTTTGTATACTTTATTAATTTGAATGTACAGGAAGCATGAAAGATGGAGCAATAAAAGGCAGAATGTAAGACAGGCTTGTGTGCCTAATTCTTCACCCTTTTAAAATAAAGATCATTCATTCATTCATTTTCTCTGACTTTGCTAGTTTAATGGCAAATATCAATGAATTTCTCTGTTCAGCACAAGTTCTCACTCCAACTTCTACCAGATGTAAAATTTGACACATTTCTGGTCTTCGGCAGCCAAACGGTTGTATATGCAGGTTGTCTTAACTCAAGCATATGGTAAGTTGGGTCTTGTGAATAAAAAAGTCTAATTTTATGTGAATATTTATTTTTTAATGCACTTGCTGTTCTACTAACTGATATGCTTTCCATGTTGTTGGAGATTCTAACTTCATAGGCAGAAATTCTCTATTTTCATAAACCAGGCCCTCGACCTCCATTATTCTGTATTCATCTCCTGAGGTCTGCCATCTTACCAAAGGAAGTGAGGAAACAAAGGAAAAGTCATACTGAAACTAGAGCTAAATGACTGACAAAAAGAAATGTGACTACACACCGAAAAATGGTGACCAGGTCACAGTTGAGTGATAATAATAAAAATATAACGAAATATTAAAAGAGACTAACTGTTATAACAGAAAAATATGTCCTTGCACAGAAAATAGCAACAATCTGACACCTACATACACATCTCAATGACTGGATAAAGCTGATACATACACTAAGATCAATCAAGAAGTTTTATTTTAAAAAAAAAAGATTCACACTCACAAACACACATTCTGGTGCACAATATGCAGTAAAATCTGAAAAAAAAGAGAAAGAAAACAACTTCAGAAGTGGGGGGGGGGGGATAATATTACTGGTAATCAGAAAAAACAAAGCAAAAAAGTCAAATTCTGTAAAAAGAAACAAACAAAAAATAAAGTGCAAAAAAAATTTTTTTTTTAAACTTTACTAACTTAACCAAAAGGGGATGGACAACATAGAAGAAATAAATGAAAGATCAATTTGTTCCCATGAAACAAACATATAACAAAAGTTGACAAAACATAAAATAAGGTGAAGAAAAAAAAAACACTTTTTCTTTTCATGCCACAACAGGGGTACACTACAACTTCCTGAAACTTACCAGTCAGAAACTGGCCTGAATAAAGGAATTGGTTGGGATTTTGGATTAAATGTTAACTTCTAGACAGAAGAACTGAACTTAGGAAATAATAGATCAGGAAGTAATACATAGATATAATGAAATAAAACTCTACAAAATAAAATTTCTTGACACACAACACCACTTGCAAATCTCTTACTTACAACTATACTGATGTTTCATGTGCAATCATAACTAATGATAAACAAGCCTAAAGTCCTTCAAGTTTATCTGCTGCTCATTTGCCAATCACAGCTAGAATTTTTAACCAAATATCATGTACAGAAACTCTGCAACTTGCAGAAAAATGAAAACAAGAACAGACCATGCAGGGAAGACTGCATGATTTAGATAAAATGTGAACAGGTTAGTATCTCACTCTTCTACTGCTGAGTTTTTCAACTTCACAGTGCATCTACCTCTCATTAAAATTATTCATTCCAGATGATAAATTTAGAAATTGGACTATGCTGGGATAGTATGTGTATGATGAGATTGATGTGGAGAAAGAGAAATAAAACAATTGTAGTTATAAATCTTGTCTTTGAGAACAAAATCATGAGAAGAATCTGTGGCCCCATAAATAATACCAATAGTGATGAATGGACAGCTAGAAAGAACACAACAGCTCTTTTAAATCCCAACAAATTATAAATGTCTTTTAAAAGTTGGGTGATGTAGAAAGAATGGAAGAGAACAAACAAATGAAAATGATGTATATAGGGTTCTAAGTACTGTTATAGCTGGAGGTGGGGTGGGGGGTACGCTCTCCACTCCAATTAAATGTCTCCAAGGCGTGCGTCTCAAACAGCATCTGACAGTCCAAGTCCAGCTCCTGGCCTTCTCATGGCAGAACTGCTTAAACTGACAGGAGAAGGGGTGAAAGGCGAATATCTGGAGCCTGAAAACCAGATGCTTCGGGTAGATGAGAGTCTTGGTTGGTAGTTCATCTAGGAGAAGGAAAACTCTGATTTAAAACCTGCTGCTGGCAAGATTCTTCAGCTGCCATGCGTGGGGTGAAACTCCTCCCAGCCAATGAAGAAAAATGCACTTAGGGTTGCCACGCGGTGCCGCTGTGGAAAAGGTGAAGGAAAGGATTACGTCAAGTAACAGTAGTCTTGAGGTCATGGCTATTCAAATCACGGTACCTCTGCTCTAGAGGCCAGCCACATCCTATATACACCCATACTGGGGCAGACTGCCTAAACCAGTTTAACCCAGGGGTTAAACTAAGACAATGCTGGCAAGATTCTTTGGCTGCCATGCATAGGGCGAAACTCCTCCCGGCCAATGAAGAAAATGCGAAAATGTGATTAGGGTCGCCGTACGGTGCTGATGTGAAAAAGGTGATGGAAAGGATAAAGTGAAGTTTAATCTGTATGTCCAGTAGTCTCGCGGCAAGAACTACTCATACCACAGCATCTCTGCTCTAGAGGCTGGCCACGTCCTATTTACACCCATACTGGTGAAATATGCCTAAACCAGCTTAACTCAGGGGTGAAACTTGATGGCTATGAATATCACGGTGCCTCTGCTCTAGAGGATGATCACATCCTATATACACCCATACTGGGATAATATGCCTAAACCGCCTTAACCCAGGGGTGAAATTCACTAGTGGCGAGGATTTGTCCTCCTGGACAAAAGTTCTGTCCCGGTGACCACCAGGAGGGGTAGCGGCCATGACCACAAAATGCTGAAGTCTGAGACATTGGACCAGTGCAGTCTAGATAGGCAACCACCTCTCACCTGGTGGGGATATATTCATATCCTAATCACGCTGAGGTTTTCCAGTGATAAAGTCCAACTCTAGACTAAACTGGTGCAACGAAAACCACAGTGTCACGCAATGCCGCTTCTGAGACCCACCGAGAATGCAGGCCAAAATTCCACAATGCTCTGAGCCTCCATCCTAAATGAGGCTATCGGGAGAACCACAGGAGTAAATTCAGTAGGATCATGGGGCGATCTTGGTGGTAGAAGCGAACAAAGAAGAAGAGATGTATGTACAAGAGATGAGGGAAACAAGACCGTGGGTTAGACCAAGACAGAGATGGAAAAACAAAGAAGAAGATATAAAAGAAATTGGTGTCACCCACTGGAGAGAGAAGATTAGGAATAGAGAGGAATGAAGGTGAACTTTATTTGTAGCAATGAGCCTTAATGGCTTGGAAAGCTGAAGAAGAAGAAGTAGTAGAGTTATAAATTAAAATTTGAGAAATGGAATTAACATCAGTCAAAATAGAAATACAGCTGAATTTTCTGGGTAGCTCATTGTCTGTGAGTCAACCACAGTTCTTCTTCAGGGCTCAAACACAACAATACTGAAAATAAATAAGGAAATATATCATTTACAAACAAAACCCGAATGTACTGCTTAATTACCGATACTGTGCTGGACATGAATCTATGAGTACAATTTAACAAACAATAGTAGATTTATGGTTGAATCATGGGCAAGTTATTTTCTGTTAATGTGACTGTCATTTTCCTGGACAATTTACTGTCAGAAATATAGATTCATTAAATCAAGTTTATTTTATGTATCTTGTTTCCATGTGAAAATATTCTACATTCCCAACTCTGATTTGATGTGAACTAATGTTTAATCTCTTAAAAGAGTGATGAGGAAAATAAAGAAAGAAATCAGTAAACACTGGATTTGGATTTTCACAAAACTGGATAAGTATGAGATATATATAAAAAAAAAAAAAAATATATATATATATATATATATATATACATACACACAGAAGCTTATTGTAATAAGTACACCAAAGGCTGGAGAGATTCCAACACAACTAAGTTCTTAAAACAATAACAGATAGTAAGCACAAAGCTTAAAATATTTGTTTAGAAAAAGGAATGACAAAAGCAAAAGCTACATCGAGAAGACCTAACAAATAAGCTAATGAACAGCAAAACTGCTTTCCTGAATTGCAGATGGCATACTTTACATTACGTTTATACTTTACATGTATGAGATACAGACAATAAGCAGATGAACAAAAGCTAGATGCAACAGAGACGTAAATCAGATTATGAAGGTTATCATGGACACCCATAAAGAAATTTAAAGAGTGGTTGCAAAAGCCTATAAACATTTGAAAGAGAAAAATATTTCTCTATTTCTCTGCAGAAGTCCTGAGAGAATCTGACATATTGACCAAAAAATGTCAGAAAATCAAGGGAAATGAAAGAGAAAAATATCTATACAAACTGATCATGTGCAACAAATTAAATGTATGGAAGAAAGAAAGACACTTAACATTATATTTGAGAGTTGTTCACAAAGTTCCATGACTGAATTTTTTTTTTTCACTAAAAAAGTAGACTTACTGGCTTCTTGGTTTAGTCTCCATGTGATTGTATATACTTATTCCAGCAGTCCTGCCATTTCTGGAAGCAACTTTGTGAGATAACCCTCACTTGTCTCATTGCATTTGTTTGAATCTTTTCAACTTCATCAAAACAGCAAATCTTGTTTCATTCCATTTGTTTGAATCTTTTCAACTTCATCGAAACAGCGACCTTTCAACGTTTTCTTCAGATGTAGGAACAAGAAGTCACAGGGAGCAAAGTCAGGTGAGCATGGAGAATGTTGAAGCAACGGAATGTGGTGTTTTGGCAAAAATTCATTCAACAGACATTGTGCAGGAGCACTGTCATGGTGAAGGATCCAATTGCAGGTATGCCATTTCTCAGGACGATGTCTGCACACAGCATTACGGAAGTGTAGGACTGCTATGCAGAATTTTGTATTCACCATCTGCACTCTAGGTCTCTTAGATGCTGGTTAGTGTGAATGATTTCTCACATGTGCCACAGTCTCACTGGTGTGTGACGTGGTGATCATCTTCAAATGACATCCACTTTTGAAGTGGGAAAACTACTCAAATGAATTCAAATGATTTGGGCAGGACTCACCAAAAGCCAACTGTAGCATTTCATAAGTTTCAGTACCAGTTTTCTCAAGGCGAATGTAGAAATCAATGTACATATGCTGTTAAATTTTCTTGTCCATACTGAAATGTGCCAGAACCTGCAGGTATACATTCACCTGGAGGTTTGAGCAGTGCAGCTGACTGAAAATAATGAGTTAAGATTTTGCAAGTACACTCAGAATTGGTTACTACAACTCATGCCTTGGTGCAACTTTGAAGCACATTATAGCTTCCCAAAAAAAAAATTCAGTCCCAGAACTTTGTGAACAGCCCTCGCAAAATAGTCAAAAGTGATTATTCACATCTATTGACAGAGCACCTAAAGATGATGAAGGCACTTATTTGCTGACCTTCTTTCACCTACATGTTCCCTGGCTCTTCACTTCAAACAGCAACAAGACCTATTATTAGCACATTTTATCTTACTAACAATACCTGAAGACATTCTTCATCTACGTACACAAGGTTACCTATTATCACACCTCATCATCACATGGCATAATTGGTCTTACACCTGAACCTGATCTTCACTCTCAGAATCTTAGCTTGTGATTTCTATTCTCAATAGCTTGTGATTTCTATTCTCAATAGCTTGTGATTTCTATTCTCAACAGCTTGTGGCTTCAATTCTCAATACACTATTTCTTTAGAAAGAGGGAACTATAAATGTGCTATACTGAAACTTCATATTACTCCAGCTCATGTCACACAATGTCTTTTTCACAAGAATGACACTTCATGAAAATAAGTTCAGCTCATGGAACCATATAAAAACCTGAAAATACTCAGAAAATTAATGTCTTTTTCTTGCATCACCACATTGAAGATTATAAAATACAGTGCATCACAGGCACAACTACCAAAAACACACAGATATATATCAACATATGTGCATATTATTATCACTAAACTAACAGCCAAGAGTGCACACAGGAACTCAAAATAATAACTACCAATTCATTAGCAAGCATTTGTATTATAACAAAATAATAAACCATAGATTCACTTGCAAGCAGTTTCTGTTGTTAAAATAAGGAAATAAAACTTGGATGTAAATGATATGGGATGCACAGAAATGAAGAGACTGGAAGATGAAATTAAAAAAACTGAACCACAATTAAGTATTTCTGCAAGAAATAAACAACCAATAACCAAGCACAATGCCACAAATATCAGTGATTATTATGCATAACAAGCAAGATGGCATCCAGGTTCATATTTAACACCCAAAGAAAGATATCCGCTCGATGCTTGGCACATCAGAACTCACCAGACTTCACAGACGCTGTGTCACTATCAAAGGAGGAGTTTGTGTGGTCCATGCTACCGCCATGGTTTGTGTGCGATAGTCTTATCTTGCTATTTAGGCTTAAACTCTCTGAGAAACACAGAATTTGACCTGTTGGCTCTTACCTACTTTTTTTTTTTAATTAAACAGCCAAAAGATATTTCTTGTACTAAACTATAAACATTTGAACCATAAAAAACAGTGACTTCTGAAGACTTGACTTCTGAAGACTTAACTTCAAGGTGTTTTTATATAAACATTTTCTCAACAATATAATTTTAAACAATGAAAATAAAGAACTCCATTAAAACAATATAAAATTCATAAAAACTAAATAACTGAAAACAACACAAAATTCATAAAAATTAAAGAACTCTGTTAAAATAATATAAAGTTCATAAAAAATTAACTTAGTTTTTAAAACGTAACAATATTTCTTTTTAAAAAACACTTAGTGAATCTGAGAAAAGAATCATAAAAATAATTAAACAAATAACTTCAAAATAATATTAATTTGTAGACGACATAATTTGTTCCAAAAACTACTTTCTTCATACTTACAAATTTATGAAACTATTTTTTCACTAAGGAATATATCAGTGCTTCATATTCATATGCACCAAAGCCTGACAACAAGAGTATGACAACATCAGTTAACTCATCCTCTGAATCTGCCACTGGAAGCAACTGAATAAATACACACCTTCATACACTTCCCTCATAAATTTCTCACACACAAAAACAAACACAAAAAAAACCACAAATGGATGATAAAGTGAATGAAAAGCTGCCCTTCCTCAATCCTTGAACTACATTAAGGAAGTAAAACAAATTGTTAGAAATATCAAGCATAATTTGATTAAACAGTCAGTTTTTCTCTGATATTTCTGCAGTTTTTTTTACAAAAATGAAATCCTGCTGCACTAACAAGAACCATACAATGAAAACATAGGATATGAACATTTATATATACACCTTACAGGCCTTGGGGGGTCTTTTTTAAACAAAACATAAGGTGTGGGATAAAGTTATTAATCATTTTTATTCTAAATAAAGGTGTGTTTTGGCAATCAAGGACCCATAGTTGACTTGCCAGTGTCAGGGTTGGTGAATCACCAGCTGACCAAGACCCTGTCCCAGTAACAGGCCTAGTCTGGCTAACAGGGCAGGGATTGCCATAGTCCCCATGGTGGTGGATTCTGCTAAAGCAGTATTGCAACCCTCTGCTTTTTAGCTGTAATTGGGGACTGAAAAAATAACTGCCATAACTCACTCCCATGCCGATACATGTTTCAACACCTTCACAACATCGGCTATAAAGAACACACCAGCTCACAGTTCCAAGGAGAAAGAAGACAAGACAATCTTCTTCTTCTTCTTCTTCGTTCGCAACAAGACAATCTAAAAATAAAAGCTTATTACATCATTACTCCGACTTTCTTTTCATCATTATGTGAACAATTCTACTGACTTTTATGCTGGACAAATTGCACTTATTTAAGTATCTTCTTAATGAGACTATATTATGTTTACTTCTAACATCTTGGAAACCATGGTTGTTCTATCTGATCCATGCACACACCATGTACAGTGTTATAATGAAAATGCCCTGAACTCTGTGAGTTGTTTGCCTTAGTGTTGCTAGTCTTAAACTGTTCATTTCCCGCAGCCATGCAGTTGACAATGCTTGTAACTGATGATGCTTGTTCTGAGTGTAACTGATGATGCTCGTTCTGAGTGTAACTGATGATGCTTGTTCTGAGTGTAACTGATGATGCTCATTCTGAGTGTAACTGATGATGCTTGTTCTGAGTGTAACATTGATAACTTATTTCCCTCTCTCCAGTTTATGGTAGTCATAATGTGCTGATATGAGTGGATTCTTGCATAATGTGAGCACTTTGTTTCTAATAGTAGATGACTAAGACATTTGTTTGCATGTGACTAAGACACTTCAGGTAGAATCTGATGACTTCACAGTCAGTCTGTGTTATGTAAGATTCTGTATAATGTTAGTGACTAATATTTGTACTATCACAACTTTGGACTTATATCACATAAGAAAAAATATAAACATTTTATTCTTCTGATACAGAAAGACACTGACATCACATAGGTGAAAATGTGGACAAAAAAATTTGCAATTTCTTCCTAAAACAAAACTGATGCAGTTATCATCTGTTTAAAAAAATGTATGTCAGAAAATTCATACTGTCAGAAGACAATACTGTTAGAAAACCACAGGGTCATAAGACTGTACTGACAGAAGACAATACTGGTAGAGAATTACAGGGTCATAAGACTATATTATCAGAAGACAATACTGTTAGAAAACTACAGGGTCAGAAGACTATACTATCAGAAGACAACAGAGAACTATAAGGTCAGAAGACTATACTGTCAGAAGACAACAGAGAACTATAAGGTCAGAAGACTATACTGTCAGACGACCAAATGAAAAAAAATGGCTGCTAGTCTCAGACAGAGAAAACCTTTCTGTGACAGCTTTACCAAGCATATAAAACTATATTCTTGATCATTATTATTGAATCCCTCCACACTATATGTATATGTATATGTATATATATACAATAATGGAAGCAATGTTTAATAATGGATTGCCACTTTCTTAATGAATATTACTTTCAAGATCTATAGCTGACAGAAGAAACGATGCATTTAAACAAAACACAAAAACATTTACTGCTAGAAAAGTTTACGAAATGCAAACTCCATTAAAATGTATAATTTGCTGACAAATGAAATTACAATTTCTAAAAGATGCGCAAATAAATCAATAGAACATTTTAGATAACTCAAGTAGCCACAAAACAGCTTCATGTTGAAGTGATTTAGTGCACTAAAGTTTAAAAAAAGATAAACAAATTAACAGTAACATGGAACACATAAATAAAAAATAGTGTTAAAGCTCAACAACAAAAACATATCTAAAAAAATAATGCCAGAGAAAAACACACACATAAAATAATCACCTGTAACACTAAAGAATCTCTCTCTCTCACACACATGCATGCTCACACACACACACATATATATATACACGAAGGGTGAACTGAAAGTAATGCACCACATCGTTTTTTTTCAAGTAATAATGAAGACAGAATCATTAAATTTTTGCACACTTTAAATACGGCACATGATGCCGATTGCGTGAACCAAATTTCACTGCAGCCGGCCAAAGAATATGGCTGCCCTAACCGTTGAAATGGAGCATGTTAGCAACTTCTGGTATAAGCAGCGAACTGTGACAGAATTTCTCATTGCAGAGAAGGAAACTGTTGTGAACATTCACAAGCATCTATGTGATGTATATGGAAGTTTTGCAGTCAACAGGAGTACAATCAGTTGCTGAGTTCAGAGAATCAAAGAATCAATAAGTGGAGATAAGGAGATGCATGATAGGCCGTGCTGTGGACGTCCTGACAAAAAAACTCAATCATCGTTTTCACATAGTTCGGCCACACAAGAATCCAGCAGACCTTCTCTTTCATCACAATGTGCGCCTTCACACATGTCTGGCAACACAGAAAGCAATCACTATATTGGGTTGGACTGTACTACCCCATCCACCATATAGTCCTGATTTTGCACCCTCTGATTTCCATCTGTTTGGTCCACTTAAAGATGCACTCCAAGGGGGAAGATTTGAAGATGATGAAGAAGTGATTCATGCATCGAAGAAATGGCTACATAATCAAGAGAAACTCTGGTATGGGCTAGGAATACATGCACTTGTTTCATGCTGGATTAAAGCCATACAAGTTGATGGAGATTATGTTGAATAATACCGATGTTCACATGTCATAACCATGTATATTGTAAATAAATTTCATGCTTTTTTTAATAAACAGCTTCTGAGAAGAATGATGTGGTGCATTACTTTCTGAACGACCCTCGTATATATATATATATATATATATATATATATATACTCTCTAACAGCACTCCTGTAGGCCTCTCGGTTGTGAGCAAGATGATCTGCTGCTGATGCATCCATTTGCAGATCATCAACGATGTCTTGCAGCCATCTTCGCCTTGGTCTTCCTCTCATTCTTTTCCTCATTATGTACCCTTCCAAGACTGCCTTCTCTAGATTATCATGACGTTTAATGTGTCCAAGATATTTAAGTTTTCTCTGTTTAATAATCTTTACTAGTCACCCTTCTTCAATATTAAGTTCTTGTAGTATGGATATATTTGTTCTTTTTTTGTGTCCATGATATTTGAAGAACTCTTATGTAGCATTTACATTCAAAGGCTTTTATGTGTTTCTCAGCTCTTTTTTTAAGTGTCCACATCTCACAGGCATATGTTGCGGTGGGAAAGATGAATGCCCTTAAAAATCTTATTTCTGTAGTTCTGTCTGTTCCTCTCCACAGATTCTTTAGTTGTTTTACTCTATGAAGAGCGGTAGATGTCCTCCTTTTAATTTCATCATTATATCTCTATTATTAGTTTTAGTAGTGATCCAAGATATTCAAAACTCTCCATTTCTTCCAATTTTTTCTCATTGTTAAATATTTCAGCTGCCTTGTTTGTTTTGTCAGTTGTCATCAATTTAGTTTTCTTCGCATTAAGATAGAGGTTTTGCTCTTCGCTGTTCTTACGGACTGACATAATTAGTTTTTCCATTCTTTTTTGTGTTGTGGACAGTAATACTATGTCATCAGCATATCTCTGGTATTTCATAACCTCCAATTGTTATGGATTCATAATATTCTTTGTCTACATCTTCTCTAACATTCCTCATTATATTTTCAGCATACAAGTTAAATAAGTAAGGCGACAGTATACATCCCTGACAGATCCTTCGTTTTATGTCAAACCAAGTTGTTGTTTCACCATTTATTCTTACTTATATAACTGCATCAGAACATAATTAAAGATTTAGTGGATGCTAAAATGAGAGAAGAACAAGCAGGATTCCGAAAAAGAAGAAGCTGTCTTGACCAGATCTTTACTCTAGGAATAATACTTGAAGAACATATTGAAAAGCAAAAACCATTAATCCTGAACTTCATAGACTTTAAAAAGGCATTTGATAGCATACACAGAGATTCATTGTGGAGAATTTTAAGAATATATGGAATACCATCTAAGATTGTCAACATCATTAGAGACCTCTATAATGGATATGTTTGTGCAGTCAACACAGAAGAAGGAATGAGTGAATGGTTCCAGATTGAAAGAGACATGAAAAAAAGGATGTATATTATTTCCATTGCTTTTTTTAATTGACATAGACTTCATAATGAAAAAAATGTTGCACAGGTAAAACAGGCATTGATTGGGTACACTGAGACCCAACTGGAAGATCTTGATTTTGCAGATGACATACCCCTTATTAGTGACAATGTGAAATCGATGATGCAAGAAAAAAACAGATACCCTGTCTTCAATGGCTAGTAAAATAGGACTTGAAATTAACAAGGATAAAACAAAAATAATGAAACCACGAAGGACAAATATATGTAGAAGGAACAGCTGTTGAAGAAGTAAACCATTTTGTATATCTCACCAGATATAGACCAGGATGGTGACACCAAAAAAGGAAGTTAGAATTTGAATTGCAAAAGCAGCATTGACCTTCAAGAATCTTGAGAACATATGGAATTCAAGTTATAAGCACAAAAACCAAGTTAAGATCATTCAATTCAAATGTAATATCCACCCTCATTTATGCATGTGAAAGCTGGAAAACAACTAAAGAAATATACAAGAAATTAGATTCTTTTGAAAACGAATGCCTAAGGAAAGTATAAAGTGGAACGAATTCAATAACAATGCAGAGATAAAACAGATGAGCAAACAACAACCTGTCCCATGGGTGATCAGAAAAAGAAGATGGACATATGTCAGTCACGTGATGAGAAGAAACAATCAGATAACCCCCAAACAAGCTATCAATTGGAACACAACAGGCCGAAGAAAAAGCGGTCGACCACGTGAAACTCTAGAGTGGAAATTGTTAAGAGAGGCCAGTTCAGTGGGCATAACATCCCTTGATGAAACTGAAAAACTCGCCGAAGATGTAAGAAATAATACTAAAGAATGGAAAACATATCTAAAAAAACAATACCACACAGAGAAACAAGTACAGAAAATAATTAGTAGTAATACTAACACATAAAAACAAATACAGAAAATAATCAAATGTTAACGCTAAACAAGGAAAAATATATAAGGAAAATAATCAGATGTAACAGAGAAAAACACACAGTAAACAATTTTCTGTACAGAAGAAATTTTCTAGCTACAAAATGCTAGAAAAGTGATTCAATAGATATGTTTTATATAAAGGAAATTGCATCACTCCCATATACTGAAATGAACAGTGGATCAATAAATAAGTTATCAGCTAAAGGAAATCACTCCTCTATGCTGAAATGCATAACAAATTGTGAAAATATCATACTAAGTATAGTGGTTAAGAATATATAAGAAAATATCTGTGATCTATACTTGTATAATCAGCCTAAAATCAGCCTATCTGCTTATCTTTTCAGTTTATGACCTGTATTTTTTTTTTTAACCAAACCTATCCACATTTCAGTTTAGTCTGTGACCTAACTTATTTAGTAAACCTATCTGAGTATCAGCTAAGTCCGCGTTGTTTAACTGCTGTGTTATTTAGTAAGTCTATCTGAGTATCAGTTAAGTCTGTGACCTAACTCATTTGGTAAGTCTATCTGAGTATCAGTTAAATCTGCATTGTTTAACTGCTGTGTTATTTAGTAAGTCTGAGTATTAGTTAAGTCTGTGACCTAACTCATTTAGTAAGTCTATCTGAGTATCAGTTAAGTCTGCATTGTTTAATTGCTGTGTTATTTATTAAGTCTGATATCAGTTAACATTTCTTGGGCCAAAGACGGAAAAATCCATGTGTTGTTGGCCGAAAGCTAGATTTGCCGTTTTCGATGGTTGTCGCATTCACACTGTTTCTAACTTGTTGTTTAAAGTAATTTCTTGCCTGTATTTTTACTGTAAAGTTAATATAATAAAATATTATTTTCAATCTTCATAACTTAAAAACAATTATTATTCTTGCATTTCTGAGCTGTTGGGAACATGTGTTTACAAGATTTCACAAGTCGACATTTTCTCAAAATGGCACAGCAAATTTCTCTCCATGACTCTGCAATTTACACTGAATTATGTTCTGATTTTTTTGTCAGACTGCACCAGTGATGACTAAAAATCTCTGTTTAATGATTCTAGTAATGAAATTGATGTGTTTCAAAGCAATTCATGTGACAATCAGATTAGACCTACAATTATGAGGCACAGGGTTGCTGTGTCAGAAAGTGAAAGTTCAGGTGACAGTGATTGTGATTCAATGTCAGGATATGATGCTCCAATAGCAAGTATTTCACATTTTTTCATGTGAAACAGTTGGCAGGACACAGGTGTGTGGAATATCATTGATTCTAAACCAGTTCTTGAAAAATTTCTAGGAAATCATGATGTTTCAGTGATAGTAAACAGCATAGAGGAAATTTTCAGTACAATGTTTGGCAGTGATTTGTTGGAACTGTTAGCTCATCATGAAAATTTATACCGCGCACAGACTCAACATATGAACAAAGCTACTGCCTTTTTGTCTGAAAATATAACACATGCAGACATTTGCTCTCATCAAATCTGGAAGTTGCTTCTTGGTTTTTTTTTCTTCTGCTATTGTCTACCACATTTCTAGGCTACATAGTAGTACTGGCCAGACACTAAGTTTGTAACCTTCTCTCCAAATTCTCTAGTGAGCTATAAATGATGCATCTGCAATTTTTATTCCTCTATTGATTTCTCCTCTCATTTCAGCCACAGGCAGTTCTAAATGTCTTTACATCTCACTTGCTTCCTCTGGGTATGTGTTCCTAACTTTTATTTGCTTCACTTTTACAAAATAACATAATGGGTAGACTTCGAAAGAAAATAGAAGAAGAAGTCAATATGGTCCAAGCTGGCTTCAGGCAAGGAAGAGGATCAAGAGATCATATATTCAATCTAAGATTAATAATAGAGAAATGCAGGGAGTTTAATGTGAATCTATATTTATCCTTTATAGACTACTCAAAGGCATTTGATTGTGTACAACATCAGAAACTTTGGGAAATAATGGAAAACATGGGATTTCCAACACATTTGATACAATTAACATCACTGCTGTATTTAGACCAACAAGCAGCAGTCAGAATAAATGGTGAAACAACAACTTGGTTTGACATAAAACAAGGGGTCCATCAGGGGTGCATATTGTCACCCTACTTATTTAACTTGTATACTGAAAATATAATGAGGAATGTTAGAGAAGATGTAGACAAAGAATATTACGATGCCATAACAGTTGGAGGTTATGAAATACCAGAGATTAGATATGCTGATGACACAGTATTGCTGTCCACAACACAAGAAGGAATGGAAAAACTAATTATGTCAGTCCGCAAGAACAGCGAAGAGCAGAACCTCTATCTTAATGCAAAGAAAACTAAAGTGATGACAACTGACAAAACAAACAAGGCAACTGAAATATGTATCAATGAGGAAAAACTGGAAGAAGTGGAGAGTTTTGAATATCTTGGATCACTACTAACTAATAATGGAGATACAATGAGGGAAATTAAAAGGAGGACATCTATTGCTCTTCAGAAAGTAAAACAAATAAAGAATCTGTGGAGAGGAGCAGACAGAACCACAAAAATAAGATTTTTAAGGGCATGCATCTTTCCCATCGCAACATATGCCTGTGAGACCTGGACACTTAACAAAACAGCTGAGAAGCACATAAATGCCTTTGAATGTAAATGCTATAGAAGAGTTCTCCAAATATCGTGGACACAAAAAAGAACAAATATATCTATACTACAAGAGCTTAATATTGAAGAAGGCTGGCTAGTAAAGAGGATTAAAGAGAGAAAACTTAAATATTTTGGCCACATTAAACGTCATGATAATTTAGAGAAGACCATATTGGAAGGATACATAATGGGAAAAAGAAAAAGAGGAAGACCGAAACGAAGATGGCTGCAAGACATCGTTGATGATCTGGAAATGGATGCAGCAGCAGCAGGCCATCTTGCTCACAACCGAGAGGCCTACAGGAGTGCTGTTTGGGAGGCAAAGTTCCGCAAGGGACATGCAAAGGAATGAATGAATTTACAAAAGAAAATCTAAGTTATTGGGATAGTTATATAAAAGATTCTCTCATAAAGAATACTAATTTTTTGGCCAAATCTTGGCATATCTTAACTTGATTAACATGGTTAGTTTTATATAATGACATCTGAACATGTTCTTTATTATGGACTTCACATTTTTATTTCACCTTCACTTTATAAAGTATTATTTTCATTGAAAACTGACAATTACTTCTACCTTTTTTCTCTGAATCTAAACTTTTTTTTTTATTTTAACTACCTGCACAAGCAGGACATGCACACAGAAAAAAGAATGCTGGTTAAAAGACTTACTTGTTGCCTTGGCTTTGACTGATCCAGTACTTGAACTGTCTTTGTCTTTATTAATAACCGAGAGAGTATCAGTCATTACTATCAAACTGGATGGGCGTGATCGAGTCTTTGGTTTGTCTGCACTTCCCTTGTTTTCAGAAAGTTATAAGAGTAAAGATAAAAAAAAATAAAACCTACAGAAATAAGGACTTACACAATAAAATGCTGCATCCAAGTACAAAAATGTTTTGAGACAAATCCTGGACATAGTAAATCAACAAATAAACTTCACTGGAAGCAAGCAGAAAGGTGATCATTAAACATTAAGTTTATCAACAGTTAATTAAGAACATTGGTTATTATAATATTGAAAAAACTCTTTTTTTTTTAAAGACACAGATCTAAATGTATTTCCATGTGTTAATGATTGTTTCAGCATTTAGTCTGCACAACTTTACTACATGTGCTGATTTCAGAAAAATATACAAATATACCTGATGCCTTCAGAGTTCTTCTCTTTCCTACAAACAACACAGACAAGACTGATCTTATGAAACTATCTGATACAGTATTTACTTACATCTAGATCATCATCACTAAACTCCATATCATAGAATCGCTCATCCTGTATGGAGCAGTAAAAAAAAACACAGCATTTTAAAAAACAGATGTCTCAACATGTCAAAGTAAAAGTTTTGTACCAGATAAGATAACTCTCTCTCTCTCTCTCTCTCTCTCTCTAAGGCAGAATGCCCAATTCTTAACCCTTTTGAAATAAAGATCAATCAATCAATCTCTAATTAGGTGCCCAAGGCACATGGGGCTTCTGCAAGGGTTTTCCACAAATGAATGTCTTTTGCCTTTTTTTCCCACTCTTGGCTAGGTTCACTCTACTGTTCAACATCCTCACTAAAATAACTAGCACATATATCTTATTCTCACTACTCAATTCCCAGTAAATTATACTTAACAATACTCAACCCATAACCATATCAAAATGTTCTATTTATGGCACTGTCACTGACCATAACTGTTAGAGACTTTCAAAACTGTTACTTTACTAAAGTAATTCTCTGCCATGAATTATAAAACAGATTTACACAATGAAAGTGAAGCTCAAGTGCTGAAAATTTTACCCAGTAAAGAAATGAAAATATTTTTGTAATCATGGGCCTATTGACCCTAACGGTAATCATTTAAAAAATGCAAAGTATCACTCTTGATGTCATGGCTTTCATTTAAAAATATGACTTGTGGATTCAAGAAAGTTAATAAATTCTTTACAAAACACTAATGAAAAACTGAAACTAACAGTAAACTAAACAAGGTCTATATCTCTGCATGTCCCTAGACTTTAAGAGTTTTTAAAAAAAAATATGACTGGCCAAATTTATACAGAAAGTACAGACAGATATAAGCATAACAACCTGCACAAAAAAATATACAACAGGCAAGATGAAAACTTATGTTAAACATAGAAATTAAATATAATAAACAACATAAAATCAGAGAAAAGTGTGATTATAGTGCAGATGGAGATATAATGGAGAAAATTTACCTCCAAGAAAACAAAAACTCCCCTCATTCTAGCAAAAAAAAAAGTAAAAAAACCCCAAGAAATGACTTACTTGGTTAAGATCCCAGTCAATGTTGATATGGAAAAGGAGATCCTTTTTACCTTGGAGGGCTGCCGTCAGCTTTTTGGGGTAATATGAAACATTATATGTCAAATACTTCAATAAAATGTGATTCTCGTTACGTGAAATATTTGCATAAAACATAATTAGTAACATGAAAAACTGACATAAAATGTTGGTAACACAATATATTTAACATAAAAATATCCCTGGTGCAGTCAATATGTAGTATTCACAGGTTCTGTATTTGTGGATTCGTTCATTCCTGGGAGATGTGTAACCTAATTCTGCTATCTGCAGGCACCTCAGGGCAATTCAGTCATAGGTAGTAAGCAAGAAACTTTGTGACACCCACTAAGTATGGTACCACAGATTTGGTCCAGCATAGAGATAGACTGTTCTCATTGCTTGTATGTCTGTAGCATCTACTGGCTGTAAAATAGGTCTGGAATGAATCAACCATCCAGTCTATCCACTACAAGGATGGAAGAATATGTAGAACTGTGCACAAATTAGCAACAGGAAGTACAAAGGTTACATATGTAGTCCATAATGAGGCAAAGAAAAAATTATAGAAAAAGATACACAGATTTAAATGAATGTCTAAAAAATGTTGATGAATGTCTAAAAAAAGTGCTGAGGACGCCACTACTTTCTGCTTTAAAGCCAGACTTACAAACATTTCATGAAGGATAGTACTGGCTGGCTTTATCACTTCAAGAATCAAAATGAGAAGAAAAACATCAAATTTTCTAGTGAATCAGATCTAGCTGACCTGCCCCAGCTCAGCAAAGAAAATGGCAGCCTCCCTAAGCAAGCATTACATACTGGTGAATGAATGAGTAGTGACAGCATGAAAATGAGTGTATGGGTAAGAAAGTACTGATGCACCAAATTATTATACATGTTGTATTTTACACCCAAAAAAAAATACAAGTATAAAATGCACAGTAAAATAAGTAAGCTGTTTCTTTACAAGAAAGATGATGAGTTTGTGCTGATCAGTCACAAAGTAAACAGTGAACAAGATTCCCCTAGCATGGTGATTGTTAGCAAAAGCATACTGTGAACAATGTCCCAAAATATCAATGGTTATGTATTCATGATTTCCACATACACAGGCTTTTTATGGAATCTAACCCCTGAGAATTGTGATGCTGACTGCATCATGTGAAGTATTTAAATAAGGCAAGATTTTTTAATCCTAAACTTGCCCTGCCTGAATTAAACTGCTTCTTCTTTCTTCTGGCTTATTCACATGAGATTTGCTTGAAAATATTCCTCTTCAACTGAAACACTCACAGAATGTATGAAAATAATTTCTCAGAATATATGAAAATAGGAGTCGTCTGCTGCCAAAACTAATGTGTTATCAGAAATACTTGGGTGAATACATAAACATACAAAAAAGGTGAAACAAACATGGAACATCACTCGTCCATTAGTACACTCATATTAAAAAAAGTTAAAATTGACACAACCTCAAATTTAATAACTGATCTACTCAATCATAGACTATTACAAAGAAATAACAAATCATGAAAGGCCTTACAAGTTCCATACAAGTCTCAAAATTGTTCATCCGAGCAATGTCTAACGCAGTTTTTCCTGACATATTTTCAAGTTTTGCCAGATCTGGGCGTGTTCTCAGTAGAAGTTTCATGCACTCTGTCCTGCTGAGCCGCGCACAAAGATGTAGTGCTGTGTCTCCAGAGTTTGTTTTCTTGTCTAAATTACCTCTGTTTCAATGAGAAAAACAGTCACAGAAAGAAAGTTATCAGTTTTCCTTCATAATGAAACATACTAATACTAGCACATAAAATAATGCCTAGTTTTTACTAGTGTTGTATTTTTCCTCATGTCCATGGCATAAGGCTACTTTTACAGATGGGTCATTGGGGCACCTCAGGCCAGATTCAACCACCAACCTTCGTCATGAGAGACGAGATCCCTAACCACTTCAATTTTCAGGTACACTCCCGCAGAGAGAGAGAGAGAGAGGGAGTGAGAGAGTGAGAGAGACAGATAGAGAGAGAAAAAGACTGATTGATTGATTGATCTTTATTTCAAAAGGGTTAAGAATTAGGCATTTGACATCCTGCCCTTTATCATACAACTTTCACTCTGTTCCAGACATTCTACAAATATGCTGCTCATATAGCAAACATAAACAACAATAAAGTAACTACATACACATGAGAATGACTAACTACATATACATATAAATGCTATCTACCAACAATGGGTACCATCCCACTGTGGAATAGCTGGCAATGAAACAGCTGACAGTCTATCCAAAGCTGGCAGCAATCAAGATCAAACCAATCATTCAGTAAACTACCAAGAGGCGAAAACAATAATCCTTAACCAGTGCAGATCTGAATGGAAAAATAAACTGAAAAGCAACAATGAACCAGATCCAATACACCAACTAAAAAGACATCAGCAAACCATCCTCTTTCACCTAAGGACAGGCCACTGCAGACTACTGAGCCACCTGCATCAACTCAAAATGTCTCATACAGACGAGTGTCCATGTGGCAGTAGAGTCCGAACTCCAGAACATATCCTACAAGAGTGCCCAAACCATGCAGACCTGAGGCGTGAGACATGGCCAGAGGACACAAGCTTGGGGCAAAAGCTTTGGGGGTCCTATCAGGATCTGGAGAGGACCGCGGGCTTTGCAATGTCGACAGGGATCAGGATCTGAAGTGACCAACAACCTCAAACGCAGAAGAAGAAAGACTATCTACCAAACAAAAATTTCAAGACTATTCAGAATAAACAATTAACTGTATTTGGTGTCTGTAAGAGCAGTCTAAAATAACTTTTAAGTTTTATGATTCATGGAGGCATGTAGTCTACATCAAATAAATATTGGGAAAGTTTGTAGTTGTAGGAAGGAGTATAATTTATATTTTTTATACAAGATGGGAGGGTATTCCAAAGATGAGCAGCAGAATAACTACAGCTTTTCTTGTAAAGATCAAGTCTAGGTTTTGGAAGACATGTTGTTCAAGTGTTGGCTGCACTTTGGGCTAAATTTAAACAAGTTCCATAGATAAGGCGGTGCATGGCGTGAAAGAATTTGATGTACTAACTTGGCTTTGTTGAAGAGGAACCTGTTCTTAAGAGGCAGTATTTTGATACGTTTGTGCTTGATCTTTGTCATTAATAAGCTTTACTACTGGAGTGAGCAAAGCCTCTTTGTATTGACACTGAGCAACCATCCCAGATTGTTAAGTAACAGTCTAAATGTGTTTGTATATGTGATATGTAGTATATCTTCTTTGTGTCTTGATCGATGAAGTGCTTAATTTTGGCTAACTGATATACTTTTTGCACAGTGAGTTTTGTAGACCTCTCACATGAGAGTTCCAGGTCAGATGTTAGTCAATAATAAGACCTAGTGTTTTGTGCTGGCTAATGTTTTCTATCTGTGATGTTTCCGTACAGAGATGAAGTGTTGTTTTCGTCGCGTTTTGTAGTTTCTGTCTTGTTGTTAGAAGCATTGATTTTGTTTTTTCAGTATTTATAATCATGCCATTGTTGTTGCTCCATCTAATTAGACTGTTTAACTCTGTTTGAAGAGTTGATTCTAGGTTAATACAGTCATAGACACTGGTGTCGATTGTGCAATCACTGGCAAAAAGGTCACAAGAAGAGGGTTTAAGATGAAGTGGAAGATCAATGATATAGATAGCAAAGAGTAACGGGCCTAGAATAGAACCTTACGGAACACCAGTATCAACTATAGCAGAATTTGATATAGAATTGTTGAAAAATACTACCTGTTATCTGTCTAAAAGAAATAATGCAATTAATTTTATTAGGTCAGGGTGCAGTCTATAAGTCTATTTTTTTTTACAGGAATATCATGGTCAATCATATCAAATGACATTTTAAATCAACAAAAATGGCACCACATAGTCTGTCATCATTTATGTTTACCAAGCAGTTTTCTGTCATTTTGGTGAGAGCTGTGTGGCAGGAATGATTGGGTCTAAAGCCTGACTGACTGTCTATGAGTAAATTGTTCTCTTGCATGTGTCATTGAGTTATTCTGTGTATGTGTTTTTCAAGTGGTTTTGATAATGACGATAATACGGATATTGGTCTATAGTTGGTAAGACTGTTGGATGAGCCAGATTTAAGGAGAGGATACACTTTCATTCATTCACTCATTTGCATGTCCCTTGTGGAACTTTGCCTCCCTAATAGCTCTCCTGTAGGCCTCTCGGTTGTGAGCAAGATGGCCTGCTGCTGATGCATCCATTTGCAGATCATCAATGATGTCTTGCATCCATCTTCACCTTGGTCTTCCTCTCTTTCTTTTTCCCATTATATACCCTTCCAAGACAGCCTTCTCTAGATTATCATGGCATTCAATGTGTCCAAAATATTTAAGTGTTCTTTGTTTAATTCTATTTACTAGTCAGCCTTCTTCAATATTAAGTTCTTGCAGTATGGATATATTTGTTCTTTTTTATGTCTATGATATTTGAAGAACTCTTCTGCAGCATTTACATTCAAAGGCATTTATGTGTTTCTCAACTGTTTTGTTAAGTGTCCAGATCTCATTGCTGGCTCAAAAATTAAATTCTTTTCTTTTACTTGATAGGGTATTTATGGCCTTCCAAATTTATTTACTGTCTGATTTATTCTGTACCAGGTTCCTAAATATCAAAAAGCAAAATCCATTAATTCTGAACTTTAATAAAGGCATTTGACAGCATACACAGAGATTCACTGTGGAGAATTTAAGAATATATGGAATACCATCTAAGATTGTTAACATCATTAGAGACCTCTACAATGGATATGTTTGTGCAGTCAACACAAAAGAAGGAATGAGTGAATGGTTCCAAAATGAAACAGGCGTGAAACAAGGATGTATATTATCTCCCTTGTTTTTTGGAATTGCCATAGACTTCATAACGAAAAAATTCTGCACAGGTAACACGGGCACTGATTCGGTACATTGAGACCCAACTGGGAGATCTTGATTTTGCAGATGACATAACTCCTATCAGTGACAATGTGAACTCAATGCAAGAAAAAACAGATACTTTGTCTTCAATGGCTAGTAAAACAGGATTTGAAATTAACAAGGACAAAACAAAAATAATGAAACTTCTCATTAACCATGAAGGAAAAATATTCATAGAAGGAAAAGCTGTTGAAGAAGTAAACCAATTTACTTATCTCGGCAGCTACATAGGCCAGGATGGTGACACCAGAAAGGAAATTAGAATCTGAATTGCAAAAACAGCACTGACCTTCAAGAATCTTGAGAACATATGGCATTCAAAAGTTATAAGCACAAAAACCAAGTTAAGATTATTCAATTTAAATGTAATATCAACCTTATTTATGCATGTGAAAGCTGGAAAACAACTAAAGAAATATACAAGCGTTTAATTCTCTTTTGAAAGCAAATGCCTAAAGAAAATACTTGGTATAAAGTGAAACGAATTCAAGAACAATGCAGAGTCAGACAGATGAGCAAACAACAACCTGTTTTATGGGTGATCAGAATATGATGGATATATGTTGGCCATTTGCTGAGAAGAAACAACTAGAGAATCCTAAAACAAGTTATCAAGTGGAGTACAACAGAACGAAGAAAAAGAGGTCGACCACATGAAACTCTAAAGAGGACATTGTTAACTCTTTGTACTCTCTGAGATGCGTCCTGCGTGGTTTTTTTCCCCTCAGTACCCCATTCTCCATGCAGTGCGATGATGGTTTGTAGCTCTCTAATTTTGAAAATAATTAAAGTATACTTAAAACCAGCAGTTGGACTTCCTTCCAGAATCCATTTGTCAACACAAGGTGCATGTTTCAGATGAATTCAGAATGGCAGTGTGTTAATTTAACGAGTTTTTTATGAAGTTTATCATCGCTAAGTTTTTGTTTATCAACAAATATGGCTTCCAGTGGTAGTTTATTTCATCCAGAGCAGCGTATTTCTGCATTACAAGCTCAGAAATTAATTTAAAAATGTCTAGACTGTGATGAAGAGAATGCAGTAGTAGAGATTTTGAATTTTCAGACCCACGTGGCACTGATTCAAAGGATGAGGATGTTTTTTTTCAGTCCAGCAGCAAAATGTGCTAAAAGGGTAGCTGGTGATACTACTTCTCAGCTTTTTGCTAGTACTAGGTGTAATATCACAATAAGTAATGCTGGAGATTGTGTAATTTAAAAAATTAAATGTTGTAGAATGCTTCAGATTTAAAAAACACACAATGGCCTGTTTTCTGGTAAATATTAGTCAACACCCACCCACTTGTTTTCATGTAAATATTACCTACCCACTTGGTGTTTTTAGTTTACTGTAAATGCATAATTAGTGTATGTTTTCATGTAAATTTTGGAGGATATGAGAAGAAAAGGTGTTTGTGTACATTTTTAATCATTATGGAATTATATGACCAACTTAATGGGTAAGTGAAAAAAAACATTATTCCAATTTCTTCATTTTCCATTCTTTCTTCTCAGTTCTTAGCTCTTTTTTTTGTTGTTGTTGTTGTTGTTGTTGTATACTAACAAAATGGTAAAAATTTTATTTTAAAAACAAAATACATTTTTTTCTTGTTTAAAATAATGTATAATATATGATACTATAAATCAGATTATGCCTTTGTCACTCTTTTAAATGTGACAACCATCCCATTCCACACTGTGAAATTTACCCCCCTTGGTCTTTTGGGGGAAACACCCTCAGTATACAATGAGTTAAGAGAGGCCAGTTCAGTGGGCATAACATCCCTTGGTGAGGTTGAAAAGCTCGCCGAAAACAGAAAATCTTGCCAATCTATCATGCGAGCCCTATATGACATTTAATGGCACAGGAAGGATGCAAGATGTAAGAAGATTCCTAAAGTAATTTTTTATCTTATCTTATTAAACACTGAACTTTGTTTCAGAGTGAACGGTAGGTCCTGAAGTCCTTGATTTTGTGTGCCTGGTCACTTTGTCTCATGGCATGTCATATTTCATGTGTGACTTCATCTGGTGTTTTACCGTCACCTCTTTCACGGGGACATGGTTGTCCAATATATCTCTGAAGATCTTTAGCCAATACTCTATTGCCTCATCAGAGTCAATTAGATGGTACACATGTTTAAGTGAAGATGTGTGCAAATCATTAAGGAATAATTCTAGGTTACATTTTTTTAAGCTTCTAAATTTCATACTGGTGTGATTGTGTTTAGGAAATTTATACCCCTTTCTTGTCCACGTATAGCAGACTGGGTAATGATCACTTAACAAAGTATGAGGGATGTTACATTCAATGATGTTTTCTGGGTAGGCTACATATATATGATCTAATAATGTGGATGATACTTCTGTTACTCTAGTAGATTTGGTGACAATTTGGGGAAAATTGTAGGATAATATAATATTGCTCCAAGTTGGATTTGATTGTGTTAGATCTATGTTCAAATCTCCAAGAAAGATAATATCTTTGAACTCAAAGATTGAAACCTCATCCATCAGAGTCATGAAGTGATCATACCACAAGGATGATGCATTTGGATTACAGTACAAAAGTCCAATAACTAATGAACTCTGGTTTGTCAATTTAACTTCCGCCCAAATACACTCTACCTCTGATGATTCAAGGTCTTCTCTGTGACTAAACTGGATAGCTGTGGAGACATACATTACTAGACCTATTCCTAATTTTCTAGTTGGGTCACGCTGGATCAGGTTAAAACCGTTAATTCTAATATCTTCATCAGTTATGTTCCTATTTAAACGCTTTTCAGAGAAGCCAAAAATGTGGAAATTGTAATTTACTGCGTTGCTTCAGGAATTTTACCTACTAGGGGATATACATTCAGATGACCTACTCAAAGTCCTTCTTAACCATTTTTCAGTAAGTGGGGTCATTTTATATTCTTGTCCACTATTATCGGTTTGAGAGTAATTCCTATTATTGCACTTACTATTGAAATAACTAAACTTTTAAATACTACACACAAATACATTCTGTATATTAAATTTTCAACTGGTACACAACTCATCAGCTGAAATAATTGGAGAGACATGCCTAACTAGGTAACACTTAAATGCTCAGATAAAAAAACGAGAAAGAGTGAGAGAGATTTAGTGAGTGAGTGCATGTGTGGTGTATGTGCTTCTGGAGAGCTGTGTTTCTTAACAAACTCCACATGACCATGTTCATATTACACATGTAATTTGTCCCACTCTCTACCACACTGGAATGGTTAAGTGCTTTTGGGGGGATTGGGGTGGGGTTACTTCTCCAGTGCTTTGAGGAATTGCACTGTTTTGCTCTGTCTCTCTACAACAGAGAGTTTTCTGCCTGCCACACTGGAGGCATTTACCAGTCAAACTTCAGATGACTTTTAACCCCACCAAGATGCTGATTTAAGGCCCTTCACTCAAGTTTAGCAAACAACTTTCTCAATTTTATTTTCTTATCCTTTCAACTTATCTCAAGTTCTTTTCCTTCAAAACATTAGTATTTTCCAAGAGTTCATTGCTACGTAATACTGTGCCTATTCACACAGATGAATACTTTCATACAGCATTACCAACACAATGCTGTGAAGAATCATCTTTACTGGAGAACTAACTGTAATCCAATAAGAAATGATACAGACTAATAGCTTTTAAGAAATACTTTCCTCGCGGATCAAAGTTTACTCTGTGTCCAATACTTGAAAAAAAATTCTTCTCTCCCATTTTTCAATGCCGCAATATTTTTTTCTCTGACATCTCTCCCCTCTCCCTCTAAAAAAAAAAATTAAAAGTAAAAACACATTAATATTATCTCCGTGCCCAAACTATCATAAACTCACATCGCTGTTATCCTCACTTCACTGCACATCCAAAAGATGTTAATGTTGTACTTTAACAAGGTCAACACTTTACAACTGAAACTGTAAGCTATGATGGCAAAGTAATGAAAGAAGGCTCAACAAAACTACTGACATTCCAATCAAAACAAAAGAATCACTAACAACTACAGACTGATCATAAAACAGTAAAAACTTCAACTCAAAAGTTGTAATCACAACTGTAGACTATGAAATGAAACAATTTACGAGCTTCTCTCCTGCTCTTGTTTTGCCACATAGTAGAAGCTAAATACAGATGGACATAAGACGCATCAGGAAAATTATACCTATGAACATAGCAGAGACGCTGCCCAATTTGGCAATCGGCGACCAGTTGTTGACATGCTAGTGTCAGGGCTGGTGAACCATAGCTGCCCCATACCCTATCCCATACCATCCTCTTCATTGGTACCCCTAGCAAAAGGCTCATTATGGCTAATGGGGCAGGGATTGCCAATAGTCCCCATTGTGATGGAGTCTGTTAAAAAAAGGGACTGAAAAAAAAAACGCAGTCATGACCCACTCCCATTATAATATGATGCTGTCCCTCAACATCTTCACTGCTTCAGCTGCAAAGAAAACCAGCTCACATTTCCAGGAAATAGAAGAAAATAACTTACACAGCTGTGTTCTGAATGAGGAAGTCTACAAGAGGTAGAGATGTTCCATCATCCTCTTCTATTGCTAAATGAAGTGCTGTCTCTCCATTGTCCTAAAATATTAAAATTTAGCTACTTCAAAAACACAAAACATCAAATCCCTGAATAAAACACATGAACTATATTCTTACAAAATAAATGATCAGTTTTCAAAAAAGTATTGACTTTTATCAATTAAAATCAGTCATTCATTTCCTCACAATTACTATCATTGCTATTTTATTCCAGTTTCAAGAAAAAAAAAACAAAAAAAACTAGAATATCAAGATAGCTTACTTTTCATGTTGAGAAATTAAAATATCTTTCTGGATGGTATAAGTTTCATTTACAAATTCATTCTTGCATAAAATATTTCTCTTGTATCTGTTATGATGCCAATTTTTATAAGAAGGGTAAGATAACAGTTTCTGATCCAAGATATTAACAACAGACTGGTTTCTTGCCATGATGTACTTCTTTAAACATTCACACTTCCAACCATTTCTAATTTTTAATTTTAAATTCTTCTCCTGGCATATGCCTCAGCTGCAGGATGAATGAGTTTCAACTTCAAAACACACACATGGTCTTACTCTTTGCCTCACCTTTTAATAAAATCATCATCATCAATAGGAAAGGCAAGAGTCTCTGCCACATATAAACACAGACAGTTGACTGACACTCTGCTCATTACCATATCAGGCAGGGGTGTGGACAGATCCAAGCCTTCAGCATAAACTTGCAGCAAAGCCATCAGCTCTTTTGATTGGATAGCTTGTCTCAAATCCTGTTTTAGCTCCTCCCTATCAGCACAAGTGATTATGGCAAATTTATGCTGCTCGTATTTAGATTTGATGAAATCTCGGCGCTCATTCCTGAGAAAATAATGATTCATCTTTTAAATAAATATCTGTAGTTTATTAAGCAAAGGTTCAAAGGTTTAAAATCAGACTCTGCCATTATTGTAATAAGGACAGTCCCATTATGCTTCACTGCATGCATTCGGGAGTATATTCCCATAAAGTGTTTGTTCTTTATGACACATTTTCTGCCACACAATTCAAATTTCCTACCAGTGCCCTTAATTTGTTCTAGCTCCAGCAATTGTTTCACATTTACATTGTTCTTCCAATCCTGCTCTTAATTTTCCTACAGTCTTTCCCATACAGCTTTAGGAATGTTGCCCTTGTCCATTCTCAGCCTGCCATTTATTTTAGCCTGCCCAGAAAGTTTATCTGCCACTTCATTGCCATGTAATCAATCCCTCATGCCCTGGACAATAAAGCCATGTTAGGATCATCACGACTGACTGGCTTAACAAATGAACCCATTCTTTTCGAAGCAATTTTTTTCTCAATCTTACGAAGTATATTCTGTGAATCCATCACAATGATGCCATGAATTACATCATGGCCGACTAGCCATCCCACTGCAACCAAGACAGCCTCAATTTCCACTCACATGCTTGATGCTTATTAACCAAACAAGCTATCAAACTGGACACAACAAGACAAAGAAAAAAGAGGTGAAACTCAATGGTGAATTACAATGGAAGCCGTATATGATGTCTAACAGCACGGGAAAGACGTAAGTTTATTAACCAGGTAGAATTAACAGTGACTACAGTTAACAGACAGAGAAAGGCAGAGGTATGTGCTTAAGTCCTGTAACTGTAACATAGAGGCAGATTAGATACAAACATGTCAAATAAGAAACGAAGCTTGTGTGAAGCAAAGTGATGAGATAGTAAATAGAGTATAGGTAAATCTTTGAAAAATATTTTTTAAAGACTTATCATAGGAGATCAGAAGCATATGTTTCAGTGTGGTACTTGCAGAACAGAGGTACACTGATGTAAAAATTCGTGTGGTACTAGGAAAGTACAGGTGAAACATATTTGTGATAATGACTGAAGTAAAACTTATCTATGTAAAACCACTCCTGGCTAATCTTATCTGTCACATGTAAATAAAATGAGTCATTAGAACTTGGATTAGTGTGATATCCCTCCCTCTCTCTCTACAACCCTTCCTGTCTTTAGCGCAGTGTGTGTGTGGGTGTGGGGGGGATGGAGGAGGTGGGTCTCATGTACATGTCTCACTTGTAACCAAAGGAAGCAATAAAAATACACTTATTTCTACAAGAGATACATTCTAGAGAATTTTAAGTCTATATGGAAATCATTCATTTGCATGTCCCTTGTGGAACTCTGCCTCCCTAACAGACTCCTGTAGGCCTCTCGGTTGTAAGCAAGACGGCCTGCTGCTGATGCATCCATTTGCAGATCATCAACGATGTTTTGCAGCCATCTTCGCCTTGGTCTTCCTCTCTTTTTTTCTATATGGAATACCATCTAAAACTGTTAACATCATTAAGGACCTCTACAATGGATATGTTTGTGCAGTCAAAACAGAAGAAGGGCTGAGCGAATAGTTCAAGATTGAAACAGGCGTGAAACAAGGATGTATACTGTCTCCTTTTCTTTTTGGAATTGCCATACACCTCATAATGAAAAAATGTTGCACAGGTAACACAGGTATTGACTGGGTACATAAGGCCCAACTAGAAGATCTTGTTTTTGCAGATGACATAACTCTTATCAGTAACAATGTGAATTATATGCAAGAAAAAAACAATTATCCTGTCTTCACTGGCTAGCAAAATAGGGCATGAAATTAAGGAAAAAACAAAAATAATTAAACTTCCATTTAATCAAAATAGAAAAATACACGTAGAAGGGACAGATGTTGAAGAAGGCAATCAATTTGCATACCTTGGATGCTACATAGACCAGAATGGTGACACCAGAAAGGAAGTTAGAATTGAAAAAGCAGCATCGATCTTCAAGAATCCTGAGAACATATGGCATTCAAAAGTTATAAGCACAAAAACCAAGTTAAGACTACTCAATTCAAATGTAATATCCACTATCATTTATGCATGCGAAAGCTGGAAAACAACTAAAGTAGACAAGAAATTACTCTTTTGAAAACAAATGCCTAAGGAAAATACTCGGCATCAAGTGGAACGAATTCAATAACAATGCAGAGATAAGACAGATGACTGAGCAACAACTGGTCTCATGGGTGATCAAGAAAAGGAGATGGACATATGCTGATCACGTGATGAGAAGAAACGATCAGAGAATACCAAGAAACGATCAGAGAATACCAAAACAAGCTATCAAGTGGAACACAACAGGCCGAAGAAAAAGAGGCAGACCATGTGAAACTCTAAAAAAGACATTGTTAAGAGAGGCCAAATTAATAAGTATAAAATCCCTTGATGAGGTTGAAAGGCTTGCCAAAAACAGGAAAAATTGGCGAACTACCTTGCGAGCCCTATGTGACATTTAATGGTATGGGAAGGATATATCAGAGATGTTGCCATCTACTGAAATACTATTTTCATATTTACATGCTGTCTAATAAATTTTAATCACGCTGGAAAAAAAAACACCTAAAAAGACACTGAAATCGCTCAAACTAGTATAGCTGCTCTTCTGCATAAAGGAATAATTTTTTGTGCTGCCTTCTAGTGTTCAGAAACTGAATATTGAATAACTCGTACAGCAAGACAGTTAACACTTACATATGACTTGATGGCTTAGGTTTTATACTGTGTAAAGAATCATTAGGGTCCAGCTTGGCTTCCATGATGTCATTGAAGGCTGAGTTGCCTATCACCCTGGCAAGCTGAAAAAAAAAGAAATCATATGGGCCTAAGAAAACTTGTTTCTCATGAAATTCTTGCTTGTCTTTACAAGTCAAACAGAATTTATGTTAAGCTCCATGTCTGAGACCACAGTGACCATACTCAACCCACTAACATGATGGTTTTCCAAATTGTTTATAGCATCTTCTGACAATTCTCTCTGCTTAGACTGTAATCTTCAGAGAGATGATTTCTTCCTTACATTGTTCACTTTCAATGTGAACTACAGCATTTCTAAATTATACTGCTGAGACCATAGTGATCACCCCCCCCCCACTTTCCAGCTCTGGTAAAGTCACAAGTTAGTGTTCTCTACATATGGATCACTTGCAAGTAAGGACCAAGTAAGGACCTGATCAAGTGATGGCAGCCATGGAAAATGATGTGAAAGAACATGTGGCACCATTAGTGCCACTGCTCCTTTCAATTCAGTTACTATCATACAAACATCACTACACCATCAGCTACCACCATGATTATTACAATTACTACAATAGTTACCACTTTGACTATTATTACAACAGCAGCCACCTTGGCATTATTATTACAACAGCAGCCACCTCGGCATTATTATTACTACCATAAGTCATGTTCATTATAACAATGGCTACTAACCATGACTATTACTAACAAAACAGTTACCACCTTGGCAATATCACAACAGTTACTACATTTACTTAGACAACCATCACAGCTATCATCTTAGTTATTATTATTATTATTATTTCTACAGTACAGACAGCACTATTACTATTATCATTATCACCACAGATACAATCATGAATATCTCACTTCCACCATGATACTTTTAACAATTTTTGCCAGGACTTCCATCCTATTTTTTTTTTCAACATTTTGTATACATACTAAATATTTAAGTTTATTCCTTCAAGTTACTACATAACATGTCAAGAGTTGTCCACCCACCTTCCTCGTTTCTGTATCACTGCTTTCATATTCAAAATTTACAACAATAAAACAAGAAATAACTCTGTTGCTATACTTTTTTCTCACTTAAACATAAAAAATCTGACCAATCAAAAACAATAACTTACTAAAAGCTGAGAGGTACCCAATTCATCAATAACCGTACTCTGAGTTCGGGTTATATGCACTCCGAGTTCTCTGTGAATTCCGCAGCATTCCAAACATATCAAGATACCCAGATTTACCGACAGCCATTCTGGTTCTGAAATAATTATAAAAATCTCTGGTTCATTTCTAGACCATTTCTAACCAGGTTGTTATCTTTGGTAATTCATCAAAATAAGAATTCATGTTAGGAAATGAATTAAAGAGAAACAGGCAGCTTGTCACTACAAACCTTGACCATCCATATCTTCTACTCAGTTCTGATGGCAGACTGTTTTACCATTGCAAAAGTAAAATACATGTTCCCTGTGACAACATTATATCTGAATAAATTTCTTGCTTTCAATCTGAGGTCTTAGTAGCTCAGTAAGTAATATTTATGTTTATGAAACAAAGAGTATCATTTTCAATTCCTACCAGAATATTTGGTTTTATACAACAAACTAAGTGGTGCCATGATCTCCGAGGATCTCCTGTGTTGTGAAATCTTCATACAAATATGTAATAGCAACAAGCCTGATCTCACCTGCTGCAACAGACTGGCATTACATAACTACTGGTTTTTTTTCTTTTTATTTTTTTTAACTGATATTCAGACTGCTTCTTTTAATCTTGGGAGAAACTATCATGTACAGTTTAATGGTCATTCACTGGATGGCACTGAGTATAATGCATGCAGTCGTAAAAGATTAGCTCTGGCAATCATGCATCATTTTTACTACCTAATCTACATCTGTTGATCATACTTCCAACATTTAGTACCTATCTGTGGTTATTTTATCTATGCAATATAAAAAACACTTTCCATGGTCTGCCAGAATAAGATCTGACAAGAAATTTTGGTAGAAAGAAATGGGAAGAAAGTTACTCTCAGTCAGTCAGTCATTTGTATGTCCCTTGAGGAACTTTGTCTCCCTAACAGCTCTCCTGAAGGTCTCTCAATTGTAAGCATGATGCCCTGCTGCTGATGCATCCATTTGTAGATTATCAACTATGTCTTGCAGCCATTTTCGCCTTGGTCTTCCTCTCTTTCTTTTTCCCATTATGTACCCTTCCAAGACAGTCTTCTCTAAATTATCATGACGTTTAATGTGTCCAAAATATTTTCATTTTCTCTGTTTAATCCTCTTTAATAACCAGTCTTCTTCAATATTAAGTTCTTGTAGTATGGATATATTTGTTCTTTTTTTGTGTCCACGATATCTGAAGAACTCTTCTGCAGCATTTACATTCAAAGACATGTATGTGTTTCTCAGCTGTTTTTTTAAGTGTCCAGGTCTCACAGGCATATGTTGCGATGGGAAAGATGCATGCCCTCAAAAATCTTATTTTTATAGTTCTGTCTGTTCCTCTCCACAGATTCTTTAGTTGTTTTACTTTCTGAAGAGTGACAGATGTCCTCCTTTTAATTTCCCTCATTGTATCTCCATTACTAGTTAGCAGTGATCCAAGATATTAAAAACTCTCCATTCTTCCAAATTTTTCCTCATTGATATATATTTCAATTGCCTTGTTTGTTTTGTCATCTGTCATCAATTTAGTTTTCTTCGCATTAAGACAGAGGTTTTGCTCTTCACTACTGTTATGGACTGACATAATTAGTTTTTCCATTCCTTTTTGTGTTGTGGACAGTAATACTGTGTCATCAGTATATCTAATCTCTGGTATTTCATAACCTCCAATTGTTATGGCATCATAATATTCTTTGTCTACATCTTCTCTAACATTTCTCATTATATTTTCAGTATACAAGTTAAATAAGTAAGGCAATGGTATGCACCCCTGATGGACCCCTATTGCTTTATGTCAAACCAAGTTGTTGTTTCACCATTTATTCTTACTGCTGCTTGTTGGTCTAGATACAGCAGTGATATTAAATGTATCAAATGTGTTGAAAATCCCATTTTTTCCATTATTTCCCAAGGTTTCTGGTGTTGTACACAATCAAATGCCTTTGAATAATCTATAAAAGATATATTCACATTAAATTCTCTGCATTTCTCTATTATTCATCTTATATTGAATATATGAACTCTTGATCCTCTTCCTTGTCTAAAACCAGCTTTGACTATATTGACTTCTTCTTCTATTTTCTTACGAAGTCTACCCATTATGATTTTTAATAAAATTTTACTGGCATGACTAATCAGGACAATGGTTCTGTAGTTTGTGCATAATTTCAAGTTAAAACTTTTTTGGCAGTGGAATGAATACAGTTCTTTTCCATTCTTTTGGCCAAATACCTTTTTTTACATAGTGCATAGTAGACTGTTGCACATTCCTTTCCTCTTGCTTTAATAAGCTGTTATCTCACCACATCCTGGTGACTTGCCATTTTTCAGATTCTTTATTGCCCATAGAACTTCTTCAATTGTCAGTTTGGGTTCTTTCTCTTCAATAATAATTCAACTGTTGATTCCTGCTTTCACAGTCAGTTGTTTCATACATTCCTCTGCAATATTCCTTCCATCTTTCTAGATTTTCCTGTCTCTGTCAAGGTATTCCCCATCTCATCACAAATTACATTTAGCTTAGATGTGACATTTTTTTGTTACTGTCTTCATTTCTTTAAATATTTCACCATCTCTTCCACACTTCTGATGTCCTTCTATTCTTTCACAACAATCTTGTACATATTGTTTTCTGTCTTTCCTTATGTTTCTTCTTACTTCTTTTGTTAAAGATTTATATTCCTCTTTATTGTTGTTTGTTACTTTCCATTTCGTCTTCATTTCTCTACGTTGTTTTATTAGTTCTAGTGTGCCTGCTGTAATCCATCCATTCTTTTGTGTTTTCTTTACTGGAACCACGTCTTTAGCTGTTGTTATTAACTCTTCCCACGTCACGGGTCCTGATCAGGACCCTTCCACTTTTTCACGTTTTTGCCAAGGTCCAGATAGGGACCCTAGCTTTGTTTCATTAACAACCCGGTGTAACTTTTGATTGTAAACATTTTAGTACATGTCTAGTGACCTTTGTCACCATTTTGAAAGCATCATAACAACGGTGGTCAAATTTCAACATTTCGCATCGAAAAAAAAATCAATTTTTGTGTGACTTTGGAGGCAAACATGTCCCTCTACAATTAGACCACTGTTCGTGAATGTACCCAAAGTAGATTTAGACTATTAGATGGACTGGAGAAGTAGTTAGAAGGTTATTTCAGGTATTATTTTAAAGTGAACATGCAACATAATCACATGACAAGATAGGATAAAATGACAAAGTCGATCTACACATCGTTGGTCGATCAATGCCAGTCCTAGACCTATCTGATGGACAGTAATACACAATTATCAGCTAAAATCATCACACTACATCTTTTTTCCCAAAAAAACTATTCATTTACGAAATCTTCTTACATTTATAGCTATTTGGAGGCATAATACACATACTTTTAACATGGAAATAATTAGTTAAAAATTATCCCCTATACATATCATGACCCGCAATTTTTGTCTGGCACAGAAAGGAACGTCCATGTTTTTACCTCCGGCATGGAAAGAGTCAAGATGCCTCTGGCCTGTGCAGCCAATTCATCTGGTGTCATCTCCTCCTGTAAAGCCATCAGGATTTCAGAATGGTTCTTCACTTCCATACCATATTTTTCTGGTATTTTTGTAAGATCAAAGTAGAGTGGTCTTGGTCCCCTAAATGTCTTTTTTATCTTTATCTTCATGTCTGCTATTAATAACTCATGGTCTGTGTCACAATCAGCACCTGGTAAAGTTTTTGGTCATGTTATACTTGATCTCCACCTTCTTTGCACTAAAATGTAATCTATTTGATTCTTGGTTTTCCTACCAGGTGATGTCCATGTGTAAAGTCTTCTTGGATGCTGTCTAAAAAGTATGTTATTCTATATTTTATAAATATGAGCTGGGTTACAAATGTACTACATTTCATTTTATTTAGAATTTGCTTAAATAACCTACTGAGCACTTATTGTAATGGGTGGTCAAAATCTACAGCACTACTAGTGTTGTTTGAAGTGAATGAGTTAAAGGTTCTATAGATGATCTCTGGTATTACTGCTGCAAGACTTATCCTGGCCCAGCAAGGACCAGCGGTTGAAGGTTCTGTAAAACTAGTGTTCAACCTGCACTTCCTCCTGACATGTCATACAGTAGCAGAAACAACATGACATAATAAAGACTGTATAACAATAGCATGTTCACTCAGTTTACTAACCAATATATGTATCCTTTGTTTGGATGAAAGAAATCCTCTAATTTCATCCATCAGCAAAATCTCTGGGTCAATAATGAACACCACTAACCTGGAGCACCACAGTCACAGCATTCTCTGTTGCCAGGCAAGCGCCGTATCCTATCCATGATGCTGGAAGTCAGTTCCCTCACACTCTGATTGAGACCTGTGGAGTTGGGACTGTCTTTGAAAGCTTTCATCAGAATCTCCTCTTTTGCATTGTTAAGAACTGAAATCCACCTGCAAGAAATACATTTAAAGATTAGCAAGCCAGTGACAAAAAAGTCTTTCTTCTTTTTCATTCATCTCCTTGGAACTGCAAGCTGGTGTTCCTTGGACCAAGTGCGGTGAAGATGTTAAGGAAAAACACTGTGTAAGGTTATAGTGCCTATTTTTTCAGTCCCTTGTCTTACATCCTTCCTGTGCCATTAAACATCACACAGAGCTTGCATAGTAGTTCACCAAGTTTCCCTGTCCTTGGTGAGCTTTTCAACCTCATCAAGGAATTTTATGCCTACTAATTCAGCCTCTCTTAACAGTGTCCTCTTTAGAGTTTCATGTGGTCGACCTCTCGGCCTGTTGTGTTCCATTTGATAGCTTGTTTTGGGACTCTCTGACTGTTTCTTCTCATCACATGACCAACATATGTTCATCTCCTATTCCTGATCACACATGAGACTAGTTGTTGTTCAGTCATCTGTCTTATCTCTGTATTGTTCTTGAATTCATTCCACTTGATGCAGAGTATTTTCCTTAGGCATATGTTTTCAAAAGAGTCTAATTTCTTGTATATTTCTTTAGTTGTTTTCCAGCTTTCGCATGCATAAATGAGGGCGGATATTACATTTGAATTGAACAGTCTTAACTTGGTTTTTGTGCTTATAACTTTTGAATTCCATATGTTCTCAAGATTCTTGAAGATTGATGCTGCTTTTGCAATTCTAATTCTAACTTCCTTTCTGCTGTCACCATCCTGGTCTATGTTGCTGTCAAGGGATGCAAATTGGTTGACTTCTTCAACATCTGTCCCTTCTAAATATATTTTTCCTTAGTGATTAATGGGAAGTTTCATTATTTTTGTTTTTTCCTTGTTAATTTCAAGTCCTATTTTGCTAGCCAGTGAAGACAGGGTATATGATTTTTCTTGCACTGAGTTCACATTGTCACTGATAAGAGTTATGTCATCTGCAAAATCAGGATCTTCTATTTGGGTCCCATGTATCCAATTAATGCCGGTTTTACCTGTACAATGTCTTTTCATTATAAAATCTATGGCAATTCCAAAAAGCAATGGAGATCTTCTTCTTCGTTCACTTCTACCATCAAAAACCGCACTGTGAACCTACTGAATTCACACATGTGGTCCTCGTTAGGTCCGGTGGTCCCCTGTGTGGTCCAAAATAGACCACATGAGTTCCACGAAGGACCACAAGGGGTTCAGAGTATCACAGTGCTTTAGCCTGTATTCTTGGTGGGTCTCGGAAGCGTGATTGCGTGACACCGTGGTTTTCATTGCACCAGTTTGGTCTAGGGTTGGACTTTCTCACCGGAAGACCTCGACGTGTTTGGAATATCAGTGCATCCCCGCTGGGTGAGAGGCGTTAGCCCACCCAGGACAGAGTTGGACTTTCTCACTGGAAAACCTCGACGTGTTATGAGATACCCGTGTATCACCGCCGGGTGAGAGGTGGTTGCCCATCCAGTCCAGGGTTGGACTTTCTCACCGGAAAACCTCAGCGTGATTAGGATACGCAGACATCCCCGCCGGGTGAGAGGTGGTTGCCTATCTAGACTTCCCTGGTCCAGTGTCTCCGACTTCAGCATTTTGCGGTCGTGGCCGCTACCCTTCCTAGTTGTGACCAGGATGGAGCTTTTGTCCAGGAGGACGAATCCTCGCCACTAGTGACTTCTACCCCTGGGTTGAGCCGGTTTAGGCATTTCCCAGTATGGGCATGTTTGGGACGGGACCGACCTCTAGGGCAGAGGTACTGTGACATTCATAGCCTTCAAGATTTACCCCTGGTATGAGCCGGTTTAGGCAAAATTCACCAGTATGGGTGTTTATCAGGCGTTACCGACCTCTAGAGCGGAGGTGGCATGACATGTCTAGCCATCGAGTTCCACCCCTGGTGTGTGCCGGTTTAGGCATATTTCACCAGTGTAGGTGTATTTCGGACGTAGGCGGCCTCTAGAGCAGAGGTGCCGTGGTATAGCTCTCGTAGCGATACTACTGGACATACCAGGTTAAACTTCACTTTCCACCACCTTTTCCCATCGGCGCCGCACAGCAACCTTTATTTCCGCATTTACTTCCTTAACCGGGAGGAGCTTCACTCCACGCGCGGCATTTGAAAAGTCAAGCCAGCAGTGACTTAACCTCTGGGACAAACCGGTTCATGCATTTCACACGATATGACTGCACTCAGGACGTGGCCGACCTCCAGACCAGAGGTGCCGTGATTTGACTGTTTGCTTCGGTTTATTCTTTCAACCACCTTTTCCGCAGTGATGCTGCGCGGCAACCTCATTTGCAAATTTCTTCATTGGCCGGGAAGAGCACCGCTCCACGCACGGCAGCTGAAGATCTCGCCAACAGCGGCAGATGAGCTACCAAACGTGACACTCATCTACCCTAAGTAACTGGTTTTCAGGCGCCAGATATTCGCCCTCGCCCCTTCTCCTGTCAGTTTAAACAGTTCTGCCACGGGAAGGCCAGGAGCTGGACTTGACTGCCAGAGGCTGTTTGTGGCGCGTTTGCAGTCCTTAGAACCAGCAATGGAGATAATATACATCCTTGTTTCACGCCTGTTTCAATATGAAACCATTCACTCATTCCTTCTTCCGCATAGACTGCACAAACATATCCGCTGTAGAGATCCTTAATGATGTTGACAATTTTAGATGGTATTCCATATAGTCTTAAAATTCTCCACAATGAATCTCTGTGTATGCAATCAAATGTCTTTTTAACTTTTTCCACCCACGCCAGCCCTAAAAGATCTGTTCCGGAATATTCTGCTCCCAACGGCACAGGCCTATAAGGTTTCTGACTTTCTTTCGTTGAAAACACGATGTAACTTTTCATTTAACCAGTCAGAGCTCTTCTGAATCCAAAATTAAACTAGTGTACTCCAGCATGGTGAAAAAAGGGAGAAGATGAGTATCACGATAGAAGTGTAAAATGCAAGTTTTTTTTTAGATCGAGTGGTTGAATGGTCACACCGACTGACTAAACCTATCTTACTATATGTGTTTCTCGTAGCTGTACAGCTGTTAGATCTACTGGATGTCAAAAACATCCATAAATATTGATTTTTCTGTGTTGAAATTTGAATGACTACATGTTTATATTGGATTATGACACAGTTAAGGTAAGTATAAAGTAGATTTTATTGCTCAGCCCTAAAAAAATTTTTAGTGCCCAAAAATAGTTCCATTATTTCACACTAGTTGTGTTTTTTTTTTCTTTGTTTTTCTCTGACAAATAACTTCATTTATGGAATCTTCATTCATTTCCACTTATTTTAATGTGTGATACACAAGTGGTGATCATGGAATTAATTCGGTACAATAACTTTTACACAAGGGACCCCCTTCCCCAAAATGTCTGCATCATCAGGAAATTAAGGAATGTTTTGGAAGTAATGCGGGTGGAAAGAGTTAAAGTATATGAAGTTCAGGATTAATGGTTTTTGCTTTTCAATAATGTCTTCAAGTATTATTCTTAGAATAAAGGTCTGTTTCTCCCTTGTTGAAATCCTGCTTGTTCTTCTCTCATTGCAATATCCACTATATCTTTAATTCTATTCAGAGTAACTTTGCAAAATAATTTTGACATAAGGTCAAGGAGACCCTCTACCCATCTACCAGAATGACTGTATCTTGGATTCAACATCATAACCATAAATCCACATCCTATCTCTTGTTACGATGCTCTTAAGAAAGTTTTCATTACCATCTGCATTGTCAAGTAGTGCTGGATATACTTCAAAGTGGTTCTCTTTCTGATCGTCAGTCAACAAATACTGCATAAATTTTTCACTGATGTGATGCATCTGAAGTTTTCCAATTAAAATTTGATGGCAAGATCCTATGCTGATGCCCACTTTGTCAGCAACTTCTAAGACAGTTAAATGATGATTTCCACAAACCACACCACAAAATCTTTCAATATGGCTATCGTCTGTTAATGCAGAAGGTCATCCAATCCTGGGATCTTCACTGACTAACATTCTGCTCTCTTTAAAACACTTAAATGTATCTTATATCTTATATCCTTCCCGTGCCGTTAAACGTCACATAGGGCTCGCAAAGTAGTTCGCCAATTTTTCCTGTCTTCAGCGAGTCTTTCAACCTCATCAAAGGATACTATGCCTGTTAACTTGGCCTCCTAAATGTATAAACTAGGAATAAAGAAGGAACAGCTTTATTACTTAACGAGTACACAGTTGTGACGTTTCGCCGTGAGCTATTCACTTGCCATCAGTTTAAAACGCTTAAACCACTCACTGCACTGCAAGCTGGAAGGGATTTGAACTCTACTATGGTGTTTGCTGCATTTTTTGCGCTATCCAAAATGCAGATTAATTCTTATGATGCTCTGTTGTGTTGCCATACAAAAACTATCTGAACTGAATGGGATCATCTGCATGTGGCAAAAAAAAGTTAAAAAAGGAGACATCTTGAAACCATGTGGACTATGAGAACTGATACTTATATAAATAACAACTCAAGAACTCCTTATCAGAATTCTTTTTTGATCTATTGAACATGTACTTGTGTCAAAAGAAAATGAGTTTGACAACTTAAATCTACTGTTATCCAGGTCATATGTTATGTGAATTTCAGCAGGTTGCATAATATACAATATATCTTTTACCACAAAGATCACTAAAACCACAGCTCTCTCTCTCTGAACCTTAAGTGCCCAGGGCACATGGGGCTTCCGCAAGGGTTTTCCACAAATGCCTGTCCTTCGCCTTTTTTTCTGCTCTTGCCCAGGTGAGCCCTCTATTGCTCAACATCCTTTCTGTTGTTCTTCTCCATGTCTCTTTTGGTCTACCTTTACTTCTGTTCCCCTGTGGTGTCCATTTTAGTGCTATTTTTAGTAGTGAGTTGTCAGTCATTCGGAGCACATGTCCCAACCATCGCCAATGTCTTTCCTCAATAATTGTTGTCAGTGGTTTCATCTGCATGTCTGCTAATAAGATGTTATTTCTTATGGTGTTTGGCCAAAATATTTGTCTAATTCTTCATAAACATTTAGTCTGGAAAGAATTCAACTTGTTTTCTATGGTTTTGGTGATTTTCCAGCATTCACTTCCATAGAGTAGTACACTTAGAACATTACTCTTAAATATCCTGATTTTCATATTTATGCTTAGTTTTTTTTATTTCCATATAGTCTGCAGCATTGCAAAAGCCTGGTTTGCTCTAGTAAGCCTGCTGTTGATGTTCTCTGTGCTGTCTCCATTTTCTACTACTCTGCTGCCAAGGTATACAAATTCATTGACCTCCTCCACTAACTTGTTATCTACTCTGAGTACATTTCTGTTGTTCACATTCTGTTTCATTAACTTTGTCTTTCCTACGTTGATCTTTAGTCCTATGTTGCTTGCATTCTGAGTTAGCTTGTTTATTTTCTCTTACATATCTTTGTGACTGCTTGATAACAGACAAATGTCATCCGCAAAGTCAAGGTCCTCCAGCACTGTGTCAAGGGTCCATTGTAATCCTCTGCGTTTGTCTGATGTTGCCCCCTTCATTAACCAGTCTACTGCCATGATAAATAATGTTGGTGATAGTACACATCCCTGTTTCACTCCTGTTTGTACCCTAAAGCTGCTGGAGGTATGTTCTCCACAGATAACTTTGCACTGAAAACCTTCGTATAGGGCTTTGATTACATTAACTATTTTATGGGGGAGGCCATGCCATCTTAGGATTTTCCACAGTGCATCTCTGTTGACACTGTCAAAGGCTTTCTCAAAATCTATGAATAATGCATATGTTGTGCTATGCCACTCATTTGCCTGTTCTAATATTTGTCTAAGTACAAATATGTGGTCTATGCATGATCTTCCTTTCCTAAATCCTGCCTGCTCTTTCTGAAGTTTTTCCTCAAGTGTTGGTACAATTCTGTTGATGATTATTCTGCAAAATACTTTACTGGTGAGTGGCAGTAGGGTAATGCCTCTCCAGTTCCCGCAATCTCTGAGGTCACCCTTCTTTGGTAGTTTTACTATAAGCCCAGTTTTCCACTCCTCTGGGGCTTTTTCTAGATCCCAAATTTGTTGTAATATCCGCAAAGTTGTTTTGGTGTTTCTGTTTCTTCTGCTTTCAACATCTCAGCAGTCACTTCATCTTCACCTGGTGCCCTGTCTGATTTTAGCTTCTTTATCGCCTCCTTTACTTCATTTATTGTTATTGGTCCTGTATTGATGTTTAGTTCCGTTTTTGCTTCAGGTATGTCTATTGTTTGTGCTGCTTGTGTTCTGTTTAGTAGGGTGTTAAAGTGTTCCCTCCATCTTTCAATTTTTTCTCTTTCTCCACTGACCAGTTGTCCATTTTGTGTTCTTACTGCACTTTCACATCTTGTGTTGAAGTTACCTGTCATCTGCTTTGTGATTTTATATATGGTTTTCATGTCATTTGTATATGCTGCTTTCTCTGCTGTTTCTGCTAAGTTGTCATAATATTGACGTTTATCTTGACAGCATGATTCCTTCACTTCTTTGTCTTTTTGTGCATAATTACTTAAAACTCGTTCTTTAAGCCGTTGTGATTTGGTGTTCAATAATTTTTTCTTGATTTCTTTTCTTTGCTCTATCTTTTCCCATGTGGTCTCGCTTATCCATTCCTCTTTTCTCCTTTTCCGATATCCCAGCACCTCTTTTGCTGTTTCCTGTAGTGTTTTATTGAACTCTAATATGGACATTTCTACTTCATCTTGTAGGACACTGAAGCTATCAGTTTAAAACGCTTAAACCACTCACTGCACTGCAAGTTGGAAGGGTTTTGAACTCTACTATGGTGTTTGCTGCATTTTTTGCGCTATCCAAAATGCAGATTAATTCTTATGATGCTCTGTTGTGTTGCCATACAAAAACTATCTGAACTGAATGGGATCATCTGCATGTGGCAAAAAAAAGTTAAAAAGGAGACATCTTGAAACCATGTGGACTATGAGAACTGATACTTATATAAATAACAACTCAAGAACTCCTTATCAGAATTCTTTTTTGATCTATCGAACATGTACTTGTGTCAAAAGAAAATGAGTTTGACAACTTAAATCTACTGTAATCCAGGTCATATGTTATGTGAATTTCAGCAGGTTGCATAATATACAATATATCTTTTACCACAAAGATCACTAAAACCACAGCTACCATCCGATTTTTTTCCAAGAAAAATGATGGTTCTTTAATGTTTTTTTAGAGTTATGGAAAAATAAAAATGCTCACGCATCCATTTCCTTCGTGTCATCAGCTTGGAAGTGGTAAGTCCTATTGTCTGTAGAAATATTGAAAAGCAAAAAAATCTAATGAATTAATATTCAACTTAAGCAATAAGAGGGGAAAAATTATTTTAAAAAAGGACTTAATAACCATGACAAAAGTATTTCTAATTGGTAACATAATAATTAATGAAGAAAATATTTCTAACTTGTAACTTAGTCTTCACTGGCTAGCAAAATAGGACTTGAAATTAACAATGACAAAACAAAAATAATGAAACTTCCCATTAATCAAAATGAAAAAAATACACGTAGAAGGGACAGATATTGAAGAAGTCAATCAATTTGCATACCTTGGCAGATACATAGACCAGGATGGTGACACCAGAAAGGAAGTTAGAATTAGAATTGCATAAGTAGCATTGATCTTCAAGAATCTTGAGAACATATGGAATTCAAAAGTTATAAGCACAAAAACCAAGTTAAGATTATTTAATTCAAATGTAATATCCACTCTCATTTTATGCATGTGAAAGCTGGAAAATAACTAAAGAAATATACAAGAAATTAGACTCTTTTGAAAACAAATGCCTAAGGAAAATACTCTGCATCAAGTGGAATGAATTCAAGAACAATGCAGAGATAAGACAGATGAGCAAAACAACAACCTGTCTCATGGGTGATCAGGAAAAGGAGATGGACATATGCTGGTCACGTGATGAGAAGAAACAGTCAGAGAATCCCAAAACAGGCTATCAAGTCGAACACAACAGGCCAAAGAAAAAGAGGCAGACCACATGAAACTCTAACGAGGATATTGTTAAGAGAGGCCAAATTAATAGGCATAAAATCCCTTGATGAGGTTGAAAGGCTCGCCAAAGACAGGAAAAATTGGCAAACTACCTTGTGAGCCCTATGTGAAGTTTAAAGGCATGGAAAGAATATAAGAAGAAGAACTTAGTAATTATGAAGACAGTATCTCTAATTATAACATAATTATCATGAAGAAAGCACCTCTGACTGATTCTATTATATACTTACACCACTATCATTCAAAACTGTAGGTGAGGTTTTTTTTTGTTTTTTTTTTTGTAATGGCACACTCACTACTGAAGATACTTCTATATAATTACTTCACCAAAATGGATGACACTGCCACTAAATACTCAAGCTTCAGCGTAAGCAAACATATTATGAACATTCATGAACCATTTCTAAACAAGCATATTGTGCTCCCATAACCCAAAGTGTAGAGCACAATTATTTTCACCAACTACATATAGTGACTTACTAAGGGACGAAACAAGATCAAAGCATTTCTTGCCTAGATCATCCGGAACAAGCTGCAAGTTAAAAAAATTTATGTCATCATCTCTCATTATTTTGTCTTTCTAAAACACAAATAATTCTGGAATAAATGTTTTCACTGTGTCCACTAACACTGCCTACCAATATGTGAACAATTCATATGTGGAGTTGTACTGTGTGACAGCATCAATTTTCTTACAAATGTTTGTGCATGTTGATACAAAAGCTTTATGGTAACAATTTGTGCTGAAATTGTGTCAAATATGTTGCAACACTCAGTGTAAAATGAAAGCTATTTACACAGAAACACGCATGAAAAAGAACTGACATTATGCAATTTGTTCTACCAGAACTGTGTAACATTTTTATGCTATTCATATCTGCCACCAGCTGTGCAGTAAGTATATCGGTTCTATCACCAGTGTGAAAAGATAATCACAAATGCATCAAAATGTATAATACTGTGGCTCTTCAAAATATAAATCTGTAAAGGTCCAAGAAATTCAAGGCATCGGACAAAACATAATACAAACAACCAGCTATGTTTCATCTCACTATCTCTAGAAAGTCAACAGCAGAAGAACCCTTTTCCTGCTGAATGCATCCTTTCATGTCAGCATCAATCTCTGCCCAACCTAGCCTATGGTCCAAGATATTGTTATATAAATTATTACTGCACAGTCTTTTCAAATATTCTCCACTGACTTTCCCTTACAGACATGCTAAGTAAAGCAAGCTGTATATTTTATATCCTACAACTCTGCAATCAATCAGCAATGTAAAAGAAAGATTTTCAACAAGAAGATGCTGGCATTAAAATACAAGTAAACACTGACTGGGCCTGCAATCATTTCCTTACTTTCATATTCTCCTTACCTTCACTTGACAGGTCAGCAAATTTAACTTCACTGGATCTTTACTTTCCTGCAAAGAAAAATGATACAAAACTAATGAGAAACATTAAATTCTTCTAAACACAATATCTGGATTATCCTGCTTGTTTTTATGCAACATGTCTGTTCATCCTTCTGGTTCTATGTTCATGCATGTAACAGATCCACGCTCAGTCTGTGTCAAAAAGTGAAAGACTTCATTTACAAAATGCCAACTCTTGTTTGCTATCAATGGCTTCAGTAAGCACACCAACCAAATCTTAAGTTTAAAAAAAAATGTCATGGCAAACAAATGCGGTTTCTCAGAAAAACTATCAGATCTATGTCCCATAATGATACCAAATTTAACAATAAGAAAAACATCAACTTAAAAAAAAAAAAAAAGCTGAAAAAATTTGTCAATTAATTTTCATAATAAAGTTTTTAAAAACAAAAGGTTATACAATTGAACAGTCACTAAGTATGTCTCCACCACCTTGTTTTAATACTTAAAATGTGATAACTAAGACAGTTCGAGACTAGCAATGTGGCGGTAATCCATTTCCACAGCTTCTACCAAGGAGCTCCAACTTATCTCTGTAGCTGATCTTCTCAGCCTTGTTCTTCTCTCATCTCATTGTTACCTCTTTCTCAAAGAAACAATCTTTTTTAATGTATCCTTAGATCTCTGCTCCTCTTACATCTTTTGTCCCCCTTTTTTTTTTTAATTTTTCAACTTACACCCATCTTTTGTCTCTTTTTTTTGTAGAATTTTTCAACATATACCCTCAAAGCATGTACACTGATCATATGAAAATCTTATGACTGTTAAAACTTGTCCTGTCACTCCGGCTCTTCATAAATATGATATTGAATAACATAGCTAAATAGTGTCAGTATTACTTACATCATGATGACTAATGTACATGCAACCATCTCGTATGCTACACTTCCTTCGCTGCCAGACTCTTCGCATTCTCCCCTCAGATTTTTTTAGCAGGTTTCCTGTTTTTTCACAGCCATGTGACTTGTCTCCAGACAACTGGTGGAGGCTGTAACCTGCAGGTGTTGAGTTGACTGGAGGCTGGTGATTAATGACATTCAACATATAGTACCAGAACACCATTAGAAAATAAACCAGCAATAACATTAAACACATATCAAAATGTATAACCTAGAAAAAAATGTAGGAACATCTTTATTGTTTAACAATTACAAAGTTGTGATGTTCTGGCGTGAGCCTTTATCAAACAAAAACAGGACTAAAAATCAGAGAGAGGAGACAAAGTATAAATTCACATGAATTTTATGTAATTTAAATAATAAAAAATGAAAAAATTTTTCTGAAGTCTTGGAACCTTACTGAATTACAGTCGCTTGTATGTCATGGAGCATAAAAAAATGCACCAGTTACTTTGGAAACAACGTGTACGTTCTTAAAGGTGCAAAATTGTGCACGGTTGAGTGTAGAAAATGTTAAGAGACAAGGGATGCATATATAAGGAGTAGAGAATTATTCCAAGAACTGGAATGACTGGAGAGCCTTTATCCATGGCCGATGCTCTTAAGGAGTGATGATGATGATGATGATGATGATGATGATGATGATGATGTGATGTTTGATAGTAGATGATGATAGTGAATGGATAGGGGTTTGTGATGTATGATAGGAGATGATGGTAGGGAAGAGGTGATAATCTATTTAGGAGAAGGTGAAAGGAATGATAATGGTTATAGTAGAGGAGTAGTAATGTGATGATGCATGAGGGCACTAAACTATGTCCAAAAATGAAAATGAGTAAGATTGTGGAAGATTATGTGTAGCTGAATAACGAGTTCAAACCATGTGGTGCCAGTGTCCCATAGTCCTGAATGTAGTGGTCCTCAAGCGCTAGGTGGCTTGTGTCATCTGCGTGACATTGTTTGATGGCTGTTACCAGAAAATCAGATTGCCTCTATGGTTGGGGCCATTGAACTGATTAAGGACTGATTTCGAAGCATGCTGGGTGATGAATTTTTGCACAAAAATCATTGGAAGCAGCAGAAATGTGGTTTATTAGAAGAATGTTGTGAATCCCCTGGACAGCAAAAATAACTAATGAAGAAGCTGGAGAGACAAAAAACCTTGTCAAAAAGATAAGAGAGAGACAATGTACTTTCATAGGACATGCAATGAGAAGAGGGGGCATTGAAAATATTATAACAACAGGAAAAATAGAAGGAAGAAGACCAAGAGAAATGATACTGGACAGTCTGACGGGATGGTGTTAGAGGAGATCACCAACTGAGCTGATGGCCTGCATGAAGGATCGGATACTCTGGAGAAGCATAATAGCCAACGCCATTCGGCACGGCACATGATGATGATGGGTGATATCGTACTGACGTTTCTGTATGCGGTCCCCTAGTCTGAGCCCAGTTTCACCAATATAAGTTATCCTGCATATTTTGCATACGATGACATATATTACATTGTGGGATTCACATGTGAATATGGAGAGTCAGGACAGTTTTAGGAAAGGTGATTGTTTTCGTTTCCCAAACTAAGGACAAGTAACACAGCAAGAGCAGTTACATTTTCTGGTTCCAATATATGTAAGATTCCCCTTTAAATGGCTGTGGACAAGGATGTCCTTGAGATTTGGCTCATACCTGTATGCTAATAGGGGTGGATCAGAGAAGATGTCACGAGTGTCAGGGTCAAGTTAGATTAGTGGCAGATGACGATAAAGAATTTTCTTAACCATCTGACCTTGTGGGTGGAAAGGTAGTACTAACTTAACTCTGTCAGATGAGGTAACAGGCTTTTTTCTAAATGCTTCCTTGTGGTTTATTAGCTGGATATGGTTGAAGGCTGCACATAGGACATTTTCTGGGTAGTTGCGATGACAGAAAAATTCTAATAAATTGTTGGACTGATCGATAAAGTCCAAGTTATCCTGACACATATGGCATAGATGGAGTAGTTGGGAGTATGGGATGGAGTTCTTACATGCTTCAGAATGGGAGGAGGTGTAGTAAATAGGTTAATAGGTGTAAAGTAAATCAAACAATGTCACACAGATGACACAAATCGCCTAGCGCTTGAGAACCACTACATTCAGGACTATGGGACACTGGAACCACATGGTTTGGGCTCTCTATTCAGTTACACATAATTTTCCACAATCTTACTCATTCTCACTTATTGGATATAGTTTAGTACCCTCATGCATCATCACATTACTACTCCTCTACTAAACCATTATCATTCCTTTCACTTCTCCTAAATAGATTACCACCTCTTCCCTACCAACATCTCCTATCACACATCACAAACCCCTATTCATTCATTACCATCATCTACTATCAAACATCACATCATCGTCATCATCATCATCACCTTTCACTCCTTTACGAGCCATGGATAAAGGCTCTCCAGTCATTCCAGTTCTTGGAATAATTCTCTACTCTTTCTATACACGTCCCCTGTCTCTTAACATTTTCTACACTCAACCATGCACAATTCTGCACCTTTCAGAATGAATAAGTTGTTTCCAAAGTAACCGGTACATTTTGTTTATATTCCTGGTGATGTACAAGTGATCCTAATTCAGTAAGGTTCCAAGACCTCAGATAAGTCATTAATTTTTTCATTTTTTATTATTTAAATTACATAAAATTCTTGTGAATCTTTGTTTCCTCTCTCTGATTCTTCGTCCTGTTTGTTTTTGTTTGATAAAGGCTCATGCCGAAACATCACAACTTTGTAATCATTAAATGATAAAGCTGTTCCTACTTTTTTTCCTAGTTTATACATTTTGGTATCACAGCTTTACTGCAGTGCTTTGTGTATAGTTGTATACCTAAACACTAATTATTGTGTTACTAAACACATATCAGTACTAGAACATCATTACAAAATATACCCACAACAAAACACATGTCACTACCAGAACATCATTAGAAAATATACAAGAAACAACATTAAACACATATCAGTACCACAACATCATTACAAAATATACCCACAACAAAACACATGTCAATACCAGAACACCATCATTAATATCTTGTAAACCGACCACTGAATATGCTTAAATCCTATATCATCAGTATCTGTTTATTCCTATATGAAGTTTTCTGACATATAGGAGCTATAACATGAAGAAATCATTACAGATACTACAAACTTGTCATTTTCACATAGGAGGAGGTGCAGGGCTGGACTAAGACCTTTAGAGGTCTTAAGCACTTAAAGATTTTGATGCCCCATATTTATGTAATTCAAAATATAAACAATAATAAACCATATGTCTGTGGTGCCCCCATCAAGTTGATGCCCTAAGCACGTGCTTATTTTGCTTAATGGTTAATCCAGCCCTGATGAGATGTTAGGTACCATAAGAAATATGTTCAAAAATCATAACCAATAATTAAGAACCCACAGCATGATGAAAAGCTGAGCTTGTTTTAGAAACATACAAATAAATGTTCAGATATAAGAATAAAGTTCTAGCCAAATCAATATCTTGGAATAGGCTGAAACATTTAAATCTGTTTTACATGCATTTATGATTGTTTATGTGACATTTAATTTATTATTTTTTAAGCTTATTTTTTTTAAATCATTACAATTTTCAAAATAATATTCATAAAGAAAAGACCACACTTTCTTGTATGTCATTGAAAAAAACTAAAATGTACCTGAGTTTGTGGTATCATTTTAAGTGTATTATACATTTGCCAATGTCCCATTCAAGTGATATAGTATGCTCATGATGGAATGGTCATACAATCATGATGAATCCCCTTCCCTATACTTTGATCTCAAAGTCAAGTGATACAGTATGCCAGCATGTAGAAACATCAGTACAATATCACCCAGCATGCTTCAAAATCAGTCCCTAATGATTTCAATGGCCCCAACCACAGAGCCAAATCTGATTTTCTGATAACAGCTATCAAACAATGTCACACTGATGACAGAAGCCATCTAGAGCTTGAGAACTGCTACATTCGTGAATAAGGGACACTGGAACCACGTGGTTTGAGCTCGCAATTCAGTTACACCTAACATTCCCCTCTTACACAATCATATTTCTTAAGTTCCACTCCTTTCTCACTTGTAACACATAGTTCAGAACCTCCTCACAGCATCGGATCACACCTCTGCCCTAACTATAATCACCTATTCCACCTTGTCCCAGCTAATTACCGCTGTATCACTCTCTCCCCTTTCCATGATTCCCCCTCCCTAATCCCATTTACAACCCACCTATCACACATCACAAGTCTCCATTTAAACTTTCTCTACACTCCATCATGCACACTTCTCAACACAGCCTCTTACAAGTCACAGCTAAGTGCTCCATTCATTTTATTTTACTCTATGTTTTCCATTCCTATTTTTTACATAGCATCCATGTGAATTTATATTTTATCTTCTCTTTCTTTATCCTGTGTGTTTTTGTATGATTAAGGTTCATATCAAAACATCACAACTGTGTGCTTATTAAGTAATAAAGCTGTTCCTACTCTTTTCTTAGTTTATACACTTCCCTACACTCTGATCTCACTGTCAAGTGATACATTAATGCCAGTGATGGAATGGTCATATAACTATGAAGAACCCTCTTCCCTATAGTCTGATCTCAATATGTTTGATGTAAGAAACACAAGTTTTGCATTCAAGTGGTTGTCTTACAGTATTATAATAACAAACAAGGAATCTTACTATAAACAAAAATGAAACAGATATACAATCATTACTAACAGCAATGAAGAAAAGAACATCAGCTTTTCATGTAACATAACAGAAGCAAACACACAGCCAAAGTATTTATTCATAATGCAGTGTAACATATATTTTATATATTATTACTGTGGATGATGCATGAAAATATATTTCTGCTTACTTTCTCTTGCTGACATATAAACCGCTTTTTTTTTTAAAACAAAGGGCATAAAATTAAATAACCTCAGTCATATAATTCTGTTGTGTCGTTAGGAGTTCATACATTTTAAATTGTTATCAATGTTAAAAATAAGATTTCTGTTATTTTCATGACAAATATGGTGGCTGCATTGTTTGATTACAATAATGTTCATTTGGTCTTTGGTACCTTTCTTATTTAAGCTAAATTTCAAATTGAAGATTTTGCAAAAATTAATGACATTCAAAAAGAAAGCATCCTTAGGCCCCAGTACAGAATGGTCTTCAGTTTGTTTTTTTTTTAAAATCTAACACAAGTAAATACATGTTAAGAAGTAAAAAATGAGTGTGCAAAATATATCATAGTTTGGGTTGGTCTTTTTCTCCTTGCTGGCCTCATGGCTGGCCTTATTCTCCTTACTGTGCTGAAGGGTTGACCTTACTGTTTTGAATCAATGCTGGCCTTAAATCTTCTACATGTGCTGAATCAAAGTTTTTGCCTTATTTCTCCTTACTGTGCTGAATCAAGACTGACCTTAATTCTCTTTACTCTGCTGAATCAGTTTTGGCCTTATTTTTCTTACTGTGGTGAAAAAGAATTGGCCTTATTTTTCTTCATGTTCTGAATAAGGGTTGACAAGTGCTTTATTTCCCTCCCCCCCCCCCCCCCAATTGTAAGGAAGATCTTCATTCTGACAAATGACAGAGATCACCATATGTTCCATTCAATGGACTTAACTGCTTCTTGGAATAAAAGTAAGCCACCACAACCCACTTCCTATCTTATCACTGTCTGTGTTTCTTCACTCTTGTCTCAGATACAAAGAACTCTCAGGTTCAAAGTCACAGAAAGATTATCAATCAACCAACAACTGACCTGCAAGTTAAGTTACCAATCAACACTGTACCTGTATGTTATCAACCAATAACACTTGTAAATAAAATTATCAACTAACATCACATCTGTAAATTACTGACCAACAATATATCTGTGAGTTCTCAACAACAACATACCCGTGAGTTATCAACAAACAATACACCTGTAAGTTACTAGAAAATAACACACTTGTAAGTAGACTTATCAACCAACAACATACCTGTGAGTTATCAACCAACAAGACACCTGTGAGTTATCAACAAGTAACACACCTGTATGTTATTAGCCAATAACACACTTGTAAGTAGACTTATTAACCAACAAGACACCTGTGAGTTATCAACAAACAACACACCTGTAAGTTATTAGCCAATAACACACTTGTAAGTAGACTTATCAACCAACAAGACACCTGAGAGTTATCAACAAACAACACACCTATGAGTTATCAACCACCAACAAACTTGTGAGTTATCAACCAACAATGCACTTGTAATCTGAATTATCAGCCAAAAACACACCTGTAAGTTTAGCTATTCACCAACAACATATTTGTATGTTAAGTCATCAATCATTAACACACTGATAAGTTATCAACCAACAACACACTTGTAAGTTATCAACCAACAACACACTTGTAAGTTATCAACCAACAACACACTTGTAAGTTATCAACCAACAACACACTTGTAAATTTACATTAATTATATACACACAGAACCTGGGCGTGTGATGGAGAAGTCTCAGTAAATCAAGAAGATAACTAGGTCAGTTTAAAAATTATAACTCAAACTGCAAGTCAATAGTAATAATGCCAGTGTGAGAACGTAGCATGGGACTGGCGGAAATCTTCCAATCAAAGTACAGAATGGGACTACATGTATATAATATTGCAAACTGGGCATTTCAGAAGTTAATCATCACCTATTATACAAAATGAAAAGGTGCACATGTTTATGGAAAAAAAAAAGAAAGAAAAATTTAATGACAGCACTCATTGCCACTCATATAAATACTGATCAGATACAGACAGTACTCATTTAAATGCCTTTGAATGTAAATGCTACAGAAGAGTTCTTCAAATATCATGGACACAAAAAGAAAAAAATATCCATACTACAAGAACTTAATATTGAAGAAGGCTGACTAGTAAAGAGGATTAAACAAAGAAAACTTAAATATTTTGGACACATTAAACGTCATGATAATCTAGAGAAGACCGTATTGGAAGGGTACATAATGGGAAAAAGAAAGAGAGGAAGACCAAGGCGATGATGGCTGCAAGACATCGTTGATGATCTGTAAATGGATGCATCAGAAGCAGGCCATCTTGCTCACAACCAAGAGGCCTACAGGAGAGCTGTTAGGGAGGCAAAGTTCCACAAGGGACATGCAAATGAATGAATGAATGAACTCATTGCCACTAATTTACCTTGCTTCATGTTTCAGCATGTTCATCAGCAAAAAGATGTAGGATGGACATAAAGGCAGCTGAACCTCAGAAGGAGCAATTCAAACTGCAAGCAGTTTTTCAATTTTCTGCCATATTAGATTATATAGGGAAAGACAACCACATTTTTTTCCTAATTTGGTAGAAATCAACAAAGAATAAACTGAAACAGAAATAAAAGGGCAATACAAAAACCACTGCTTGTCGTCTAAGAAATGCTATAAGTTAGTCATGGCACCAGCTGCAGAGGACTTACGAATGCAGTTCAAGGTCATCAATCAACAGAATAAAAAAAAAACCTGAAAAACTAAACAGATTAACCCTGAATGCAGTAGCTTGGTTTTGAGGAAAATCTGGCCAATAACTTATTACACATCAGTATGATGGTTCTCTTTACAGGCTGCTGAGCTGTTAGTTTGACAACTGTAGTATAAAATTAATACAACTCTCCCTGTTACGAAGCTTGCTCCATAGATCATGTCAGAAGAATAAGGAATGTCAGAACTCCCAATCTAACCTGATGCCTTCATACTTTAGTGAGCTGCAGAAAGAATCCTGCTCACTTCTACAAGATCCTACAACAATGTCACCAACAGTGCTAGTCAGTATTAGGTTAGGCAATCATACAATAAATGCCATTGTTAACATCAAGGCCATAAGATATTTTCTATCAATGCATAGGGTAATAATGCCACAACATCTTCATGCTTCTAATGCAAAAAAAAGAATAAGTATATGAAAATATCAAGTGCTTTCACCCCATTTACAATAAAAAGTTGCAATGGTAATCCTGCAAGTTTTAATTTAAAAAATCACAAGCAGGGTTACTAAAAAAAAACATAAAACAATGTAAATTAATACATTCACGCTAACAGAAAAAAATGCCAGGATGTGAACAAAAGCAAAAATGCTACAAATACAGTAACTCATAAAACTAGAAAAATTAAAATGCTACAAACACAGTAACCCATAAAACTGAGACAGAACAATTTTCATATTACAAGTGTACAAACAAAATGCACACCAACAACTGCATCAAAGTAAACCAAAAATATATCACTAGTGGGTCAATGATATATTTTGCAAATCCTTCTCCCAGTTAGATCAAATAATCCATGTGACAAAAAAAAAACAAACAAAACAGGAAATAAGCAGCACAAAAATAAAGACACTCATTGTGCAGAAATGACCTTGGATATGAGAGACACAAGGAAAGACAAAGTACAGAAATAAAAACAAAGCACTAACAACTTGTCATAACAAAGAAAAACAAATTTCAGATAGGTCACTAAAGAATCCTTACTGCCATCATTATTTCTTTCAGTTGTGATGATGACTTTGTTGATTACTCCAAGCATTTATTCCCACAAAAGTTAAATACAGTAACTTTTTTTTTGTCAACTTTACTTTTCTTTACTCAGTTTGTGTTCCTTTCCCTGTCCAAATGCTATTTTTATTTTCTTAACTATATCAGGTTTACTTCTAGAAATTTTTAAAGATGAATTCATGCAAAAATATAAAATATCTCCTCTTATGTTTCTGCTCACATAATTCAAATTCTTTCTTTGCTCACTGAGAAGAAAGAAAAATTTGCCATTGACCATCTGCACCATCATTCCGGCACCTTTTTGTCTCCACAGATCCCTGTTTAATTATTTCTCTCAAAACATAACAGCACCCCAATAGGGGCCGGCTAGCGTAGTGGTTAGAGCACTCGTCTAGCAACCAAATGGTCGAGGTTCGAATCCCCAGCTGAGCGGGATTTTTTTTCCGACCAATACGGCCCTGAGGTCGACCCAGCCTCGTAAAATGGGTACCAGAGAAAATCTGGGAAGTAAAGGCAGCGAGGAAAGGAACTGGTCACCCTACCTCACACGCTGATGACCCAGCATAATGAGGTCTCTAACGCTTCACCCCCTACGGCATTTGAAATGCTATGCTTACTTTTTTTACCATCAATCTACAACATCGGCATGAACTCTTTCATCTGCCACAGTCACAAATCTATCTTCATCATTTTTTAAAAAATATTCACCATGTCTCTCAGTCATTCATGTAGAGTCCACGCTGGATTCTGTAATCCTTTATGCCACAATCATTCATTATTAGTAAGTTTCACTGTGTCAGCAACAAAATAAGCACTTAAAGCAATCTGACAGGATTCTTTCAAATGTCTTTCCCACTTAGAATTCTGTCTGGGTAATGATGAAGGCTTCACAATCAAGTTGGCATGTTATCAGAACCCACAGTTTTACTTTAAGATTGTTTTTTTATAATGTAAAATATGCAACTATCGAACAGAATTTTAAACAAAATCTAATATGTGTACAAAACTAAACAAAATATTTCCTATAAAAATGGTATCAAATCACCTCCCATATACTGCTCAATTTGCTACTGTTTGTCTCATAGAATGTGAATACTTCCTTTCACTTATCCCTCACATAGTGTCTATTAATAAGAGTGTGACAGATAGAAGAAGCATATACTCAGTAAATGTCACATAATTAATGACACAAGTCACATTGGTGGAAGCAACAGTCACATAATTAACTGTACAACAACCTTTGGTCTTCATCACACAGATATGGTTTATGTTTTAAAAAAATAAGAAAATCGGAAATGACATACAATCAGGTCTCTATATTTGTGGGATCTGTAGTCATAAATTCATATTTTCACAGGGAGCAATCACACAATTCTGTAGTGGACTCATGATAAACTTAATATGGCTTGTGGTCTTTCCTCTTTCTAGAATGCTTTTGTACCTACACTATGCTATTTGTTCTTAAAAATAACATACAAATAATCTTATTTTTCCCTCAAAGTCAGTACTATGGACCCTAAATGAAATACTTCCAAAAGGATCAAGAAAATTATGATTTTGGGTGAGAAATTATGGGTACACAGATAAATGTCAGGAAGGGCCAAATACATGAAAATGAGGTGACAAACATAAACAGCTATAGGCCACATATTCCATATGAATGTTATTGAGGCAGAATTATTTTTTAATGAAAATCTTCACCTAATTTACAAAAACAGACAAAGAGAAGAAGCTCCTATGATTTTAAATAGTATGAAATTGGACTGCACTGCTAGTTGCTGCCAATGCAGCATGCTATATCACAAACCCTGGTCATATATTCCATATACAGAACCAAAGAGCTCTCAGACAGAATACTGCAAGAAGCCTGGACAACAAAGAACCTCTTTCTAGACTGCTCTCACCAATGATTCATCCCTGAAGCCAAGGAATACTTATAGGAAAATGAGCTTTCATTACGGATCGACCTCAGCTAACAAAGTTACCATACAGAAGGGCAGTGAATGTCGCAACTGGGCACAAACAGCAGTTGAACTTTGCGTTCAAGATCTCATCAGCATCGCTGTGGGTCTTCCGATATGGCAATATATACAGATGGCTCAGTGACTCAAAACAGCAGAAGTGGTTGGGGTTTTGTTGCTTACCAAAATGGAAGAGTAGAGGCCCAGAGTTCAGGAGACTTTACGAATGGAAACTGAGGCTACTGGTGGCAATGGAATGGTAATTTCTCATGATGTGGTTAATTATGTCATTGTGATGGATTCACAGAGTATGCTTTGTAAGACTGAAAAGAATTTGCTTTAAAAAAAAATGGGTTCATCTGTTAAGCCAGTCAACTGTGACAAGCCTAATGTGGCTCTAATGTCCAGGGCATACAGGAGTACATGGCAATGATGTGGCAGACAGACTTGCTGGACAGGCTAAAATAAATGCCAGACTGACAACGGACAAGAGGGACGTTGCTAAGGCTTTATTGGAGAGACTGTGGGAAAATGAAGAGTGGGAATGGAAGAGCACTGTGAAGAGACTTCTGGAGCTAGGACAAATTAAAGGTGCTGGCAGGAAATCCAAACTGTGTGGCAGAAAATGCATCATAAACAACCAGCATTTGACAGAAACTATTACCAAACATACTCTTGGATGGATGCTGCAGCATGTGGCAGAGCATATATATGGTTGTCCCAAATGCAGTGAAGCCAGAGTCTGAATTCTGAACTTTGAGCTTCCATTGTGCTGGACGATACTGAGTGGTGCAGAAGACTACATATTAAAACATGTAATGGGGCTGCAGTTAATCTAATATTAATGAGTCTAATGGATGTTCATGGTGAAGTTTTACATGAAAACAGAAGGAAAGGAGAGAAGCTGTAATAAGACAGTGAGGTGAGCATATGATAATAAAAACAAAAAGAATGCACCAATATTTTGGCAGAATGCCTTTGTCAAGGAAAATAAAACAAGAGAAAAAGAAATCACTACCTTTATGAGTCCCTCTTCAATGAAAATATGCTACAAAATTGGTGCACTCTGAAAAAATAAGTAATTTTTTAAAATATGTCTGCATTTATTTGTCTTCCGATTGTGACGTGCAAGACAGCGAGTACTTTTTTTTTTAATGCTCCTGCCAGCATGCACAATTCAGTGGAATTCTGCTTGATCTGTAACATATCCCAAACCGGGAGTTGGGCTTAAGGCTAACAACCTTATTCTGGGACTTTTGGCAACTCTAGATGGAGAAACCACCCGTGTGGTGCCCGTGATCTGCAAGGAATAGGACCACTGTACCCTCCCACGCGTGATCGTAAAAGGCAGCTAAAGAGGGTTCGGCATAGGGCCAGCAACCCTATCTGGTAAAAAAACTATCACACTGCTACAGAAACAGAAGCAAGGGAAAAAACAAATGCAGGTGGAAGGAGAAATGCTTATCAGGAAACTGAGCCCATGAAGGTTGTGGATGAAAGCCAGCCACTGGAAATCTCCAGCCCGACTGCAGACCTCCTGGAACATAAAGACAAGATGCAAATAGGCAGCTGGAATGTAAGAACACTTAATCAGACTGGAAAACTAGCACAAACCATCAAGAAAATGCACAGACACAAACTAGACATACTAGGAACACAAGAAGCAAGATGAACAGGACAAGGCAGAAGGAAATTAACAACACAGCACACAGAAGATACAATAATATGGTCAAGTAAAGAATACCATCATGAAGGAGTAGTAGTATTGTTTATAACAAAAGAAGCATCAAGAGCATTGCTGAAATGGACCCCTATAAATGAGAGATTATTATATGCACACTTCAACTCAAGATTCATGAAGCTGTCTATTATAGTTTGTTAACCACCAACAGAAGCAGCTGAAAAGGATTTAAAAGAAGATTTTTACAACAGCCTCCAAGCCACAGTAGAAACAATACCCAAGCATGATATGCTACTCATTTTGGGTGACATCAATGCAAAAGTAGGTGCGGGAAATGAAGATAGAAGAAGAATCATGGGAAGAGAAGGAATCAGAGAAATAAATGAAGATAGAAGAAGAATCATGGGAAGAGAAGGAATCAGAGAAATAAATGAAAATGGAGAAAGACTGTGCAGTTTCTGTGAAGAAAACATGATGACCATTGGAGGGACAATTTTCCAACATAAAAACAACCATAAAGTGACTTGGAGGTCCCCAGACAAAACCACAGAAAACCAGATCAATCACATACTAATAAACAACAAGATGTGAGAGCAAGGAAAGGAGCAGACATAGGAAGTGATCACAACCTTCTGGTAGCAAAAATAAAACTAAAGTTTAAGAGAGCCAAAACTGGAGAATACAGAAAGGCGCGTTTTATACAGCAAAACTGAATGACTAACAAACAAGGAATGAATTCTCAATAGTACTTAACTCTTTCTGTGCTGCAGGAAGAAACGTGGATGTTCCGTTTGGTGCTGGAGTAAAACCATGGATCTTGATATGTATCAGGGGTATAGTTGGAAAAGTGAATGAAACAGTATTTCTATGATAAATGTGCTTATTGTGTTTCAAAATAACTAAAAATGTATTAAGATTTCATAAATGCAGAGTTTTTAGGAAAAAAAGAAGTAATGTGATGTTTTTAGACAATAACCGTGTCCTACTTACCATCGGATAGGTATAGATGTACAGTATGTACCATCTGAGATGCCCAAAACTACTTGTCATATGGGCCATTTTCACTAAAATAATATCTGAAATAACCTTCTAACTACTTCTCCAGTCATCTAATATGTTTAGATCTACCTGGGATACACTCAAGGTCTAGGCACAGGGCATGTCCATACACCTATCTAAATCACCAAAAATTGAAATTTCTCGATCAACAACTTCATTTTTCTCACTGAGCATCGCTCATAACTAAGCACTCTTCCACCATGATGAAATGGGTCACTGGACATGCGCAAATAAAATGTGTACAATTAAAAAGTTAAACTGTTTTTGTAGAAACAAAACAAGTATAAAAAAAAAAGAAACACGGCATGAAACACACATACCAGAAGTGACCAATTTTAATCATAAAGCACAGGAAGAGTTAAGAACTGCTTTGGTGTCCTACAAAACGAAGCAGAAATGTCCATACTAGAGTTCAATAAAGCACTACAGGAAACAGCAAAAGAGGTGCTGGGATATCGGAAACGGGGAAAAGAGGAATGGATAACCAAGACCACATGGGAAAAGATATAGCACAGAAAAGAAATCAAGAAAAAAATCACCAAATCACAAAGGCTAAAAGAACAAGTTTTAAGTAATTATGCACAAAAAGACAAAGAAGTGAAGGAATCATGCCATCAAGATAAACATCAATACTATGACAACTTAGCAGAAGCAGCAGAAAAAGCAGCATATGCAAATTACATGAAAACCATATACAAAATCACAGTGCAGATGACAGGTAACTTCAGCACAAGATGTGAGAGTGCAGTAAGGACAGTAAGGGATCAGTGGTGAAAGAGAAAAAATTGAAAGATGGAGGGAACACTTTAACACCCTACTAAACAGAACACAAGCAGCACAAACAATAGACATACCTGAAGCAAAAATGGAACTAAACATCAATACAGGACCAATAACAATAAGTGAAGTAAAGGAGGCAATAAAGAAGCTAAAATTAGACAGGGCACCAGGTGAAGATGAAGTGACTGCGAAGATGTTGAAAGCAGAAGAAACAGAAACACCAAAACAACTCTGCCAGATACTAAAACAAATCTGGGATCTAGAAAAAGCTCCAGAGGTGTGGGAAAACTGGCCTTATAATAAAACTACCAAAGAAGGGTGACCTCAGAGATTATGGGAACTGGAGAGGCATCACCCTTCTGCCACTCACCAGTAAAGTATTTTGCAGACTTTGACTTTTCCGATCCCTGGGTTTATGAGTTTTCACTCTTTTTCCCTTGTGCTAGATAATGAAACATACAGGTCCTCTTCAGCTGTTCTACATCTCCATACAGAATGTCAGTGATTGAGGAGTTTGGTGGTATCAGATTCTTCCGAAGGTCTTTCAATGTACTGCAGTCCAGCAGATGGTGCTTAACAGTTTCTTCTTCTTGTCTGTTGCAGTGCATACAGTATGGTGTGTGGTCAGCGGTGTATATAGGGATATTCCAGTTGGATTTCTGGCCCAGCTGTCCATCCACTGTTGCTTGCAGTAGTGTATAATGTGTTTAGCTGTTCTCATGTTGGTGGAAATATGGGGCTGTGACATGGTGGCTCCACTCTTTGCCAGTCTGTCAGCACGTTCATTTCCTCTGATATCTATGTGCCCTGGTATCCACTGTAGGGCAGTCTTGATGTCACAGAAGGTGAGTTGGTTTATTGCATGCTGACCCATCAGTGTATGCATGGATTCAGTCCATGGGGTAGGATTCTATGGTCTCCAGTGCACACAGCTTTAGGATGTTGGGATCTGATTCTTCTTCTTCTTCTTCGTTCGCATTGTCTGTCTATACCTGCAGTCCTGTCTCTTGGATAAATTTCACTGTTTTTTGTAATTCATGTATGGAACCATAGAGCTTATCTTCTTTAGTGGTTTCACTGGGCCAGTAATTATTTCTCAGTGTTTCATAGTTGGTGCAGTTCTGGAGGATATGTTCCACAGTTTGGGGCACCTGGGCACATGTACATAGATTAGTTGTACCAACCTTAAACTTTGTATACATATGAATTTGGAGTCGGCTGTGTCCTGTTCGGAGATGGAAGATGGTTACTTGTTCCTTTCTGTTTAGCATGTGATAGTCATCATGTGGTGGTGTTTGTGGCTTCCTGTAGGTTTTTATCATGCTTTTCTTCTGATTATAGGTGATTGGTATGTCTGGTTGCTCCATTTCAGTGCCCTCTTTGGCCAGATGGTCAGCTTTCTCATTGCCTGGTATCCCACAGTGGGAGGGAATCCATTGCAAAGTGACTCCATGTTGTAAGCCAATTTTTGACAAGGCATCCTTAAGGTCTGGTAGTCTGTTGCACTGAAGAGCTTCCAGTACTGATCTTGCATCTGTGAGAATTACTACAGGATATGTATCAATTCTGGAGTCTGATAGTTTTTCAACTGCAGCAATAATTGCCCTAACTTCTGCATCAAAGTTGTTGCAGTATTTTCCAGTGGGTATGGAAATCTTGACAGAGGTGTTGTTTGGATATTCAATATGTGCTCCTGCCCCTCCATTCTTTATGGCATTGTGTGCAGATCCGTCTGTATACACACGTATCCAGGTGTCACATGGATATTTGTCATCTAGCACACTAAGTGTGGCTGTTGATCTTACAAGGTTGCTTTGCACCTCACCATTCTGCACACTTTTCACTTCAGTCTGAATAGTTATTTGTGTATAATCTGCTTCTTTCCATGGTGTATGCTCTGGTACAGATGATAATGGAGTGACTACAGCTGGAAGGTCAGGTATCAGCTTATGCATATGCTTGGCCTGGTGAATGATGCTGCTTCTTTTAAGCCGTCTTAATGCCAAGTTATTGAATCTCTCCTTCAGGGGATGGCTTACAGAGTTAAGGAATTTCTCTCCCATGGTCATGACCTTTGTGTCTCTACGTTCCTTTAGCGCTTGAACACCAACTATTTTCTGCATTTCTACTATTGGTGTGGACCTCATGGCACCTGTGATAATCCGTAGTGACTGATTTTGAACCTTGTCTAGATTATGCAGCGTAGTGTTTGATGCTGTGCACCAAGATGTTGAGCCATATTCTAAATGTGGTAGAATACTTTGCTGATATACATACTTGAGGATTCTTTCACTAGCTCCCCATGTGGTTCCACTTAATTTTCTTAATATGGCTAGTTTTCTTCTGGCTTTTGCTTCTGCACTGTTGATGTGTTGCTTCCAAGTCAGTTTTGAGTCAAGAGTCACTCCTAAGTAAGTGGGTTGGTTGTCCATCCTTAAGAATATTTCATTTACAAAGATCTTACCTGCTTTCTGTTTAGATGAGAGAGTGAACAGAGTGGTACTTGATTTCTCTGTGCTGATACTTACACACCATTTGTTTGTCCATGATGTCAAGATGTCTGCTGCTCTTTGGAGTCTCTGTGTAGCAACTGTCGCATATTCATCTGTACACCACATGACCAGATCATCTGCATACAGTGCCACTTTGATTCCATAGGGAAGTTCCTTGACCAGGTCATTAATGAATACAAGGAATAGTGTAGGCGAAAGGAGTCCTCCTTGTGGTACACCGTGTCGCAGAAGTACTTTCTGGCTTTTGTGACCATCCATTAATACTCTAGCTCTTCTATTGTGTAAATAGGACTTTATCCAGTTGTACAGTCTTCCATTCACATTGCAGTTTCTTAGTTTCCACAGCAGACCTTTTTTCCATACTTTATCAAAGGCTTTCTTTAGGTCTATCCACGCTGCTAGTACAAGGTTTTTCTCTTGGAATGCATCTTCAATCTCTTGAGAGAGATAGGTCACTTGATCTTCCGTACTGTAGTACTGCCTAAATCCTGCTTGTTGTGGAATGAGAAGGTTTTCACTTTCTAGGTACCATTTTAGCCTCAGGTCAATGATGCGTTCCATCGTTTTGCATAGGCAGCTAGTGAGACTGATTGGCCTGTAGCTGTATGCAGTATCACTGTTTTTCCCTGGCTTTAGCAGTGGTACCATGCTTGCTTCCTTCCAGATTTGAGGTAACTTACCTGTGCTCCAGCACATATTGAAAATATCCAACAGCTTTCCCATTGCTGCCATTCCCAGGTTCTTGATCATTTCATTGGACACTCCATCTGGTCCTGGTGATTTCCTTGGTTTCAGTTTACTGACTGCTAGGCCTAACTCGCTGCGTGTGATTGGTGCATCCATGACCTCCACTTTTCTGACTTGTTCCTCTCTTTCTGTGGGTCAATGCGCACTGCACGCTCTTTCTTTGGATGGATATCAATGTTGCAGTGCTGTGCAAACATGCGAGCAAAGTGATCTGCTACCTGCTTACCTGTAAGAGTTTTCCCATCCTCTATTAGTGTAATCTTTGTACTTCTTCCAGTACTCTCATCATTTAACTGTTTGATTAGTTTCCACAGTTTCCTTCCATCCTTTTCAAAGTTTAGGGACTCTGTTTTCTCTCTCCAACTTTCCCGTCTGGCTTGCAGCTTGGCTCTCTGAAATTTGGCCTTAGAATGTTGGTAATTATTGTGGTGTTCTTGGCATGGTCTATTTTCTGCTTGCTTTCGAGCTGCTTCCATATCATCATGGAGTTTTCCCAGCTCACTAGACCAGTATGGTTTATAGTCCCTGCGAGCTCCTCTGGGAATGGTTTCACGAGTGGCGTGAAGGATACAAGCATTGAATTCCTTCACTATGCTGTTAATATCCTTACCTTCTATGGACAGCTGTCCCACCAGGATACCTGTATGATGTCTGTACATTTTCCAGTTTGCTTTTTTATAGTTCCATCTGAGGAGAGGGCTACTGGTGTTAAGGAGTTCATTTTCTGTTGTCAGGAAGACTGGTCGATGGTCGCTACCTCCAAATTGTTTTCCAACTTCACGTGTAATGTTCCACTTCAGATCTGGAGAGTGGAATGCCAGATCTGGTGTTGAGGTTGTACGCCACCCCTTGAGTAAAATGTTGGGGGATCCATTGGCTGGTTGATCAGGAGAAGTCCATTATCATCCTGCCAGCTCTCAACTTCCTCTCTTGTCTATGTGGTCATAGCCCCAGCTCTGGGAATGGCTGTTAAAACCGCCACAGACCATCAGTCTCTCTTTGTGTGGGATTGTTTCTAAAGCAAGTGGGCGGTCATTAGGACAGTAATAGTTAAGGAGGTGGAAATCTATATTACTACTTTTTAGATGGATCATCTGATATTCGGCTCCTTCCATGAACACTCCCACCTGACATGCGCTGATGTTATTCTTAACAAGTGTGAGTACTCCTCCTTTTCTTCTGTCCTGTCGGTCTGATCTAAAACACTGGTAGCCTCTGATTTTAAAGGCGGTATCTTTGGTTAGGTGTGTCTCCTGTATGCAGCATATACTTACCTGCTCTGCAAAAAGTATGTTCTCTAGTTCCACCTTTTTGCTATAGCCATCTCTAACACTGCTGACACCCTCAGTATTCCACTGCATTATTTTAAGCTCTTGCTTTTTGGCTGTTTTCTTCCGTTGTATTTTTTGGCCAGTAGTTCTACTCTCATGTCTCCTGACTCCACAAGACGAACTGAGAGGACCTCCAGTAGCATTGGGTGGACCCTTTCGAGGCAGGGGGCCTGGCACTGCACCTGCCTGGTTAGTCTGTTGGGATCTGATGATTTGTTCACTAATTTGTTCTTGAGTCTGGTGTTTGATGAAGTGTGTAGCTTGTGTCCTGTGTTTAACTGTTCTGCTATGTGCACTCAAGTTTTCAGTTTCAGTCTATTATTATGCTTCCATTTATCAATCACTATTCTGTTATGATGGTCTAGGGGCAAGCATTTATATCTTTCTACTGCCTCAATGGTTGACTTTTCGCATCTTATATCTAATGGCTCTATATTTGCATTAATTTCACATGCAGCTGTGGGTGTTGATTTCATTGCCCCACAAATGAAATGAACGGCTTGGTTCTGGATTCTGTTTACTTGTGTACAAGAGCTCTTTGATGCTGTGACTTGTAGGTGGAGGTTGTAATCTATTATAGATCTAACATATCCTGTGTACAACTGTCTGAATGTTGCTTTGTCAGTACCCAGGAAGTACCTGCAAGTCACTTAAGTAAGTTTAATCTTTTGGATGCTTTTTCTGCTAGTCTATCCATGAACTCTTTAAAGTTCAATTTTCTGTCAAGTTTCACACCAAGGTATGTTGGATTTTTTTTTCTTTCATGACATGAGCACCATCAAGAGTTATTTTCAGTTCAGTCTTTGCTAGTTTGTTGCTATGAGTGAAGACTATATATGTAGTTTTACTATCATTGATCTTCAACTTCCAGAAGTTGCAATAGGCTGATATGGTGAGAAGGACCTCCATTAAGACTCTCAGCAGCCAGCTGCAGGTCTGTTCCACCAGTCTATATGACAAGGTCATCGACAAACATGGTTTCGTGGGTGTTCAACAGATTGGGGAGGTCATTTATAAAGATTAGGAACAAGGTGCAGTTAAGAGCAGAACCTTGTGGCAGACCTTCCTCCAGAGTGCATTTGTTTGACAGTCTGTTACTGACCTGAGTTTGCATGGTCCTGTTACTCAGGTAGTTTTTAACCCACTGATACATTTTTCCATGTATGGTCATGTTTTGCAATTAATAGTAGGCCTTTTTGCCAGACCCTTTCGTATGCCTGCTGGAAGTCTACAAAGATACCTACTGAGTTTCTCAGTATTTTGCAGAATAGTCATCAACAGAATTGTACCATCACTTGAGGGAAAACTTCAGAAAGAGCAGGCAGGATTTAGGAAAGGAAGATCACACACAGACCACAAATTTGTACTTAAACAAATATTACAGCAGGCAAATGAGTGGCATAGCACAACATATGCACTGTTTATAGATTTTGAGAAAGCCTTTGACAGTGTCAACAGAGATGCACTGTGGAAAATCCTAAGATGGCATGGCTTCCCCCATAAGATAGTAAATGTAATCAAAGCCCTATACAAAGGTTTTCACTGCAAAGTGATCTGTTCTGTGGAGAACATACCTCCAGCAGATTTAGGGTACAAACAGAAAGGAATTTCCTTGAAATTAATGAGGAAAAAAGAAAAATAATGAAACTTCCTATTAATCAAACAGGAAAATTTTACGTAGAAGGGACAGCTGTTGAAGAAGTAAACCAATATGCATACTTTGGCAGCTACATAAACCAGGATGGCAACACCAGAAAGGAAGTTAGAATTAGAATTGCAAAAGCAGCATTGACCTTCAAGAATCTTGAGAACATATGGCACTAAAAAGTTATAAGCATAAAAACCAAATTAAGATTATTAATTCAAATGTAATAACCACTCTCATTTATGCATGTGAAAGCTGGAAATCAACTAAAGAAATAAACAAATTAGACTCTTTTGAAAACAAATGCTTAAGGAAAATATTCAGTGTAAAGTGGAACGAATTCAAGAACAAAGCAGAGATAAGACCAGATGAGCGAACAGCAACCTGTTTCTTGGGTGATCAGAAAAAGGAGATGGACATATGTTGGTCATGTGATGAGAAGAAACAGTCAGATAATCCCAAAACAAAGTGGAACACAACAGGGTGAAGAAAATGTGATACTCTAAAGAGGACATTGTTAAGAAAGGTCATATTGGTAGCATAAAATCCCCTGATGAGCCTGAAAAGCTCACCAAAAACAGGAAAACTCAGCAAACTACCATGCCAGCCCCCATGTAACTATGTGACGCTTAATGGCACAGGATGTAGGATGTAAGATTTATCTGTTGTTTTATTTTCCTTGATAAAGGCATTTAGCCAAATGTAAATGCATATTTGATCTTTTCTACAGTGAATTCAACTCCAGAGAAACAGTGCAAAGCAACTATCACACAAATAAATTAGCTGGTCAAGAGAACGAGGGGTATAAGTTCAAGGATTTGAAAGAGGAAGACATCAAGGAACTAACTGATGGACAGGCGACAATACTAATGGGGAATATATTTGCATTTCATTTGTTCTTACTCTCTGAACGAGGTTCAAGAAGAATCATGACAACAGTATAAGCTCATTTTGGAAAATCTAGGACAGGCCTTTAGGACTTCTTCCACAAACATTATGACAGCATGATTCATGCAGTGAAGTTCAAGAAAGGAAAAAAAAAAAAATATATATATATCAGTGCAAAACAGGCATGATCAATGAGTTGCAGAAAAAAGATGTACTAGCCTCTAATCATAATTTTCCTTAAAAATAACTCCATGTCTCCAACTTCAAAAGTCCCCAAATTGGAAATATTAGTCTCTGAGACTTCTGCCATTGAGAATTACTAACTGAATACTGTGGTGATAAGTATAAAACAAAACAAACCAAAAAAGTAACGGTAAAATCTTTGCTTCCATGCCAATAAGACATACTGGGAGTATGGTGTTAGGCCTGTATTTCAACAACCTTTAGGCCATTAAAGTGTGAGTGGTCAGTATCACGCCTGGCTGCATTTACCTTCCCAGATTTTTCTGGTACTCATTTTTAGGGGCTGGGTAGACCCTGGGGCCTTTTTGGCATGTACCAAAACAAAAAAAAAATTCCACTGCTGGGACTTAAACCCAGTACCACCGGATTATTAAACCGAGCGCCTAACCACTCAGCTAACCAGGCCACCACTGGCACATATATGAAAAAAAAAAAATTTCTAAAGATCACTGTCTGAAAATATGGCTCTGAATCATAATTTATTACTGTACACAAATGTAAAAATCTTCTCAGCAAATCTAAACTCTGTTCTGTCTAATGCTCATGTAAGCAATTTATTATACATGTAAAACACATGAATTGCTGCAGTGACATAGTGGTTTGTGCACCAGTCTGCTCCAAAAGGTTTTGGGTTCGATACCTTAATGGGGATGAATTTTTATACAATGACCTGAACTAAGGCTGATCTAATCTAAAAAAAATTGGTATTGTGAGTTTCTCTGGGAGAGTAAAGACAGTAGGTACAGGTGCTGGTGTCCCTATGTCACAAAGCAACAGCTGAAAAATGTCAAGGCACTAACACATCACACCCTTATCGCATGCAAATGCTATGGAACAGTTTTTTTTAGAATACATATGAGCCTATTTGGATGAGAGTACATTTCTGTGGGAGGTGTCTATACGAAAAGCCCACAAACAAGGAGACCTAAGTGCATACAGAAACAAAAATTAAGGTAATGGAAACATTCAATGTTGAATGTAGACTTAGCAGACCCATATACATACATTATGAAATACATTAACACTACACTGAATATATGTAATGACAAAGAGTATATCAATGCGTCAAACTATGTTTCTCACACAAACATAAACATAATGTACCCAGCCAGATCCTGAGAATCGATTGGTCTGTGGTTGCGTTACGTTGCAAGAGGAGAGAGAAACATTCAATAAATCAGAACTAAAATTCAAAAACTGTTATATCACTCTAAACAAAGAACAACTAAAAATAACAAATTCTGTTTGTAATTGCTACAGTGTTGGGTTAACAGACATCCTTAACCATAAATATTATCAGCAGATAAAAAAAGTTGCTAAGAACTCTGCATAAACACTTACAATATAACAAAGTATATAAAATCAGTTGTTTCTGGATATCAATTTTCTAAACATATCCTGAAATGATGTAGGTGATAGAGACAAATGGTGCACAACAATAACATGAAAAAAACAAGCACACAGATGTTCACAATAAAGAAATATGAAAAAACAAAAACCAAAGTCATAGTCATTAGCAGATATGAACAACACAAAAGAAAAGTCTTGATTTCAATATTACTTGTGGTTTAATTTTCTCTTATCATCAAAGCTTCACATTTCAAGACTCTACCCCCTACAGTATCTACATTTGTATCTGTAGTATCCTAAATGGCATGAAATTACCACTTAACATGGAGCGAGAGCATGTACACACGCACGCACGCACGCGCACACACACACACACACATCTGTGACAAGTTTAAGCAATAAAAATATCATGACTACATCTCATAATCATAGATCTCATTTAGTTATTTTTGTCTTTAGCTAAAGACAAAAATAACTAAACAAGATTTATAGAAACAGCCAACATCTAGTCTCTTGAGATCTGAAACCTTCCTTATTTTCTTCTCAATCAGTTCTCATTCTCATAATGAACTGGATCCAGCTTTTCATCCTATGCTCTTGTAATTCTTTTTTCTACATCAATCATCTTCTCTGAAAATTGTCATGGACTCATATTCTAAATTTACTCTGGACAATCTGTAATTCTTTATTACTGTCTGCAACAATCATCTCAGCATGTTCTACCACTGAATGTTAAAAATGAATTTAACATCTTGCAACTGGCCAATGTGATGAGAAGAAACAATCAGAGAATACCAAAACAAGCTATCAAGTGGAGCACAACAGGCCAAAGAAAAAAAAGGTTGACCATGTGAAACTCTAAAGAGGACATTGTTAAGAGAAGCCAGTTTAGTGGGCATAACATCCCTTGATGAAGCTGAAAGACTTGCCAAGGTCATGAAAATTTGTTAAACAACTATGCAAGCCCTATGTGACGTTTAACAGCACAGGAAGGATGCAAGATGTAAGAATTGGTCAATGAATCCCTTGAAAAGCCGAAAACAAGAATACCTGGTGAACCACCATGCGTGCCCTATGTGATGTTTAATGGTACAGGAAAGATGTAAGATGTAATTGGAAAATCATTCTTTCAAAGATTTCTCATCCCAGATGTAACATCATACTATGATGCAGTACCAGTCAGTAAGAATAACAAAAGAAAAAAAATGTAAACATATGTTTAACAAAGAATAAAGAAAGGAAACACCTCTCTCTTTGTGCTTCTATACATGTGATTTTTGTGTAGAATACAAAGGTTTTGGATTCAAGTATATACAAAGTGACTGTTTAGCTGATCATCAACCAAGGACATGGATGGATGATATATGTAAACTAAATATATAAATATACACAAAACCACTGCAGTAAAGATGTGCTTGTTTGTGTGCACAGGTGCGGGTTTAAAAAAAGACACCAAAAAAACATCACAAAAAAGGACTGACTTGGCCTGTACTTGATAATACTCTGCCAGAGACTGGAGCAGATCTGAACCCTTCTTGCTTCGTATTTCATTTACTTTGATCAGGTACTGTGTAGGGAGAGCACATAAACATACACAAGTTAATATTTATTCTATGAAACAGCCACCTTCATCTGACTCCTTGGTGTTAACTCTGTATGTTATATGACCCAGGTTTTATACGTTAAAATCATTACCCCCGTACACTATACATTGAAAGCTAGTTTTGACCCAAAGCACAGTGTTAAGCCCGAATAACATTTGGGGTAATACTGTGCTGCCATGTAATGAATGAAATGAGGTCAAGCTTCTAAAAATAATTATGGGGCTTCCTTAATTAATATTAATGACTAGGTGGGGCCATCACAAGAAACGTTTTCAACATGCTTTTTTTTTCACTGATAAGGAGGTTAAGACCATCACTGTTATTCAGTTGTCATGCACAGCACAATATTATAGGAATCATTTACAATTGTAATTATTTGCAATTATATATGTTCACTTTCTCAATCACTGGAACCATGCAATGAAACTGTTCATTTTATAATAAAATCTACTTTCTTCAACTGACAGAAATGTGGTTCCACAGAAAACTAGGTCATATAACATGGAGAATGAAAAGAAGAAATGCACCACGTTTTAGAACTGCTCCAAGTGCAATGTGAACGTCTCAAAGGATCAAGAAAATAAAATACTCTGACCATATCAAAAGCCATAACAATATACTGAAAACCATACTAGATGAAAAGGTGGAAGGAAAAAAGGATGACAGGTAGAAATAGAAGGTTGGGAAGATAACATGAGAATGGACAGGATACAGCCTGCTGAATGCACCATCAAAGTGTGAGTGCAAGGAAAATAGAGATCATTACTGCCGTCATTCTGAAGAAGGCATATGACGATGGTTCAAATGATAAAATCTCCAAAATATAGTTGATTTACACGTAAAAAAAAAATATTTTCACAGCCTTGGAAGAAATCAAGAAAACATAATGAACTACCAAAACTCAATTTCATCATAAGACTAAACCCTTGGAATAAATAAAGCTATAAAAATGTGGGCTCATTTCTTATAACTACAGACATAAGATGAGAAGCTAAGGTGTATGATTCTACATAAACTTTACACTGCAACAGACAAACTCACACATTACCTCACACATCTGTAGTTGGAATATCTTTCTCTCTTTCTCCATTTCCTCTGCAAGCTGTGACAAACAGAAAAAAAAATGTAAAAATAAAAAATAGGAAGCAAAGAAAGGTCTAAAGCTAAAAAGAAATGCATTTAATGCACAAACTGGGCTGTGGCATGAAGAACTTATGTCTGATCAAAAAATACTTGAACTTCACACTGCTTAATGTGGAAGAAACTAGTGACATAATACGATATTGCCATTATTTGTGTGTTGACTGTCAGAGAGTATGTTTGGACAATTCACTTCTTTCAAATTTTATAGTGGTGTGTGAAACTGTCACAGAAGAAAAAGAGGTCGACCACATGAAACTCTAAAGAGAACATTGTTAAAAGAGGCCAGTTCAGTGGGCATAACATCTCTTGATGAGATTGAAAAACTCACCGAAGACAGGAAATCTTGGTGAACTACCATGCAGGCCCTATGTGACGTTTAGCGGCATGGGAAGAATGTAAGATGTGTGGAATTTGATGTTATTTGTCCCAGTGACTTTCAGGATGAACCTGCTGGAAGAGCGGTGCGTCTGTGTGAAACTTTATTTCAACAGAAGCAAAACACGGCAACAGGAGCACCCGAACTTCTAAAACAATCTTGAGAAGATGCTCCGAGTTGGAACACGTGTTCTAGCAAGTTCAGACATTTCAAAGAAATTAAGAAGAAGGACCATCATCCATGCATTCTTGACAAATCCATAGGTGCCCCAATCTTCCTATAATTACACTCATTCTTTGTTGGCTCTATAGCTCTTGATGAATCATTCACTTGTTCCCCACCCCCCCCCCCCACCCCCACCCCTTCATTCTTGACAACGATGCCAATTCACAGTTTTCACTGAAGCTCTTTGTTCAAATAGCTTCTCTTACAGCACTAATGTCTGCCTGATCTACTGCCTGCCCTGCCTCCATGATAGCTGAGTCAGCCAAAAGATCTGTTCTTTCATTTCCCCTGAAGTCTGCATGGCCTGTACAAAAATGAAGGTCAGCCAATGGATCTGTTACTTCTGCAGGAATATGAACCATGTTTGCCTTAGAAAACTATATTACCATTTTACTGTTCATATTACACTCAACAGAAGATGTAGAGAACATATTCCTGCTGCAGATGCCAAAGTCAAAGCTCTAATCTTAAAGATTAACTCCAGTCAATAACAATGAAAGAGTAGATGTATCATCAGTTTCTAGCACTATGAGAATGGACAGGATGCAGTTACATTCACAAATTCATCTGTGCAATCGGTGACTGACTGTCAGAGAGGCTGCAGAATAAGTAGAAATATTACACACATCGTATAATGACACTCTGACCTAGTTTTGGGCATAAGTTGTGTTGCTGCAAGGCTTGTCCTTCACTCTTAACAGATGACCAGGAAGAGGACAAAGCAGTATACTCAGAACAATTTCTGAAAGGTTCTTAAGAAGTTCAAGACTTCTTAGATAACATTTTAACAATTGATGAAAGCTGGATTTATAGTAATGATTTGGGAACAGGATATCAGCCATCATAACAGAAACAAAATGTCAGTCATCACAGAGACAACACAAACAAAATTTCTGCAATGGAAGAAAATTTACCAACTGAAGTCAAATGTGATGACCATTATATTTTTAGCTTCTGAAGAGATTGTTCACTGTGAAATGAATAAAAACATCAGCAGGTAATCTTATCTTGAGGTTTCAAAGCAATTACATAAGTCAATGAAGAAAAAAAATGCTCCCTATATACTCCATCCCTCATGAGGATGGATTCTTAGCACTCAGCTATTTTCTCAACAAAAACTCCACCCCACAACTAACACTGACACCACAATCAGACTTACACAGCTAGTACTAAATCTAAATTCTTTTGAACTCAACGGTGAATACTTTGAACAAATCAGTGGTGTTACCATGGGAACAAAAGTGGGTCCCAGTTATGCATGTCTATTTATAGGCTTTCTGGAAGTATGGGAAACCTACACTGGCAGCTTCCAGAATTCTATAAAAGGTACATCGATGATGGCATTGGAGTCACCAGTATGCCACAGGAAGACCTAAAAAATTTACTGAATTCGTCAATTCACTTAATAATAACAACATAAAATTCACTTATGAAATTTCTGACAAGTCGGTCAACTTTTTAGACATTAAATTTTTTGTTGGCACAAACAGGCTTGTCACTTCTGTATTTTACAAGCCAACTGACAGCCACACCTATTTACTTTACACCTCCTCCCATCCTGAAGCCTGTACGAACTCCATCCCATACTCCCAACTCCTCTGTCTTCGCCACATATGTCAGGATAATTTGGACTTTATAGATCAGTCCAACAAATTATCAGAATTTTTCCGTCATCGCCACTACCCACAAAAAGTCCTTCATGAAGCCTTCAACTGTATCCAACTAGTGAACCGCAAAGTATTCAGAAAAAAGCCTGTTACCCCATCGGACAGAGTTAAGTTAGTACTGCCTTTCCACCCGCATGGTCAGATGGTTAAGAAAATTCTTTATCGTCATCTGCCAATAATTCAGCTCAACCCTGACACTAGCGACATTTTCTCTGATCCACCCCTGTTGGCATACAAACATGAGCCAAACCTTAAGGATATCCTCGTCCACAGCCACTTGAAGCGGAGCTTTACGTATGTTGGTACCAGAAAATGTAACCGCCCCCGCTGTGTTATCTGCCTTGTAGTCTGGGAAACAAAAACGATCACCTTTCCCAAAACTATCCTCACTCTTCATGAGGGATTCACATGCGAGTCCCGTAATGTGATATATGTCATCGTATGCAAAAGATGCAGGGTAACGTATATTGGTGAGACTGGCCTCAGATTAGGCGACCGCATGCAGAAACATCTGTATGATTTCACCCAGCATTCTTCAAAACCAGTCCCAAATCATTTCAATGACCCCAACTACAGAGGCAAATCTGATTTTCTGGTAACAGCCATCAAACAATGTCACACAGATGACACAAGCTGCCTAGCGCTTGAGAACCACTACGTTCAGGATTATGGGACACTGGAGCCACATGGGTTAAACTCTCTATTCAGCTACACCTAACATTCTCCTCTTCAACAATTATAATCCCTCTCTACTAAGCTCCACTCCCTTCTCACCTGTTACACATAGTTCACAACCTCCTCGCAGCATCATATTACAACACCTCTACCCTAACTATAATCATCTATTTCACCTTCTCCTGGCTATGTTAATATTGTACCACTCTCTCTCTCCTCCACGGTTTCCCCACCCACTACCCCCAGTTACGACCCACCGGCCACACATCACAGGTCTCCATTTAAACAGTCTCTACGCCCTACAATGCTCATTTCTGACACACAGCGTCAAACATGCAACATCTTACAGTTATGGCTAAGTGCTTTATTCATTATTAATTTTTTTTTAAAAATAGCATTCACGTGAATCTGTACTTTATCTCCTCTCTCTATTTCTTCATCCTGTATGTTTCTGTATGATTAAGGCTCACGCCAAAATGTCACAACTTTGTAGTCGTTAAGTAATAAAGCTGGTCCTACTTTTTTCCTAGTTTATAAAAAAAAATGTAGTCCTTTTATGCCACAGAGAAACTCTGACCTAGCTTACCAATGAAATATCTTACATCTTACGTCCTACATATGCCATTAAACATCACACAGAGGTCTCATTGTAGTTTGCCATATCCTTATGTTTTTCCTCAGTTTTTCAGTCTTGTCAAGGGGTCTTATGCCCAGTAATTTAGCCTCTCTCAACAGTGTTCTCTTAAGAGTTTCATGTGGTCGACCTCTTGTCCTGTTGTCCCATTTGACAGCTTGATTTGGGATTCTCCGATTGTTTCTTCTCATAACATGGCCAATATACGTCCATCTTCATTTTTTTATCACTGATGAGGCAAGTTGTGTTTATCTTCCTTATCTCTGCATTGGTCTTGAATTTGTTCCACTGCATACAGAGTAGTTTCCTTGGACATTTGTTTTCAAATGCGTCTAATTTATTTTCTATTTCTTTAGTTGTTTTCCAGCTTTTGCACGCATAAATAAGGGTGGATATTACATTTCAGTTGAATAATCTTATTTTTTGTATTTATAACTTTTATATATTTTTATACCTCTGAAATAATGGTGAGGCCAAAAAAAAAAATAGTGATGTTAACAAAATGCACAAACCCCCCCTTTTACTTTTGTTGAAATACCACGGAGATCTCTGCTTCATTTACTTCACTCTGACTCATGATGAAACTGCAACTGTACAACATAATGAACATGCATGATGAACATTCACAGTACAGCAAGATGAAGTTGCTGGATATAAATTTCCATGACCTGAGAAACTAACCTCTGCTCCAGAAATTTCTGCTCTGACCATACCAGCCTCCTGAGCTTGCTTCTTCTTCTCTTTTTCCGTTTTAGAACTAAAAATAAATATAAAACATAAAACAACTACTGCAGAATTGAAATTTTGTGTGTGAAGAGTGTGTGTAGTTATATCAAACAAAGAAATGGTGGTAGCAGCAGTAGTTGTTGTAGTAGCAGAAGCAGCAGCTGCAACAGCATTTATAGGTGTGCTAGTATTCCTGATAAAAGTAGTATGATAAGCTGAATCATACTTAACAGACACCAATACATGCTACACAAAGTTAATGAAGCAAAATATGAACAACAGAAATGTACTCAGAGTAGACAGCAAGTTAGTGGAGGAGGTCAATGAATTTGTATATCTTGGCAGTAGAGTTGTAGAAAATGGAGACAGCACAGAGGACATCAACAGCAGACTTACTACAGCAAACCAGGTTTTTGCAATGCTGGAGACTATGTGGAAATCTAAAAAACTAAGCATGAAGATGAAAATCAGGGTATTTAAGAGTAATATTCTAAGTGTACTACTCTATGGAAGTGAATGCTGGAAAATCACCAAAACCGAAAACTAGTTGAATTCTCTCCAGACTAAATGTTTATGAAGAGTTAGAAAAATATTTTGGCCAAACACCATAAGAAATATCTTGTTGGCAGAAATGCAGATGAAGCGACTGACAGTAATTATTGAGGAATGATGCTGGCAATGGCTGGGACATGTGCTCTGAATGACTGACAACTCACTACCAAAAATAGCACTAAGATGGACACCACAGGGGAAAAATGCATAAACTAGGAAAAAAAGTAGGAACAGCTTTATTATTTAATGATTACACCGTTGTGACATTTTGGCACGAACCTTTATCAAACAAAAACAAACAGGACGAAGAATCAGAGAGAGAAGACAAAGTAAAGATTCACATTAATTTTATGTTAATCAAACAATAAAAAATGAAAAAAATTAATGAAAAATTGCAAACGACTTATCTCAGCTCCTGGAACAGCACAGAACCACAATCGCCTTTACGTCAATAGGAGCACAAACAATATACACTAGTTACTATGTAAACAAAGCATTCGTTCTGAAAGGTGCAAAATTGTGCATGGTTGAGTATAGAAAATGTTAAGAGACAAGGATGCGCGCAGAAGGAGCAGAGAATTATTCCAAGAATAGGGATGACTAAAGAGCCCCTATCTATGGTCGGTGCTCTTATGGGAGTGAAAGGCAATGATGATGATGATGATGATGATGTGAATGGATAGGGATTTATGGTGTTTGATAGTAGATGATGGTAGGGAAGGGATGGCAATCTATTTAGGAGAAGGTGAAAGGAATGATTATGGTTGTGGTAGAAGAATAGTAATGTGGTGATGCGTGAGGGTACTAAACTATGTGCAACAAGTGAAAATGAGTAAGATTGTGGAATATTATGTGTAGCTGAATAATGAGTTCAAAATATGTGGTTCCAGTGTTCCACAGTCCTAAATGCAGTGGTTCTCAAGTGCTAGGCACATCTGCGTGACATTGTTTGATGGCTGTTACCAGAAAATCAGATTTGTGTCTATGGCTGAGGCCATTGAAATTTCAAAGCATGCTGGGTGATATCATATGCAGTCTCCTAGTCTGAGGCCAGTCTCACCAATAATCATCAATAATCAACCATAATTATTCATTTCACCTTCTCCTAAATAGATTGCCATCATCTACTATCAAACACCACAAATACCTATCAATTCAGTACCATCATCATCATCGCCTTTCACTTCCTTAAGAGCATCGGCCATGGATAAAGGCTCTCCAGTCATCCTAGTTCTTGGAACAATTCTCTACTCCTTCTGTACACATCTCTTGTCTCTTAACATTTTCTACACTCAACCATGCACAATTTTGCCCCATTCAGAACGAATGCTTTGTTTACAAAGTAACTGGTGCATACTGTTTGTGCTCAGATCGACATAAAGGTTATTGTGGTTCTGTGCTGTTCCAGGAGCTGAGATAAATAAATGTGCAATTTTTCATTAATTTTTTCTTTTTTTTTTTTAATTGTTTGGTTAACATAAAATTAATGTGAATCTTTACTTTGTCTCCTCTCTCTGATTCTTCGTCCTGTTTGTTTTTGTTTGATAAAGGCTCGCGCCAAAACTTCACAACTGTGTAATCATTAAATAATAAAGCTGCTCCTACATTTTTCCTAGTTTATACATTTTGGTATCACAGTTTTACTGCAGTGCTTTGTGTATAGTTGTATACCTATACATTAATCACACAGGGGAAAAGCAATAAGAGTAGACCAAAGGAGACATGGAGAAGAACAATAGAGGGGTCACCTGGGCAAGAGCAGAAAAAAAGTCAAAGGACAGGCACCTCTATCAGCTTTCATTTTATTCCCATACCATCTGCTATTATTATAAGAATCCTGCAGCTTCACTCATACACACTTGATTTTAATTCCAAAAATGAACTCTTGGTATTTAGCAAAGGTTGTTCTGAGTCACAGAGTAATACATAAGCAATGACTCTTGTGGCTTCAGCAGCCAGTCATGACAGTCTTTAGCATTAGGACTAATTTTGTGCTTCATGATCCATTTATTTGAAGAGTTCTTCAAATATCATGGACACAAAAAAGAACAAATATATCCATACTACAATAACTTAACATTGAAGAAGGCTGGCTAATAAAGAGAAAACTTAAATATTTTTCAGACATTAAACGTCATGATAATCTAGAGAAGATCATATTGGAAGGGTAACATAATGGGACAAGCAAGAGCAAGGGCACTGAGAAGCCTTTCAGAAACAGCAGAAAAGGCCTCATGCTGGCTGTGGAGTATGCGAAACAAGCACTGGGAGCATAAGTAATTTCATTTGCCACAACCAATACCAGTCCTCCATAGCTAAATCGCTAAAGACGCGTGGCAACTGGAAGATCATGGGTTCGATCCCGGGACCCAAAAAAAAAGCAACAACTCACAAGACCTCTGGGAGTCATGACCCAGAGGGGCCCACCCCCCTTAGAGTGTCAGGAGTTTAAAGGGCCGAAACACTTGTCTGAGGGGGGGTACTTCCTCTGATGATCTGAAGGAGTTGTGTTGTTGTTCCGCTCTCTACGGTAGAGAGTTTCCTGCATATGGGAAAGAGAGGAGAACCGAGGCGAAAATGGCTGCAAGACATCGTTGATAATCTGCAAATGGATGCTTCAGCAGCAGGGCATCTTGCTTACAACAGAGAGGCCTACAGGAGAACTATTAGCGAGACAAAGTTCAATATGAGACTTATCTTCCTTATTTTCATTATAGTAAATCTAATTTATATTTACTATTCTAGAAACAGCAAAATACCCCATCTTCATTGGTTATATTCACTTTAGTATAAATTGAAAGATAAAAGTTTTTATTTTGTAGCTAAAGAATGCTAAAACTTAGAAAAGCACAAAATTGTACAAATATTTTCCTATTTATAAAATAACAGTAACTTGTCTTAGCTCTTGCCTGATACTAGAAAGAGGACAGCCTCACCTCTCCAATGGATGTCTTTTTAATGTTACAGCATGCTCAGACCTGTTTGTAAGCAAGTTGTAAGTCTTCACATTTATCCTCAAAACCAATATCCAAAATTTCACACTGGCTGGTAGTTTTCACATAAGCTGGCAAAACATATTACTTAAGTGAAGAATTTTTTTTTATTTATTGGGGCATGCATAGCAACATCATTCCAGTAGAACAAAGGACAAAGCATTGTAGCAAGAACCAAGAAAGAAAAACAGGTCCTGCAGGACCAGCTGGACACATAAAGAGATAGAACTGGCTGCTGTTACACTGTCACCTGCATCCCACCCTGCTAGTATTCAGGTTAGTCTCTTGTCATGTTCAATGTCCGATTACTAGACATGATAATATCCAAGCTTTGCAAATTTGTTATGCTCAGTACTTACTGATGAAAGCATATGCCATTAACATTGTTGAGGTCACTGTACAAGGCCTTCCTGTTTTGCTCAGCAGTGCCAAATTGATTCAATGTCCGAGTGTTGAGATCTACCACCTGGGATTTTAGAAGAGTGAATAGCCATCTTTCTTTGTGTACTGTTGCCCCCTGCCTATATATATCCCACTATCTTATGGAGACACTATTCCTGAATCAACCTTAAATTATGAACATAGGACAAAATGGTTACACTTACAATTTTGTTTCATAATCTTTCCAAGCTTTATCAAATGGTTTCTTCAAGTCACCTTGGCACCTTTCAAGTCACCCTTCAGGAATGAGTCCAATGGAAAGAGAACCATGTTGTTGAGGCCATCCATCTACAAGAAACAATGTATATTAAGCTCTGTAAGCAAAATATAATTGCATTATGTAAATTCTTTCTCATTTTTGCTTAGATCAATGTCCTTAAAATTATTCCACCATAACTCGATGCCTAACCAATGCTGCTATTATTACCTAACTGGCTGTTGTTGTATCTCTCACAGCTCTTCAGCACCTGATGCTGAGGTGAAGATCTTGTAACATGGACAACATAGTTAAACATGGTTTTCCTCAATTCTTAGAGGAGATTTCCGAAGCAGACTTCTCAGCAAGTTCCGCTACCAATGGAACAAAACTAATCTTCCTCTTACCAATCATGCTACTCTTGCACTGCTCCTATCTATTTACTGCAATCACACATGAATAGAACAGCATCTTCACCACCAACAGTAAACTTACCCTAAAGACTTATCCTAACAACCTCATTTTTATCCTGTACTAACAACAACAAAAAAAACATGTCCTTTAGCATTTGCATGCCATAGGAGGTGTGAAGTGTTAGTACCTTCACATTTCCAGGTCACTACAGCATTTTAAGTAGGGATGCCAGCACCCATCCTAGCTGTCTTTGTTTTACTAGGGAAGCCCCAGGCACCCATTTTTCCAGGCTTGGTAAACCCCAGTGCCGACTGGTCCAAAAAAAACATTCTGCTCAAGTGCAAAATCAAACAGAAGACCTTCAGACCAGCAAGCAAGTGCTGTAAACTGACCCTGAAGACAGCACGTCCTAGCAACCTCATTTTTGTTCCTATACTTGATTATTCTTCTTTTCAATCTCCCTGGAACTGTGACCTGGTGTTTTTTGCAGCCAATACAATGAAGATGTTGAACCACAGCATCATGGCAACTTGGAAGCAGGTTATGGTAGGTATTTTTTTCAGTCCCTGGGTGAAGTTAAAAACCAAGGGGTGTGCAATGCTTCTTTAGCAGACTCCACCACCATGGGGACTATGGAAATCCCTGTTAGCCAGGCTATGCCTGTTACTATGGGTATCAGTGAAGAGGTGGGACAGGATCTTGGTCAGCTATGATCCATTAATCCTGATGCTCGCATATCAGCAAAGGGTCAATGAATGCCAAATCAGACAGTGTCTCTGCCCCCAGTCCAGGTGATTATTGTGAAGGAGAAAGAAATAGAAAGGATGGCATAGAAAGCTTTGGTAACCTTATTAAAGCAATTATTGTGAAGGAGAAAGAAATAGAAAGGATGGCATAGAAAGCTTTGGTAACCTTATTAAAGCAGAAGAATAATTTAAAATAATGAACAGATAAGAAAAAGGATTCCTATAAGATCTGAACTTCTCATACATGGAGGTGATTTGATTTCCAAATCAGATAGCTTCTTCACCCTCATCTATACCTAATAACAAACATGTCATGAAATCTCTCTACTTCACCAAATCAAATGAAAAAAAAAAAAAAGATAAAGTCTTGAAGAAATCCGACTATTCTCATACACATCAGTCCACATCCAACAGTGTTAGCAAAAAACTAAGTAAAGCATACAGTCAAAAGAAAAATAGAGTGAACATATTGAAAGCATAATGAACATTAACAACTGGAAAACTGAGATAACCATGCAACAGGCTGAGAAGAGTAACTTAGGTGTGTTAAAGGGTTTATAGAATGAACATGATTATTTTCTGTTAAATACAAGTGTTTGCACTTCCCCTCCCCAGTAAATGTACCATATTCTTCATCATTGATGACAGATCTTTGGTCACATGGGAGAACTTCAAAAATGCCTCTCCTGGAAAAAAAACAACAACAAAATAAGTTGCATATTATCATGACAGTGAAGTATTCATTCTTTTACAAGAAAAAAAAATATAATTTACTGCTTCAAAAAAGAATGGTTGCCACAATTTGCTCTCCTTGCAAATCAATAAACATTAATGAAATCCTGTATATTCCACTGACCTTTCCTTCATTCCTATTATGTATGTGTTTTTCTAGTAGTTAATTGTGCTTAAATAAAACATTTGACCTTGAATAAAGCAGGACTCCATTAAAATCATGCGCTAATTTTGCAACTCAGTTTCCACATCCAATCTCATTATTCCTACAGGATAGATGGAAATTCACCGATTATCATGTGCTTGACCATATCAGTCTCACCACATGAGCATGTTGCTTGACATCACAATATGTCCTTTTCAGGTGACCATAAAGCATTGCCAATTTTACTCATTATCACTGCAAAATTTCATATTTGCTTATGTCTTTCTCAAGTTCAGGCTTCTTAAACTGCAATTTACAAGAAATATCTACCAAATTCAAGCTTCAATGCACAAGAAATATCTACCAAGTTCAAGCTTCAATGCACAAGAAATATCTACCAAATTCAAGCTTCAATGCACAAGAAATATCTACCAAATTCAAGCTTCAATGCACAAGAAATATCTACCAAGTTCAAGCTTCAATGCACAAGAAATATCTACTAAGTTTGAGCTTCTTTTACTGCAATGCACAAGAAATATCTACTAAGTTTGAGTTTCTTTTACTACAATGCACAAGAAATATCTACTAAGTTTGAGCTTCTTTTACTGCGATGCACAAGAAATATCTACTAAGTTTGAGCTTCTTTTACTGCAATGCACAAGAAATATCTACTAAGTTTGAGCTACTTTTACTGCAATGCACAAGAAATATCTACTAAGTTTGAGCTACTTTTACTGCAATGCATAAGAAATATCTACTAAGTTTGAGCTTCTTTTACTGCAATGCACAAGAAATATCTACTAAGTTTGAGCTTCTTTTACTGCAATCCACAAGAAATACTTACCAAGCTCATACTCATGGTCCCTGCTTTTAGAAATAGCTCCAAGTCTCTCCAGATTCTCTGCCACAACTGCATCACTGGTCACATGATCTATTGAATACAATTCACACAAAATAAATTTAAACGGAGTTTTTGGCCTTTTTTTTTAAAATACTGGCCTGTGAATATCAATAAAATAATTTTCAAATTTTAAGCATGAAAAGTGAAAATCTGCAGTAACAAAACAGATATGGGATATTTAAAAAGCAATGCATAGTAGACCTGGCATTTACTATATTTTAGCCACATCAAGAGTAAAAATAATACTTGAAAGATTCAGGGGATTACAGCGATAAAGATGATAAGCAAGAATCAGGCCGGGTGCATCATGAGAACAATGGACGAATTGAGCCGCAGACTGGTTGCCACTCTTTCACGTAGATATGAGACATGACAATAAACCACATTTTAGAAAACCCAAGTCATAAACATAAGAGATGATTAAACATACAAACATACACAACTGAGACTCTTTAATGGTAAGAAAGACTTCACAGCAGAAAGAATGACCAGAGAAATACCTCTCAACCTCACGAGAATGAGCACACAATACAGAACTACTTAACATAAGAGATCAGTTATTGACATGGCCAAGGGTCAGCACTCACTACTCTGTAAGACACTCTCCTTCAAGCATCAAGTGGGTTTTCTTGTTTCTAGTTGTTTATACATGGAAGGCACATTTCCACTCTGTAAAAACATAAAAGAGAGAGAGAGAGAGAGAGAGAGAAAGAGAGCAGAGGAAGTACACTTTATAAACTGAATGCCAGTGTACTGCACCAAATATTCCTTAATTCCTCCCCTCCCCTCCCCAATCCCCTCTCTTTATCCTGTTTCAGCAAAGGCACCAAACGTCACTTTATAACTGTTTTTCTTCATTTACCTCTGACAATGTCTTTACGACCCTCGCTCTTCCGTGCCTTTTTACTTTCGCGAACTGGGGACTTAAAGCCTGGGCTAGCGGGTAAGAACAGTAAACAGAATCAATACCCTGGGTGAGTGAGGTCAATGGGTTATCAGTCACCTGTGTCGAGACATCCTGGGAGGGGGAAAAGGGGTGGAGGCAGTGTCGTAGAATGACACCTGCCTCTACTCAACGACCAAGGCCAGGTTAGTGCTAGGGTCAGGAGTTTAAACACTGTCCACCACGATTATCACAGTCTGGTACTGTTTGTGGTGTATCAGACCAGTTGTTCCCAACCTGTGACCTGCGTGTGTTGTCTATGTAGCACTGGTTCTTGACTTTTTTTACTGATATGGTATTTAATGCTATTTATTGTTTCAAATTAATGAAGGGTTTATGGCATTACAATATAACTGATACAATATACTGATATAAACTGATACAGAGACCTTTACCTAAAAACAAATACACCACAGCTGAAACAAAAAGAGCACGGTCCAACACAATTGTTCTTCCAACTCTGTGCTATCAATGTCAAACATGGGCATTACCATCCAAACACAAAAGGAAAATCATCGTGATAGAAATGAGATGTTTAAGGAGAAGCTAAATGTACGGAGAAGAACAACAAAGAGGATGTTGAGCAATAGAGGGCTCACCTAGGCAAGAGCGGAGACAAAAAAAAAAAAAGCGGACAGGCGTTTGTGGAAAACACTTGTGGAAGCCTTATGTGCCTTGGGCACTTAAGAGAGAGACAGACAAACAAGAGAGAGGGGAATAGAGAGAGATAATGGTCTTCTATTTGTCTTTTTTTTCACAAGCTTTTTCTCTTATCTCCGTGTGCTCAGGTTGATACATGAGCAAATCAAATCTTACAGGAAGCGTTTTTCTTATCACTCCGTTATTTTAAATGATATTTCAACGTTAATAATTTTGTCATGGACTCCTGCCCTTTCTTTTCTATTTCTTACTGCACAATAACCACCTGGTTCACCGTTTCGCACACTGGGACGGGGTCGGCAACCCGGTATCCAATCGCTACCTGTGGCGATTTAGTCATGGAAGTGTAGGAATCAGTGTCTTGTATACACATATAAATGAGAACTTGTATACACATATATGAGAAGAACATGTACATATATAAGAAGAACATGTATACACATATATAAGAACTTGTATACACATATATAAGAACATGTATACATATATATATAAGAAGAACATATCTGATAAGAACTTCTATACACATATATAAGAAGAACATGTATACACACATATGAGAAGAAACAACCAGAGAATCATAAAGCAAGCCATAAAATGGGAAGCATCTGGAAAAAGAAAAAGAGACCGACCTCGAGAGACCCTATAGAGAACACTGACATCAGAGACAAAGATGACTGGCATCACATGCCTCGATGAGACTGAGAATCTCGCCGAGAATAGAGACCCCATGGCGAGACACGCTGTGAGCTCTATATGACGCATGATGGCATGGGAAGTATGCATACATATAACAGATCCCACAACTGAATGTTTCTTTTTTCCTAAAACACAAGTAACTTTTAAAAAAACTCAAGTTGAAATCTCAAAGCGCTTAAGGAATGAATCCAATCCTATTACCTGACATACTATCGCCACATATTCTATAAACCTGTTAGGCTTTTTAATTATTAAGCAACACTATAGTTTAATAAAGGATAGCGGGGTGGGGGTATCCCCTATCAAAGGAGAAGTAAGACGCCTCCTTACCTCCGTCAATCTACGGGACACCCTTGGGCAAGGTGGAGTACTCGTATAGCCCCCCGATCAGGGTGACGTGAAGCCATGGAAGCAGGTGGTGGATGGAATGGGAGAGCAGCTGACAGATAATGTTGGTTATGGTCACCATTCTATGATGGTAGGCAGATGATCTCAATGTAGGGACAATGGCTACGATCACTGACTAGTACAGTCACTGCCCGGAAGGAAAGCAATGGTAAACTATCTTCTGGAAATATACCAAGAAACCCAAACAGCAATCATGGAAAGTCAAATAGAAAAAAGATCTGGTGGTGAGGCCCCCAGGCCAGATAGATCTAATTTTAACACTGGGGAAGAGTGTGAGACAGAGGTCAGTACTAGTAGTTGTGATGACGGACAAAATCCTGACTGTGTTACTAAAGAAAACCCCTGCATCAAACTAAAAAGAAAAATAAGAGTAGGAACATTGAATGTAAGAAGTATGTATAAGAGAAAGTATCAAATAATAAGTGACGAGATGAAAAGAACGGGGAAACACATTTTGGGAATCTGTGAACATCGATGGAAAGGATCAGGACACTTCAAGAGCGAGAATGATAATATCTTTATATACTCTGGTGGAGAATTAGGAGGAAAGAATGGAGTGGCTTTTTACTTGGACAAATCAACATCAAAAGCATTACTAGGTTACAATCCAGTAAGTGATAGGATCCTCACAATCAGACTTAAGGGCACTCCTAGAAATGTAACAATCATCCAGATATATGCACCTACATCAGCAGCAGAAGAAGAGGAAGTAGAAGATTTTTATAACACACTGCAAACGACAAAAGACCAGGTACAGAAAAATGATACTGTATTAATAATGGAGGATTTTAATGCAAAGATTGGTACAGAAAGAACAGAAGATTACTGCAGATAAGAGACACGTTGTAGGGAAATTTAGCTTAGGACATAGAAATGAGGCAGGTGACAATCTAATGGCTTTTTGCATGGACAATCAACTAATGATTGCTAACACACTTTTTAAACAACATCCAAGAAGACTTTACACATGGACATCACCTGATGGGAAAACCAAGAATCAAACAGATTACATTTTAATGCAAAGAAGGTGGAGATCAAGTATAACATCAGCAAAAACTTCACCAGGTGCTGATTGTGACACAGACCATGAGTTATTAATAGCAGACATGAAGATAAAGATAAAAAAGAAAATTGCAGGATCAAGACCACTCCGCTTTGATCTTACAAAAATACCAGAACAATACAGTATAGAAGTGAAGAACCGTTTCGAAATCCTGATGGCTGTACTGGAGATGACACCAGATGATTTGGCTACGCAGGCCAGAGATATCTTAATAACAACAGCTAAAGACATGGTTCCAGTAAATAAAACACAAAAGAATGGATGGATTACAGCAGACACACTACAACTGATAAAACAACGTAGAGAAATGAAGACGCAATGGAAAGTGACAAACAACAACAAAGAGAAATATAAATCTTTAACAAAAGAAGTACAAAGAAACATAGGACAAAAAACAATACATATAAGATTGTTGTGAAAGAATAGAAGGGTATCAGAAGTGTGGAAGAGATAGTGAAATGTTTAAGGAAATGAAGACATTGACAAGAAATGTCACACCTAACACAATTTCCAACACATTTATTAACATCACTGCTGTATCTATACCAACAAGCAGCAGTTAGAATAAATGGTGAAACAACAACTTGGTTTGACATAAAACAAAGGGTCCGTCAGGGGTGCATATTGTCGCCTTACTTATTTAACTTGTATACTGAAAATGTAATGAGGAATGTTAGAGAAGATGTAGACAAAGAATATTACGATGCAATAACAATTGGCCAAGCAAAGACTGCATTTCAGAGAATGAGAAACATATTAGCTAACATATCTTTATCAATGAATGTTAGAAATCGAGTCCTAAAATGCTATATTGAACCTATCTTGTTATATGGAAGTGAATCATGGACAATAGGCAAGTCTGCACAAAAATCATTGGAAGCAGCAGAAATGTGGTTTATTAGAAGAATGATGCGAATCCCCTGGACAGCAAAAATAACTAATGAAGAATGTATGAGAAGACCTGGAGAGACAAAAAAACCTTGTCAAAAAGATAAGAGAGAGACAATGTACTCTCATAGGACATGCAATGAGAAGAGGAGGCATTGAAAATATTATAACAAGAGAGAGACAATGTACTTTCATAGGACATGCAATGAGAAGAGGAGGCATTGAAAATATTATAACAACAGGAAAAATAGAAGGAAGAAGATCAAGAGGAAGACCAAGAGAAATGATACTGGACAGTCTGACGGGATGGTGTGAGAGGAGATCACCAACTGAACTGATGGCCTGCATGAAGGATCGGGTACTCTGGAGAAGCATATTAGCCAACGCCAGTCGGCACAGCACATGATGATGATGATGATGAATAACAATTGGAGGTTATGAAATACCAGAGATTAGATATGCTGATGACACAGTATTACTGTCCACAACACAAAAAGGAATTTAAAACTAATTATGTCAGTCTGTAAGAATAGTGAAGAGCAAAACCTCTATCTTAATGTGAAGAAAACTAAACTGATGACAACTGACAAAATAAAGCAGCTGATATATGTATCAATGAGGAAAAAATAGAAGAAGTGGAGAGTTTTGAATATCTTAGATCGCTGCTAACTAATAATGGAGATACAATGAGGGAAATTAAAAGGAGGACATCTATCACTCTTCAGAAAGTAAAACAACTAAAGAATCTGTGGAGAGGAACAGACAGAACTACAAAAATAAGATTTTTTAAGGCCATGCGTCTTTCCCATCCCAACGTATGCCTGTGAGACATGGACACAGCTGAGAGATAAATAAATGCCTTTGAATGTAAATGCTACAGAAGAGTTCTTCAAATATCATGGACACAAAAAAGAACAAACATATCCATACTACAAGAACTTAATATTGAAGTAGGCTGGATAGTAAAGAGGATTAAAGTGAGAAAACTTAAATATTTTGGACACATTAAACGTCATGATAATCTAGAGAAAACCAACTTGGAAGGGTACATAATGGGGAAAAGAAAGAGAGGAAGACCAAGGCGAAGATGGCTCCAAGACATCGTTGATGATCTGCAAATGGATGCATCAGCAGCAGACCATCTTGCTCACAACCGAGAGGCCTACAGGAGTGCTGTTAGGGAGGAAAAGTTCCGTAAGGGACATGCGAATGAATGAATGATAGTTTAATAGTTGTTTGCTTCCAAATGTCTGAGTATTTCACTTTCTATTTGCCAAACTTGTGAGAGAAAAGGTTTTAAAAAGGGCTGTCTGCCCTTGCTGTGGAGAAAAGGTTTTTTTAAAGCGGTTGTCTGCCCTTCGGGTGGGAGAAAAGGTTTATAAAGAGGGGCTGTCTGTCCTTGTTGGAGAAAAGGTTTTTAAAAAGGGCTGTCTGCCCTTGCTGTGAGAGAAAAGGTTTTTAAAAATGGGTTGCCTGCCCTTGCTATGGGAGAAAAGGATTTTAAAAAGGGGTTGCCTGACCTTGCATTTACAAGTTTTGACGTGTTCAGTGCAGATCTGCTTGCTCACAACAGACAGATCAACAGACAAACCACTGTTGACAACTTCCGCAGATCTCTTTAAAGCATCTACAAAAACACTAACATCGTGTCTAAAGAAGAACCCCTGAGATGAGAGAGAGAGAAAGAGATTGATCGGTATGTATGTATATACATGTAAGTTTACGGATCATGATGATAAAGGAAAACATGCAGACAAATATCATTAAAGGAAAAAAATCTAAACTGATAACACGAGAAACCGAAAATGAAACATGTAAAATGACTGAGGGAAGGAACATAAACTGAGAATGATACACCGAAGAAACATAAAATGAGGACAGCAGAGAGAGGGAACATAAAACTGAGAATGATAAAGAGAATAAACACAAACTCTGAATGATAGTGGGAAGGAAAATAACGTACACCTCAGATAATACATTCCCTAGAAATTACACATTTCATATGTTCACGAATCACACTTTACATAATATACTCTTATTATAAATGTCTCCCTCCAAGTAAATATCAAATGCACCCTATCTGATGTCTGTGTGTATCCATATTACTTTCTGCAAACACTACTTCACCATTAACGCGGTAACAATTTTAATCCTGAATTCAAGCGGATAGAATATCCAGAGGTTTCTCCTACAATAACATTTCACGCTGTAATGTTTCCATCTCACTGAAGCGTTACGAACATAAAATAGACTGCATTATAGGATATAATGCCCCCCCCCCCCAAAAAAAAAAAAAAGGTAAACATAGCAGGAAACGAAACCCTTTAAAAATAGGAGATCGCTATAGAGGAGTGGATATTCATGTGTTACGAGAACTCATACCTCTCCCTCTCTCTCTCTTCCTCTCTCTCTCTCTCTCTCTCTCTCTCTCTCTAACGGCGCTTTAATTTCAGGCTATTAACACTCAGCTCACTTCCTCGGCTATGATATTTTCTCACCGCTGGCCACAACCTTTCTATCCGTTCACAGCACGTAGCACGACGATTAATCAAACGGCCGCTCTGATAATGACTTTCACAATCGGACAAAAACCACTGCCTCCTCAATGGCTTCCTCTTTCATGTTATATAATAAACAACAATAATGATTGCAGTATTTTTTTTTTCATTTCGTCTGACGAAAATCTGGCTATTGAACGTTCTTTTTTATATATTACTCACATCTATAATCATTTATATAGTAGTCATGTAATGATAATAACAATGGCCCAGCCTTGTCTACTGTCTTTGTTTATCACGTTGTTATACTACTACTACTTGCTGCTGCTACTACTGTTGCTGTCACTACTGCTTCTGCTGCTGCTACTACTACTACTACTGCTACTACTACTACTATTACTACTGCTACTACTACTACTATTACTACTACTACCACTGCTACTACTACTATTACCACTATTACTACTACTATTACTACTACTATTACTACTGCTATTACTACTACTACTACTACTACTATTACTACTGCTTCTACTACTACTACTATTACTATTACTATTGCTGCTACTACTGCTACTACTATTACTATTGCTACTACTACTACTACTACTAGAAAGAGAGGAAGACCAAGGCGAAGATGGCTCCAAGACATCCATGATGATCTGAAGACAGATGATCTGCAGCAGGACATCTTGCTTACAACCAAGAGGCCTACTGGAGTGCTGTCAGGGAGGCAAAGTTCCGCAAGGGACATGCAATGAATGAATGAACTACTACTACTACTACTACTACTACTACTACTATTAGTGCTACTACTACTATTACTATTGATGCTACTACTACTATTAGTATTGCTGCCACTGCTACTACTACTGCTACTGCTGGTAATGCTGCTTCTGCTGCTACTACTACTAGTACTACTACAACTACTACTACTACTACTACTACTACTACTACTACTACTACTACTACTAGCCACCAGCAGTATTATCAAAAAATACTACTGCCACTACAACAACCATCATAAAAATTCCAATATAACACGCAACTTCCAATAATAACATACAACGCTACAAGAGTATGATCTCCATTTTGTCTACAGCCTGGGAATCTTCCCCTGTCCCTGACTACCCTCACCCTTCCATTTCACAACTGAACACACACACAAAATGCCCCCCTAAAAAAAAAAATGAAGGTGAATACAGCAGAAAACGAAACCTTCATTTATCAAAGTATATAGTGGAAAAAAAAAGGTAAAGTTAGCCCCACTATGCCCTGAAGACACACAAGGGATGTTCTGCACATGCTTGAAGAATCTGCCATGTTTGTGAGTGTAATTGTTTGTTAGCCCAGAAAAAAAAAAAGGACAAATACAAACGCCTGGTTTCAATATCAGTTGTAACGCATGCGCCCGCTGTTGCCGGTAGCAGATGGTACACCATGACGAAATTAGGTCTAAATTATCTGATTATTTGCAGTTCGTATGTCTGGTTGTAGTGGTGATAAAAAAAAAAATAATTGCCGTAATAATTCGCCAATTACTGAAGAATTCTGAGAATAGAGAGAGAGAGAAATTCAATTTTTTTTAAATATTTCCTCAAAACATTATTTTTTGTCCTTGTCAAGGAAGATCATTTGTGTACTGGCGTGATTCTTGGTGTTCTGCTTATTTAATCAAAAAAAAAAAAAAAAGAGTTAATCAGATTACTGTTACCTGAGTCGTTTTTCTCATAATCATGACTGTGTGGGAGATACACAGGGTAATTTCTACTTTGATAAATGAGACAGCTTGTTAATAAAACAGAGTACTTTAACTGATGAATGGATGAAGAAATGGAATGTACTGAGAATATTAATGGTAAATTCATCATCATCAGGTGGCCTGCCGGTAGGCGCTGGCGATCACCCTTCTCTGCAGGTCTCGTTCCTTGATATTTTCCATCAGCACGGTTGGTGATGTTGCTGTGCCAACGCTTCATACTGTCCATGATTTATTCCCTCAGTCTTCCCCTGCCTCTCTTCCCATTTCAGTCTTCCCCTGTCTCTCTTCCCATTTATCTTTCCTATGTTATGATGCTTTCAAGCCCCGTCTTCTTGTTATATGTAAAACTAATGACGTCTGTCGTTTTCTTATGGGTTTAATTAGTTCCTTTCTACATTTCCTTCTGCTTATATCTTACATCCTTCCAGTGCCGCTAAACGTCACATAGGGCTCGCAAAGTAGTTTGCCAATTTTTCCTGTTTTTGGCGAGCTTTTCAACGTCATCAAGGGATTGTACGCCCACTAATTTGGCCTCTCTTAACAGTGTCCTCTTCAGAGTTTCACGTGGTCTGCCTCTTTTTCTTCGGCCTGTTGTATTCCACTTGATAGCTTGTTTTGAGATTCTCTGATTGTTTCTTCTTATCACGTGACCAACATATGTCCGTCTCCTTTTCCTGATCACCCATGAGACTGGTTGTTGTTCGCTAACTGTCTTATCTCTGTATTGTTCTTGAATTCGTTCTACTTGATGCCGAGTATTTTCCTTAGGCATTTGTTTTCAAAAGAGTCTAATTTCTTGTCTATTTCTTTACTTTGTTTTCCAGCTTTCGCGTGCATAAATGAGGGTGGATATTACATTTGAATTGAATAGTCTTAATTTGGCTTTTGTGCTTATAACTTTTGAGTGCCATACGTTCTCAAGATTCTTGAAGATCGATGCTTCTTTTGCAATTCTAACTTCCTTTCTGGTGTCACCATCCTGGTCTGTGTAGCTGCCAAGGTATGCAAACTGATTGGCTTCTTCAACATCTGTCCCTTCTACGTGTATTTTTCCATTCTGATTAATGGGAAGTTTCATTATTTTTTTTCTCAGCTAGACATTCCTTATTTGTCATCTCAACTGCCCGTGGTATTGTTAACATTCTTCTGAGAAAGCACATCTCTGCTGATCTTTCTGCCGATCTGTTCAGTGTCCACGGCTCAGCTCTCTCTTTCTGATGTTCGGTGACAGAGATTTTCTTATCTGGCAATTACCGATTTAAAAAAAAAACAAACAAGAAAGAAACCAGAACTTTTGGTGATCGTCAGTTACCATAGCCGATTTATATTATCAAGAAGCTATTACAAGCAACCTATGAAAGTGGCTGGAAAATAATTTGGCTAGCAGACTGATAATGCTCAATTTGTACGAGAAGATGCCAGTTTAAGATTTGGTTCAGCATGTGAGCTTGTTATATTATATTTTGCAGCAAATAAGGTAAAAAAAAAATTACACGAAATTTACTTCCGCTTAAATGTGTATTTTTAATTATAAATAAAATAACAAAAAAAAGAATAAAGTACTAAATGCTGTACTGACAAAATCCAGTATTTCAGAAAGTTATTCATGCAAGGTGAAAGACACGCACAAATGTACTGGTTTCAAAAAATCCAATCGCGATCTCTGATGTGATCAATATCTCTTCTTACTATCCCACAATTCAGTTCAATATATTATGCCATATATCACAGCACCTGGGTAAAGCTGGGGCGACCATTCCCAACCCAGTGCGTCACAGGTGGCGGATGGGATATGGAGGATCCCTGTGAATAAGGATTTACCCAAATAAGCAGGCGCGGACCAACTGGCGGTAGACTCAGAGAGCGAGGTGGGGTAGTAGGTGGCCTTACTACTCCTATAACGTGCCTCGGGTGCTAAGTGAAGGAAATACCAGGCGGGTAAGAGGAGCCTTAAAACCTCTCGCTCCCCTGCCCTGCTGGTAGGACAGGGAGTCCAAAGGCTAGCGGAGAGTCCGTATACAAATCGACAGAAGGCAAAGGGAAACCACTGTTGTAGCTCCCAAGAATAATTATGCTTATTCAGAGTAATAGATTTGTCATGAACAACGTTAATGGGTGTTCCTCTGGAACAGCATCGTCCGGTAGGGCAGCTCACGAGCCATATGTGCGCACAGGTGATCGCCATCAAGCTACTGGTGGCAAAACTAGCAAGTTCAAAATAGCAACATGGAATGTTAGAACTTTATTCCAGGCTGGAAAATTAGAAAATGTAAGGAGGGAAATGGAAAAGATGAAGATCAACATGCTAGGAATGAGTGAAGTTAGATGTACAGGTGCATGGAAGATAAACTCTGATAAATATACAATAATATATTCAGGAAGTGAGAAACATGAACGAGGAGTAGGAATAATATTTGACGAACAAACAGAATGGACAGTTGTAGGGTATCTGAACATCCAGGACCGAGTTCTGCTAGCCCAACTGAAAGGACGACTAATAAACATAAATATTATACAAGTGTACGCTCCAGCATCTGATAGCTCTGAAAAAGATGTACAGTATTTTATAATGACATAGAGACAGACCTAAAATGAAGTTACTACAGTCGTGGGAGATTTTAATGCCAAATGTGTTAACGGAAAAACTTCAGACATCGTTGGTGACTTTGGACTGGGGGAGAGGAACGACAGAGGTAGTAAATTAATTGAATGGGCAAGAATACATAGGATAGTTGTAGGAAACACCTGCTTTAAACAACATCCCCGAAGACTGGCAACGTGTTGCAGCCCAGACAAAAAGACTTTTAACCAGATGGACTACATATTAATCAACAAACGATTCCGGAATGCATTAATGACAACAAAAACCATGCCAGGAGCCGACTGCAATAATGACCATGATCCACTCTGTGGAAAAATTAAAATAAAGCAAAAAAAACATGCAGAAAAGTGAGAAACATCAAAATGAATGCAGAACTCCTTAAAAATGACCAAGAACTGTGAGAACAATACAAAGTTATTATAACAAATAGATACAATGAACAGCAAAGATAAATAGTATAGATGAACAATGGGCAATGTTAAGAGATTCTATCCACCAAACTGTTAAGGAGATAATACCACCAAAAAAAGAGGCCTCTAAAAACAAATGGATGACAGATGATATATTTGGACTGATGGACAAGAGGAGGAGGAGTAAAAATAACCAAGAAAAATATAGCAAGATAAATATAACCCCTCTTTTCATTGCATGTCCTATGAAAGTACATTGTCTCTTTCTCTTTGTTTTTTTTTTTTGACAACATTTTTTGTCCCTCCAGCTCTTCCAAACACTCTCATTAATTATTTTTGCTGTCCAGGGGATTCGCAACATTCTTCTAATAAACCACATTTCTGCTGCTTCCAATGATTTTTGTGCAGACTTGCCTATTGTCCATGATTCACTTCCATATAACAAGATAGGTTCAATATAGCATTTTAGGACTCGATTTCTAACATTCATTGATAAAGATGTGTTAGCTAATATGTTTCTCATTCTCTGTAACGCAGTCTTTGCTTGGCCTATTATGTTCCTAATTTCTGTTCTGTATTTCCCATCTGAAGTTATTACTGCTCCAAGGTATTTGAATTTCTTTACCTGATTTAGAATAGTTCCGTTTAATTTTATTCTGTATTTTGGTGGATTCTGTTTCTTAGAGATAACCACAGATTCTGTCTTTTTGATGTTCAAAGTAAGGCCTTTCTGTTCACTTTCTTTGGCGACTTTATCCAAGAGATTTTGCAGGTCTTGTTGGTTCTCAGCTATCAGAACTGTGTCGTCAGCATACCCAAGGTTGTTAATATTGTATCCTCCAATTTTTATGCCTGGTTCTGTGATGATCGTTCTTAGAATATTCTCGCTGTACAGAGAAGAAAGGTCTGGAGATAGTACACATCCTTGTCGCACTCCTTTTCTTATCTTATATCCCTCCCGTGCCGTTAAACGTCACATAGGGCTCGCAAAGTAGTTCGCCAATTTTTCCTGTCTTCAGTAAAGTCTTTCAACCTCATCAAAGGATTTTATACCTGTTAGTTTGGCCTCTCTTAACAATGTCCTCTTCAGACGGGATGAGAGGCGACTCCAGATGGGAAAAAAAGATATTGTTACGGAAACTCGCAGAGAAACCAACCGAGCATAAGGGATGCCAACTCCGAGGAGCTCATTCGTCGGCCCCAAACATGTGACAAGGATTGGATTCTGGAATGTGAGAACGATGGCAGCACTCCTTTTATTGGTTGATATTTTCCAGTTTTATTTTCAGCTCGAATTGCTGCTTCCTGCTGCCAGTGTAGATGTTTTATAATCCTCAGGTCCTTGCCGTCTGTGTTTATATCTTCAAGCATTTTAATAATCTCATCATGATTCAGCTTGTCGAACGCCTTGGTGTAATCAATGAAGCATAAGTAGAGATCTTTCTGCACTTCTAAAGCTCTTTCTGTTAGTGTTCATAAAACATAAATGGCATTGACATAAATGGTGTGTTCCATTTCCTTCAACAAATACGAACTGTTCATCTGCTACTTCCACTTTTATCTTTTTCCTTGTTATCTCATAATAATTCTCAGAAGTAGCTTTGTTATGTGACATTAGAGGCTATTAGAGGCTGATAGTCCTGTGGTCATCACATTCCTTTGCACCTGGTTTCTTTGGTAGTGCTATAAACGTGGATTTAAGCAAGTCACTGGGCATATAACCACTGTTGTAAATGTCATTCAGTAACTTGGTTATTATTTTTATTCCCATCTCCTCTAGCGCCTCTATTTCTCCTACTGTTATATTATCAGGCCCAGTCGCTTTTCCTTTCTTCGTGTGTTTAATGGAATTTATAATTTCATCTTCAAGTATTGGTGGTCCATCACAGTTTTCAGTAGGTAGTGCTATTTCTGGTTTTTCTCCTCCATACAGCTCACCGATGTACTCTGTCCATAATGTCTTCTTTGCCCATTAACATTTTAACTTCTTTTGATTTCAGGCATCCTGTGGTATATTTTGTTTTCCTGCCTGTGCGTTCACTAATTCGTTTGTGCATGTTTTTGTTGTCTTTATTATGAGAGTCCTTTATTTGTCTGCACTGTTCATTTAATCACACTTCTTTTGCTTCTCTGCATTTGCGTCTTATTTCTTTATTTATCTTGCTATATTTTTCTTGGTTATTTTTACTCCTCCTCCTCTTGTCCATCAGTCCCAAGATGTCATCTGTCATCCATTTATTCTTGGAGGCTTCTTTTTTTCGGTGGTATTATGTCCTTAACAGTTTGGTGGATTAACTCTTAACATTGCCCATTGTTCATCTATACTATGTATTTTGCTATTGCATTATATCTATTTATTATAATAACTCTGTATTGTTCTCACAGTTCCTGGTCATTTTTAAGGAGTTCTGGGTTCAGTTTGATGTTTCTCACTTTTATGAATCCTTTCTTTAGCTTTATTCTAATTTTTCCACAGAGTGGGTCGTGGACGGGGGGAGAGAGAGAGAGAGAGACACACACACACACGCGCGCGCACGCACACACACATACTTCTTAAATCCTACATCCTTCCCGTACCGTTAAACGTCACATAGGGCTCGCATGGTTGTTTGCTAAAATTGCCTATTCTCGTTGAGTCTTTCAACTTCATCAAGGGATATTATGCCCACTAAACTGGCTTCTCTTAACAATGTCCTCTTTAGAGTTTAACATGGTCAACCTCTTTTTCTTTGGCCTGTTGTGCTCCACTTGTTTTGGTATTCTCTGATTGTTTCTTCTCATCGCATGGCCTACATATATTCATCTTCTTTTTCTGATCACCCATGAGACAGGTTGTTGTTTGCTCATTTGTCTTATCTCAGCATTGTTCTTGAATTCGTTCCACTTTATATCAAGTATTTTCCTTAGGCATTTGTTTTCAAAAGAGTCTAATTTCTTGTATATTTCTTTAGTTGATTTCCAGCTTTTGCATGCATAAATTATGGTGGATATCACATTGGAATTGAATAATCTTAACTTGGTTTTTGTGCTTATATATGTTCTCAAGATTTTTGAAGGACAATGCTGCTTTTACAATTCGAATTCTAACTTCCTTTCTGGTGCCACCATCCTGGTCTATGTAGCTGCCAAGGTATGTAAATTGGTTTACTTCATCAACAACTGTTCTTTCCATGTATATTTTTCCTTCTTGATTAATGAGAAGTTTCATTATTTTTGTTTTTTTCAAGATCTATTTTGCTAGCCAAGAAAGACAGGGAATATGTTTTTTCCTGCATCGATTTCACACTGTCACTGATAAGAGTTATGTCATCTGCAAAATCAAGAACTTCTGTGTGGGTCCCATGTACCCAATCAATGCCCGTTTTACCTGTACAGCATCTTTTCATTATAAAGTCCATGGCACTTCCAAAAAGTAATGGAGATAAAATACATTCTTGTTTCACGCCTGTTTCAATCTGAAACCATTCGCTCATTCCTTCTTCTGTCTTGACTGCACAAACATATCCGTTGTAGAGATCTCTAATGATGTTGACAATTTTAGATGGTACACTACACAGTCTTGAAATTTTCCACAATGAATCTCTGTGTATGTTATCAAATGCTTTTTTAAAGTCTATGAAGTTCAGGATTAATGGTTCCTGCTTTTCAATATGTTCTTGAAGTATTATTCTTAGAGCAAAGATCTGGTCAAGACAGCTTCTCCTTTTTCGAAATCCTGCTTGTTCTTCTCTCATTGCAGTATCCACTACATCCTTAATTCTATTCAGAATCACTTTACAAAACACCTTTGACACAACTGATAATAAAGTTACACCCCTCCAGTTATTGCAGTCACTGAGGTTGCCTTTTTTGGGTATTTTAACAATGATTCCTTTTTTTCCATTTAGATGGGACTTTTTCTTCTTTCCAAATTTTATTAAACATTCTTTGTAGTTGGCTCATGTTGTCACTGTTAATAGCTTTTTACATTTCAACTGTTATTTCATCTTCACCTGCAGCTTTGTTGTTAGCCATTAGATCCACTGCTGTTTCAATTTTATCCAGTGTAACTTCATCTAAGTTGACATTTAGTTGTGGGACTGGTAAATTGGTTTCAAGATTTATTAATTCATTTGGTTGTGGTCAATTAAGTATTTCTTGGAAGCGTTCAGTCCATCTTTGCTTTTGGTCTTTACTTGATGTTAATAGGTTGCCTGTTTTTCTAAAGACTGGTCTTTCTCTGGAGGTAATAGCACCTGTTAGCTTCTTCTGTATGTTATATAGAGTTTTGCTGTCTCCTGTTTTTGCTGCATTTTCTGCTTCTTTTGCCATATTGTCTACGTATATATTCTCTTTTGTCTCTTCTAGCTGAACTTTTTACTTTGTTTTTTGTATGTTGCTTTTGCCAAAACTTTTCCAAGATCTGGCTTTACATTCAACATGGCAAATTTGGCTGCTCTTCTTTCATGTATGTATTTCCATGCATTATCTGATATCCATTCTTTTCTACTTGTTGACTGCAGTCCAGCACTTGCTTTTGCTGCCGTGATTATGGCTGTGCTGTATGAATTCCATAATTCATCTATATCTGTCTTGTCTAGCTTTTTGAGTGCTGCGAAATGTTTGGTAAGTTCCTGACTGAAATCACTGTTGGTATTTTCTTCTTGTAGGCTATGACTGTTTATCTTTCTGATTATTGATTTCTTATGTTGGCTTTTCAGTTTAAGTCTTATCCTCCCTATACACTGTTGACATTTGCACCCCTATATGCTCTTACATCTATCAGATATGTTCTGATTTGTTTTCTAATACAAAAATGATCTATCTGGTTTCTGGTTCTATCATCTAGAGATATCCATGTTGTTTTATGTATTTCTTTGTGTGGAAATATTGTTCCTCCAATGACCATGCCCTCTGTTAGACATTTCACTGATGCCCAACACATCTAGGTGATATCTATCCATTTCTTTTATTACCTGAGCAGTTTTTGTTGTTGTGGCCATCGTTGTTACATTCCAAAATCTGATTTTTGTTATGCATTTGGGGGCCGATGAATTTTTATCATTGTCAATGGCATGCAGAGTTGCTGACCTTGATGTTCGGTTACAACTGTTGTGAGATTCCATAACGGCAGGGTTTTTCCCCATCTAGAGCCGTCTCTAGATGGGTCTCAGGATGAGGTTTTTGGCCTCATGCCTAACTCCTGAATGATGTATGGCAACGCAGAAGACTCATAAGCAAGTATGCTGGCAAGAGTGTTAAAAAGCTCCTGCCATCTTGTACATCACCCAGAAGCGAAAAAATATTATATATATATATATATACACACACACACATATATAATTTCCACTGTGAACTAATCATCATTTAAATACCTACTTACTCACTATTTCCATCATTATAAAAGTACCTCAAAACATTCCAACCAATCTTTCATTAAAATGGTTAACAGCAACCTCATTAACTCCAGCATACAAGTAAATCACAATACTTTGTTTAATACAGAGATATGTATGATAATGTTGTATGCTTGAAAATATATTAACAAATGCAAAGTAAGGCAGAAACGGACATGCAGAAAGATGCACACACATGCACATAATACACATTTAAAAATCTGCCAAATTCAATAATAATCTTTTAAACATTTATCTGATATTGTCTAGTACCAAACATTTGAGATGCACGTGAGAAATAGAAACTATCTCTCTCCCCTCTCTCTCTCTTTCACACACACACATACACACCACCTCTCCCTGGATCCAGGTGGACACTACAGTGTTACCTCTATGTCATGCCCACTACTATGCCCCACTATGTCTGTTTAAAGGGGAAACACTTCTTTTTTTTTTTTTAAGAAAATCATTTTCAAATAATGCAGTGTTGACAATTTAGTCATTTTATGTGAAAATTTCAATGGCTTTATTTCTCTATAACACATTTTTCCTTTTCTACTCAAATGCATCACATTTCTTATCCACCTTTTTCGGATCAGGTACACATAAATTTTCCAATGAATAAATATTCTGAATTTCTAATTCAGTTTCTTTCTAAATGCTCCCTGCATTTCAAAATGAAAATCATTTTTTTCCTTGACACACTGCTACCTTCTCTCCAATAAACTGAAAACTATATTCATTATAATTTTGTTTTTTTTGGAGTTCTTTTTTACCCACTTTATATTCTGTTATTGATTTATTACTCCTGATGTGCTGTTTGCGACATTCTTATTCATGCAAAACAGTAATGTTCTCAATACACTCCATTTCCTTATCCATTCATCTGTTAAAGTACTCTTTTTTATTAACAAGCTGTCCCATTTATCAAAGTACAAATTACCCCGTATTTCCCAACAACACATTCATTTCTGTATTTCTAATCCGGTGGACCTATATACTGCTGCCTGTGTATATACCACAACTGAGAAGTCTTCTAGTTTCAGACTAATTCTAAGCTTAATATAACAATTTGATCTCCAAAACTGATTGCCAAAATAAACAATCCCAATACATGACAAACAGGTCAGTTTTTTTTATTTTTTAAAAACCTTTTTATATTTAATTACTGATGATTAAAGACTGAAGATCATGATGATCTACAAGTGGCTCTACTTGGCAAGTCAAATTCATGTCATCACAGTTATCTCTTAGCTGTCTGTCAACCTGACATATTTATGATACAATGAAATGTTAAGTTTTTAAGCCACTGTGTATTATCTCAGGCTTAGAAAATCTCCAGAAATTGTCAATCATTTTGGATGAAGTGGATGTTGTCAAGTTACATGGGGTTATCTAATGGTGGACATGACAGTACAAAAATCACAAACTATGACAAGATGAAGTGGAAGTTTATCAATGTTAGACAGTACAAGAATCACAAACTATGATAAGATGAAGTGGAAGTTTGTCAGTGTTAGACAGTACAAGAATCACAAACTATGACAAGATGAAGTGGAAGTTGTCAGTGTTAGACAGTACAAGAATCACAAACTATGACAAGATGAAGTGGAAGTTGTCAGGTGTTGGACACAATTAGCCATGTGGAGTACAAAAATCATACAGTAAGACAAAATAAAGACCTGAAGAATCTACTAGTAATTTTTACAATGATATTAAAAAAAAAAAAAATACTTTCTCATACAAAATATTAGAAACCAATTGCAAAACTTCTAAAAATTAAAAAAGTCATCAAAGTAAACAAAAAACTGCACATAGTATAACTTAAGCATCTTTATAGAAAGGATGGCAAATTTTTTGCTATACAACACTTTGCTGCATAACAGAAATGAAACAATACACAACAGCATATAACTTTTTTAACAAAAAACAACAAAGCCTACACACAGTAAAGTGATTTAGCACAGTACTGTATGGTTATATGGTATATAGCATACAAAGAACTTTAGACATGAGAAAAAGAAAAATGCCAAGGGAATGACCTAGAACTCAAACTACAGACTTCAGTACAATAAGCAGCCACCCAGTCATGAGAAAACAGCACATTATCAACTTGACCGTCTCATATCTCCTAAACAAGAATTTAAGCTACAAAATCTGTGTGTTGTGGCCAAGCTGACAGTGCACAGCTTCCTCATGGCTAGGTGGCTGCTCATAGTACCAGACTCAAAGGTTCAAGTCCCAGGTAATTCTCTGGTCATTTTTCCTTCATGCACATGCTGAAAATCTGTCATGAATCCAGACTTATTCTGTGGTCAATGATACAACCACGACAGCATTTCTGGTTATGCTATAGGGCTATTTAATAGAAGGTGTAACCTTAAATACTATTATAGTATATGACAGCAAACAAAATAAACCTAACCGAGACCATGTCATACACATGCTTACAATACAAGAAAGTAAACTAAATAAATCTATTAGAAAACATAATCACAGATATAAGCGAGTAAACAAAATAAACCTAACAGAAGAAGACAACCATAGATATAGATATAGCTATAACAAAAGAAATTAAACAAAATAAACATAACAAAAGAAGACATGACCATAAATATGGTTATAACAAAAGAAATTAAACAAAATAAACCTAATAAAAAACACCCATTACAAGAGTAATGTATACACAGTATAAGCGATCAAACAAAATAAACCTAACTGAAAACATGCCATAAATATGGTCACAATATAAGCCTACTAGAAAACATGACCACAAACATGGTTACAGTGTAAGAGAGTAAACAAAATAAAACCATGAACCACAGAATGCATTTACAAATACAAAGTGTCTAGGTTACGAAATCACTGAACATGGCAACTATATTTTGTGTTTCTGAAGATGAAGTGGGAAGCAGCAACCAAACTTTCTAACTCTTAAATTCTGGGCATGCTGCTCTAAATGTTTGAAAATGTTTTAGCTCCCTGCACTGGCTTACTCACTACCCTGGCTAGTCAGAAAAACAAAGAAGTAGTTCTCAAAGAAGTTTCAGAACTAATTAAAATATATGAAATAAGTCAAAATTTCTTGGACATTTCGTGAGAAGACAGAAGTTGGAGAATCTTGTAATAATTGGAAAATTCAAGGGGAAAAGTAATATTTCAGTGGACCGAACAAGTGGCGAGAAAAAAGAAAAGCATCTGAGTTTAAGTGAAAACACCAAGAACTGCACAAGATGCAGAAGCATGATAGCCAACACTATCTGCTACAGCACATAAATATTAATTAGCTTATTTGTAAACCATCCCTGTATTATAAGATTTTTTTTTTAATCTGAAGTTTTTAAACGCAGTCTTTTCCTAAAGTGCAATACTGGCACAGAATTCTCTCACATATTTTATATGTAAACCTAGATTTTAAAAAACTAACATGTGCATTTCACAGCACTAACCTGCATCAGCCAGTCAAAGACTGCCTCACAAGTGAATGAAATAATGACAACCAAAACCCCAATTAAATACTCCAAAATACTGTAATGGAAACATAATAATCTTCTTACATTTTACATCTTTCCTGTGCTGTTAAACGTCAAATAGGGCTCGACTGGTAGTTTGCCAAGATTTCCTGTTTTTGGTGAGTTTTTCAACCTCTTCAAGGGATGTTATAAAACTGGCCTCTCTTAACAATGTCCTCTTTAGAGTTTCACATGGTCAACCTCTTTTTCTTCTGCTTTTTGTGTTCCACTTGATAGCTTGTTTTGGGATTCTCTGGTTGTGTCTTCTCATCACTTGATCGACATATGTCCATCTTCTTTTTTCTTATAACCCATGAGACAGGTTGTCGTTTGCTCATCTGTCTTATCTCAGCGTTGTTCTTGAATTCATTCCACTTTATACCAAGTATTTTCCTTAGGCATTTGTTTTCAAAAGAGTCTAATTTCTTGTCTATTTCTTTTGTTGTTTTCAAGCTTTCACATGCATAAATGAGGCTCGATATTACATTTCAACTGAATAATCTTAACTTGGTTTTTGTGCTTATAACTTTTGAATGCCATATGTTCTTGAGATTCTTGAAGGTCAATGCTGCTTTTGCAATTCGAATTCTACATTCTTTCTGGTGTCACCACCCTGGTCTATGTAGCTGCTGAGATATGCAAATTGGTTTACTTCTTCAACAGCTGTTTCTTTTATGTATATTTTTCCTTCATGGTTAATGAAAAGTTTCATTATTTTTGTTTTTTCCTTGTTACAATAATACAGTAAAAAAATTTACTGACAAATAAGGATACACCATGTGCTGCGGTAATGGTAAATAAAAATAAACACTTAGTTCAGTGATGATTACTGAGTAATTACTCAGAAAATTAGTGATAATTTAGCAATCAAGATGCAAAAAAAAAAAAGAATGTACATTATGAAGGAATGACCAATGAAATGAGCAAAATGATCCTTGAAAAAAATCTGCACCTACAGAGACCATGGATTTGCTGACGAAACTAAAATACACTTTTCAACAATACCATGAGCAATGATTGCTTCAACATAATGTTATTTTGCAGATCAGTTTTCAGATATCCAACAAGGATTCATCTCAATGTTTGGGGGGAAAAAAAAACAGCATAATCAGGGACAGTTATACCACAATAAAGTAAAACTAAAGTAATGGTTCAGTGAGTCATGTTCAAGCAAAATAACTGTGCAAACAGTATGTAGATAAGACATAACAGCCTGATTACTTACTGTTGCCTGTGTTGTAGAGAGCCTTTACTGACTTCTTCATCTTGGTCAGACTGCTCCTGTCTTGATCAATTATCTGAAACAGTGAAAGAGTCATCTGTATTTCACTTTAAACCTCTGAGCTAGTACGTGGCCTTATCTATCAAACTGGATGTAAATAAAACACAATGAACTTTACATAAAACACAATGAACAATCAGATAATAAAATCAATGGATTCCACAAACATGTGGCTGCTGAAAAAATGAATGCTTTTCACTGATATTTTAAATGTCATTAGCAGATAAACAATTTTAAAAATAAGAAAAAAGTACTTATCTCAGGATGAGGAAAATGACAACAATGTCATGACAATAGGTAAAAATCACATGAAAAGTGGGACAAAGAAATATTCTTCTTCTTATTCTTTCACACACTGGTGATGATGCATGGTACCCTGATTTTTGTGATGCGCCTTTTGGCTGGGTACCTCAAACTTCAGCACCTTTCCTTGCTAGGGTAGACTGGTCTTTCTCGAACTGCCATGAAGACAGCGGTGTAGGCTAGCCTAGCCAAAACTTTGTTTTCCATCCTCTGGTGGCTGTACTTAAGCCCTTCTCCATGTCAGATCCAGCATGCAATGCTAGCTGGCCAGTCAGCTTTGAGACAGTTCCACAAAGACATTCCGATTTTGGGATGAGGAATCTGATGAATGCCTCAGTGATATTCATTCCCCGCCACCTATAGTCTGCTGGCTCTGGTTTGTTTAGATCATTCTGACAGCCATTGCTGTAAAGATCCATAGGCTTGTTACGTCCTGGATTCACTGGTTTCATGCCAGATTTTCCTCATCCCCACTGGCGATGCCCATATTCCCACCCATCTACCATCCTGAATTACATTTTACAAAAATAACAATTACAATTAGCTTGATTGCTCCAGGTTTCTGGGCTACAGAAGTAGGTCAAAGTTTTTAAGCAAACAGATCTATGTTCCCTGTCTCACAAAGACTATGTTAAGATAAGTGTGTTCTTAACACAGTTGTTTCCTGGGGGGAGGGAGGGGGTCTGGGGACAAAGAGATGAAATCCCTGGCACTTCAACAAATAAGTAACTTGGCAAGAGAGTTAATGTAAGCAAACATTAAACGCTAGAAAGATACAATTGTATGCAATCACTACCAGCTGAAGAAGTAACAAGATATGGGAAATGCACATCCTCCAATATTGTTTGTAGAATACACCAACAGCAAGCCTAAAATTACAGCCATGATGGCCAAAACCTGACATAAATGAGGTCTCTTTCATTTTAGCACACAAAATTTGAAATTTTCCATTAAAGAAAAAGAAGGAATATACAAATCTTTGTGCAGTAAACCTGACTGTTGACCTGGAAAGTAGGTCAAACCACACCAATTGTTTTATACAGTATTAGTATACCCTTAACAGTTACAAATTAACACTGAAAAATAACTGAAACTGTTACAAATTCAGCATATGTGTTAAAATTTTTTTTTAAAACAATAACATAACTAGAGCTTTTAAAACAGAAGATGAAAATACTGAGAAACACAACACACACTAACCACCAGAAAAACTCATGAACTTGAAGAAACAAAAAACAGCAGAAGAAAACTGAAAGTAGCAATCTTTCAGAAGCTGGGAAGTAAATGCAAGAAATGAGGAAGAATGATAAAACAACTGACAATCTTCATCTGATCAAGCAAGGAGATGATCAAATTATCTTCTATCCTAAATGATAATGAACAACAGTCACACTTGCCTATAACCACAGAAGACCAAGTATGGAAAATATACACAGAACAATAGAAGAATTACTTAGTGACCAAGCATGGAGAATATACACAGACTAATAGTAGAACTTGGTGACAAAGCATGGGAAATACATATAGAACAATAGTGGAACAACTTGGTGACCAAGCATCATTCATTCATTCATTCATTTGCATGTCCCTTGCGGAACTTTGCCACCAAACAGCACTCCTGTAGGCCTCTTGGTTTTGAGCAAGATGACCTGCTGCTGATGCATCCATTCGCAGATTCTCAACGATGTCTTGCAGTCATCTTTGCCTTGGTCTTCCTCTCTTTCTTTTTCCCATTATGTATCCTTCCAAGACGGTCTTCTCTAGACTATCATGATGTTTAATGTGTCCAAAATATTTAAGTTTTCTCTCTTTAATACTCTTCACTAGCCAGCCTTCATCAATATTAAGTTCTTGTAGTATAGATATATTTGTTCTTTTTGTGTCCATGATATTTGAAGAAGTCTTCTGTAGCATTTACATTCAAAGGCATTTATGTGTTTCTCAGCTGTTTTGTTGAGTGTCCAGGTCTTACAGGCATATGTTGTGATGGGAAAGATGCATGCCCTTAAGAATCTTATTTTTGTGATTCTATCTGCTCCTCTCCACAGATTCTTTATTTGTTTTACTTTCTGAAGAACGACAGATATCTTCCTTTTACTTTCCCTCATTGTATCTCCATTACTAGTTAGTAGTGATCCAAGATATTCAAAACTCTCCACTTCTTCCAGTTTTTCCTCATTGATACATATTTCAGCTGGCTTGTTTGTTTTGTCAGTTGTCATCAATTTAGTTTTCTTTGCATTAAGATAGAGGTTTTGCTCTTCACTATTCTAACAGACTGACATAATTAGTTTTTCCATTCCTTTTTGTGTTGTGGACATTAATACTGTGTCATCAGTATATCTAATCTCTGGTATTTCATAACCTACAATTGTTATGGCATTGTAATATTCTTTGTCTACATCTTCTCTAACATTCCTCATTATATTTTCAGTATACAAGTTAAATAAGTAAGGCTACAATATGCACCCCTGATGGACCCCTTGTTTTATGTCAAACCAAGTTGTTGTTTCACCATTTATTCTTACTGCTGCTTGTTGGTCTAGATACAGCAGTGATGTTAATTGTATCAAATGTGTTGGAAATCTCATTTTTTACATTATTTCCCAAAGTTTCTGGTGTTGTACACAATCAAATGCCTTTGAGTAGTCTATAAAGACTAAATATAGATTCACATTAAACTCTCTGCATTTCTCTATTATTAATCTTATATTGAATATATGATCTCTTGATCCTCTTCCTCCCCTGAAACCAGCTTGAACCATATTGACCAAGCATGGAGAATATATACAGACCAATAGTAGAACAATTTGGTGACCAAGCATGGAGAATATATACATACCAATAGTAGAACAGCTTGGTGACCAAGCATGGAGTATATAAACTGACCAATAGTGGAACAGCTTGGTGACCAAGCATGGGGAATAAATACAGACCAATAGTGGAACAGCTAGGTACAAATTATAACTATTGAAATCAGTAACAAATAGAAAATACACCTGACCATGGCAGAAGCCAATGCTATATTAATGCATTCACTATAACGAATCATAAAAACTTTATAAGTGCCACTGGAAGACACAACAACACTCATTTGAGCGAGATGCCCAAAACTGGCAAAAACAAATTAAAGCTAATGGAAAAATATTCAATAAACACAATGGAGATGCAGCAATAAAGAAGATTCTGGAAGGATACAATAAAACAGATATTTTTAAAAACTGAAAAGGATAATACACAACCAAAATCATGAAAGATTGATAGAAATGGAGGAGAATGTTCACAACAAAGAGAATTTGGAGTCAATCATAAAACTGATGATGAAGATGATTAACATGGCTAGTGAAAAATGGTCAAAATCTGCCCTGTAGTAGGATAATAAGAGATACACCAGTTTCAATTATTTCACTTTATACTGTATCTTCTAACAATTATTTGTAAAATCCAACTATTAAAATATAAACATTTTCATTTATAAATTATAACAAAGAATCTTATTACTATATCATTACAATAAGAAGTATAAGGGATTCTTTCATTCTTACTGCAAAAATGTTTTACTGTCTTAACTTAAGAGTGAAAGAATAGGAAAAGAATATAATTAGTAAAGATAAGACTTAATAAAGAAGGTAGTCCTGATGATGATGATTTTATCATAATTTCACACTCCTATTGCTGCAAATATCTCTGCTCTGTATACATTTTTATAGAAAACCCACACACAAATGGGCGGAAGAGAACCCATGTTTTCCAAATGTTTTCATTTTTCTTTTTCCTTATGGATGAGAAACTAACAGGACAAATACTGTTTCTGAAAAGCACTCACAACTCTGGAAGACTTTGATTTAAACTCTTTCATTTGAATTAGTTTTCCCCAAAGCAAAATGCAGGTGCAAATCACAGCAAGGAATATGTAAGAAAAAAACAGGAACAGCACTATATACAGAACTGAGACCAGTGTTACAACCCGATGACTAAAAATATAACTTCAGCTGTGCAAAACGTGCAAGAAATTAACAACCGACAGCTAAAAATGCTCAGTATGGTCATAATTGTCTAAAACGCTGATAGAGAAACATAAAATATTTCAAATTTACCCTATTTCCTGCCAAGGTATTATTCGTAGTGCAAAACCAGCAGACAGATATATCGGCAACAAATAACTACAGCAACACATCATTAACAAAGTACTGCATATGCAAAGTTACCAACAAGTTAATTATACTGAATGCAGCATTAATGTATGACAAAATCGCTCAATGAATTCACGCCGTGTTCTCGGATAAACATGATGAACTCACTTCCTCTAAAGATGCCACTGTCTGACGACAGATGCTCATCTTGCTGGCGAACGTCGACGTGGTCGGAGAGTTGAAATCCTCCCATGTCTCACGAACAAAATCCTGCACCGCTATCATCTCATCTGTCTTCTTTCACACCGAATGTAGAAATATTTTCCTTCCTTTTTTCCCCTCATACACTGTAAAAATAGTCTGCTAGGAGGAAGTCATCTTGCACCGTTCGCGCATTTGTTTTTGTATTCAATATGGTGGAAATATTATGAGAGTGGCTTCCCCTGACTACTGACCCTGAAAGTAGGTCAAATCACGTACGGGATGTCCATTGTTTTATACGGTATTAGAATACGCTGTAATAGTTAAACCAGGTGTTTCTTACCACCATGTCATGTATTTTTGCCCATTCAATTAATTAGCTACCTCTGTTATTCCTCTCCCCCAGTCCATAGTCGCCAACGATGTCTGAAGTTCTTCCTTTACCACATATGGCATTAAAATCTCCCATGACTGTAATAACTTCATGTGACTTAGGTCTGTCTCTATGTCATTATAAAATACTGTACATCTTCTTCAGAACTATCAGATGCTGGAGCGTACACTTGTATAATATTTATGTTTATTGGTTGTCCTTTCAGTTGGGCTAGCAGAACTCGGTCCGGGATGTTGAAATATCCTACAACTGTCCTTTCTGTTTGTTCGTCAAATATTATTCCTACTCCTCGTTCATGTTTCTCACTTCCTGAATATATTATTGTATATTTATCAGAGTTTATCTTCCATGCACCTGTACATCTAACTTCACTCATTCCTAGTATGTTGATCTTCATCTTTTCCATTTCCCTCCTTACATTTTCTAATTTTCCAGCCTGGAATAAAGTTCTAACATTCCATGTTGCTATTTTGAACTTGTTAGTTTTGCAACCAGTAGCTTGATAACGATTACCTGTGCGCACATATGGCTCGTGAGCTGCCCTACCGGACGATGCTGTTCCAGAGGAACACCCATTAACGTTGCTCATGACAAATCTATTACTCCGAATAAGCATAATTATTCTTGGGAGCTACAACAGTGGTTTCCCTTTGCCTTCTGTCGATTTGTGTACGGACTCTTCGCTAGCCTTTGGACTCCCTGTCCTACCCGCAAGGCAGGGGAGCAAGAGGCTTTAAGGCTCCTCTTACCCGCCTGGTATTCCCTTCATTGAGCACATGAGGCACTTTATAGGAGTAGTAGTGCCATCTACTACTCCACCTCGCTCTCTGAGCCTACCGCCAGTTGGTCCGAACCTGCTTATTTGGATAAACTCTTATTCACAGGGATCCTCCATATCTGGAGGACGTTCACCTGTGACGCGCTGGGTTGGGGATGGTCGCCACAGCTTTACCCCAATACCAATAGGTAAAAGTAAAAAGTAAACAAGGTAACAAAAAATCACTACATGTGCGAACTTGCTTCAGATACAAGCGAAACTCAAGTTTCAGCTGAACTCACATATCCTTCAAATATCAAACATCAGGATGCTTCATTTTAATTCGAGGCCTTGTCAGTATGCCTTCTTTCTTTTCTGGTACGACTGGATTGACTTCATCACTACGCGGATGTGTGGACCTGATCCACACTGAATGGAGGCAACCAGTGAAAATGTTTAAATCCTGTTTTATCCTTCTGTTTCTGAGTTGCATACCTTACCTTCAATGCTCATCTTTGCTCCTCTTCTCGTAGTTAATGTTAATCAACTCCAACACCTGCTCATCTAATAACTTGCTGGCTTAGAGTTTAGAATTAGAGTTTAGAATCAGAGTTTAGGGTCACAATCAGTGTTAATGTTTAGAGTTGCAATTAGAGTTTAGGATTACCGTTAGAATTTAGGAATGATATTAGAGCTTGGGGTTTCTTAAGTGTTTACGGTTATGGTTTTTAGATCAGTGCTCCCAACATTAGTCCACAATTGGTTCTCAGAGCATCACACACCAGGTATTATGCGGCTGCGTTATTAATTTGGTATTAAGTACTGTCTGTTGACTAAAAACAATTTTTAAAGTTGGGTTCATCTGTTAAGCCAGTCAGCTGTGACTAGCTTAATGTGGCTTTGCTGTCCATGGCATATAGGAGTACAAAGCAATGATGCAGCAGATAAGACTTGTTGGACAGACTAAAATAAATGGCAGACTGACAATAGACAAAGGGGACATTGCTAAAGCTGTATTGGATAGATAGCGGGAAAATGAAGAACGGGAATGGAAGAAACATGTAGATCTGAAGAGATTGCTGGAGCTAGGACAAATTAAAGGTGCTGGCACGAAATCCGAACTGTGTGGCAGAAAATGCATCGTAAACAATCAACATTTGACAGGAACTATTAGCACACATACTCTTTGATGGATGCTGTGGCATGCGGCGGAGCATATATGGGATTGTCCTGAATGCAGTGAAGCCACACTCTGAATTTTTAATTTTGAACTTTAAAAATAATTAAAAGTTGATGGCATTATAATATTACATACAAATATGATGGCCCTCATCTTTTAGTGGAGAACTGGTCCATGGATATAAAAGGACTGGAAACCACAGGTGTAGATTGCTTTAAAGCATAGGACTAAGAATTAAAGTTAAGGTAGATTTTGATTTAATGATTAGAGTTCGGAATAGGGTTAAAGTTCAGACTGGAGATAAGCTAAAAGTAGTTTTCAGTTTGAGAAACACAAAAATGCCTCTGAAAGTAATTGCTAGAGAAAAGTCCTTCAAGTATCATGGACAATATTATATCCTTCTCGCGCCGTTAAACGTCACATAGGGCTCACGGTGTAATTCGCCAATTTTTCCTGTTTTCGGCGAGTCTTTCAACCTCATCAAGGGATTTTATGCTTATTAATTTGGCCTCTCTTAACAATGTTCCCTTTAATGTTTCATATGGTCTGGCTCATTTTCTTCGGCCTGTTGTGTTCCACTTGATAGCTTATTTAGGGATTCTCTGATCATTTCTTCTCATCAAGTGACCAACATATGTCCATCTCCTTTCCCTGATCATCCATGAGACTGGTTGTTGTTCAGTCATCTGTCTTATCTCTGCATTGTTCTTGAATTCGTTCCACTTTATATCAAGTATTTTCCTTAGGCATTTGTTTTCAAAAGAGTCTAATTTCTTGTCTGTTTCTTTATGTGTTTTCCATCTTTCGCATGCATAAATGAGGGTGGATATTACATTTAAATTGAATAATCTTAACCTGGTTTTTGTGCTTATAACTTTTGAATGCCATATGTTTTCAAGATTCTTGAAGATCGATACTACTTTTGCAATTCTAATTCTAACTTCCTTTCTGGTGTCACCATCCTGGTCTATGTAGCTGACAAAGTATGCAAATTGATTGACGTCTTCATCATCTGTCCCTTCTACGTGTATTTTTCCATTTTGATTAATGAGAAGTTTCATTATTTTCGTTTTGTCCTTGTTAATTTCAAGTCCTGTTTTGCTAGTCAATGAAGACAGGGTATCTGTTTTTTCTTGCATGGAGTTTACATTGTTACTGATAAGAGTTATTTCATCAGCAAAATTAAGATAACCTAGTTGGATCCCATGTACCCAATCAATATCGAGTTACCTGTGCAGCATTTTTTCATTGTGAAGTCTACTGCAATTCCAAAAAGCAAACGAGGTAGTATACATCCTTGATTCACGCCTATTTCAAACTGGAACCATTCACTCATCCCTTCTTCTGTTTTGACTGCACAAACGTATCCATTGTAGAGATCCTTAATGATGTTAACAATTTTATATAGTATTTCATATAGACTTAAAATTCTCCACAATAAATCTCTGTGTATGCTTACAAATGCCTTTTTAAAGCCTATGAAGTTCAATATTACTGTTTCTGCTTTTCAATGTGTTCATTCATTCATTCATTCATTTGTATGTTCATTGCGGAACTTTGCCTCCCTAGCACCACTCCTGTAGCCCTCTCGGTTGTAAGCAAGATGCCCTGCTGCTGATGCATCCATCTGCAGATCATCAACGATGTCTTGCAGCCAGCTTCGCCTTGATCTTCTTCTCTTTCTTTTTACCATTATGTACTCTTCCAAGACGGTCTTCTCTAGATTATCATGACGTTTAATGTGTCCAAAATATTTCAGTTTTCTTTGTATAATCCTCTTTACTAGCCAGCCTTCTTCAATATTAAGTTCGTGTAATATATATATATATATTATATATATATATATATATATATTATATATATATATTCAATATGTTCTTCGAGTATTCTTCTTAGAGTAAAGATTTGGTCGAGACAGCTCTCCCTTGTAGAAATCCTGCGGTATCCACTATATCTTTAAGTCTATTTAAAATGACCTTGCAAAAATACTTTTGAAACACCTAGTACTAAGGTTACTCATCTCTAACTGTTACAGTCACTAAGATTGTCAATTTTTTTGTTGTTGTTGTTGGTATTTTAACAATTTTTTTTTCCATTTAGAAGGGACCTTTTCTTCTTTCCAAATCTTATTAAACATAATCTGTAGTTGTCTCATGTTGTCACTATTGATAGTTTTTAACATTTCGGGTGTTATTCTTCTTCACCTGCAGCTTTGTTGTTCACCATTAAATTCACTGCTGTTTCAATTTCATGCAATTTAATTTCATCTAGGTTGACATTCTATTTGTGGGGTTGGTAAGTCGGTTTCAAGGTTTATCAATTCTTTTGGACGTGGTCGATTAAGTATTTCTTTGAAGTGATCAGCCCATCTTTGCTTTTGGTCTTTACTTGATTTTAATAGGGTTCCAGTTTTGCTAAGAATTGGTCTTTTTTAGATATAGTAGTATCTGTTAGCCTCTTTTGTATGTTATATAAAGTTTTGCTGTCTCCTGTTTTTGCTGCTTTCTCTGCCTTTTTCGCCATATTGTCTATGTATTATCTTTTATCCCTTCTAGCTGAACTTTTTACTTTCTTGTCTGTTTCTTTCTATGTTGCTTTCGCCAGATTTTTTCCAAGATCTGTCTTTACATTCAACATGTCTAATTTGACTGCTCGTCTTTAATGTATGTACTTCCATGTGTTTTCTGATATCCATGTTTTTCTATTTGGCTTTTTTTCAGTCCAGCGCTTGCTTTTGCTGCTGTGATTATGGCTGTTCTGTAAGAATTCCATAATTCATCTATACCCATCTCCTCTACTTTACTGAGTGTTGTGGAATGATGGAAATTACTGTTGGTATTCTCTTCTTCTAGGCTGTGGCTGTTTATCTTTCTGTGTATTGATTTCTTGTGTTGTTTCTCATAATAAAGACAGCAAAAATATGCACAAACGAATTAGTGAACTCACAGGCAGTATGACAAAATATACACAGGATCCCTGAAATCAAAAGAAGGTAAAATGTTAATGGGAAAAAAAGACATTGTGGACAAGTGGACAGAATACATCGGTGAGTTGTATGGATGAGAAAGACCAGAATTAGCACAAGATACTGAAAACTGTGATGGACCACCAATACTTGAAGATGAAATCATAGATGCCATCAATCACATAAAGAAAGGAAAAGCGAATGGGCTTGATAATATAACAACAGAAGAAATAGAGGCGCTAGAGGAGATATGAAGAAAAAAAAACAATTTACTGAGTGACATTTACAACAGTGGTTATATGCCCAGTGACCTGCTTAAATCGACGTTTATAGCACTACCAAAGAAACCAGGTGCGAATTCCCTGGACAGCAAAAATAACTAATGAAAAATGTGTGAGAAGAGCTGGAGAGACAAAATAATCTTGTAAAAAAATAAGAGAGAGAGAGACAATGTACTTTCACAGGACATGCAGTGAGAAGTGGGGGCATTGAAAATATTATAACAGTAAGAAAAATAGAGGGAATCTTCTTTCTACAGCGAACTTTCATAGACGTCAGACTTAGAAAGAGTGGAAGAGAATGGACCCAAAAAAAAATGATATATGTACGAGAGACGGATGAAACAATATCAAGAGGTAGACCAAGACAGAGATGGAGACACGACATAGAAGAGGACACACATGAAATTTGTGACACCAACTGGATACAAAAGATTAGGATCAGAGAGGATTGGAGGTTAACTTTATCTACAGCAGTTAGGCTTAATGGCTCGGAAAGCCAAAGAAGAAAAATAGTAATTCGCAAATGCCTGTTACAAAAAAAAAAACTAAATGCGACAGAAATTTGAAAGCTTTAAATTTTTGAACCTACATTACTCCCCTATTTCTCAACGTAATCGCCACCAACATTGATACATTTGTCCCATCGTGTAATCAGTGATGCAATACCCATGGCGTTAAAATCGGGAGTCCAATTTCTGAACCATTTTTTTACTTCTGTTTCCACCTCTTCGTCATTCGAGAATCTTCTCCTGCCAAGGTGGTTTTTCAATGGACCAAACAAGTGAAAATCATTTGGTGCTAAGTCAGGACTATAGGGTGGATGTTCAAGAACCTCCCAACTCAATTGGCTAATATTTTCTTTTGAGTTAACGAGCCGTATGTGGTCTGGCATTGTCATAAACGAGAAGCAGACCTCTAGTCAGCAGACCAGGAGGTTTTCTTAGAATTGCATCCCGTAGCATCGACAGAACTTCACAGTATTATACAGAATTCACACTGTCGCCATACTTCTGGAACTTGGTTAACAACACTCCTTGATAATCCCAGAACACTGTCAGTATAACCTTCCCCGCAGAACAGGATGGGCAAGTCGGACTTTGTAAACAATTTCGGTGCGTCCCAGAGAAAATTCTTTTACTCAGTTTTGGATCGCTTTACGTGATAAACACTCTTTAGCATAAACTGTAATCATTTCTTTATGAATCTCCTCAAATGAACATCCTTTAGGCCACAAAAATCGCACTACACCTCTCTGTTCTTCTTTGGTACATATTAACAGTTGGGTAGCCATTTTGTTATTGCTTTGCGCATGCGCATGTAACTCCCAGCGCCCACTACATACAACTATTATTAAGCTGGATGATGGTACTATCCAAGGATATGTTTAAATACTACCTGATAACTGCCATGGATAAAATATTTCAATTTGCGAGTTACTTAGTGACTTCCCCTCGTATATATCTGAAGAACTTAACAAATGCTCTGATACGTCAGGATAAATAAACAGTAGAATGTTTATTATCCAAGTTGTCAATTATCTGAACCACTGCTGCATCAAATTATGATTATGATTATTATTATTATTATTATTATTATTATTATTATTATTATTATTATATACTGTTATGTAGCTTTGGGTCTAAGAAAATTGTTTTTAGATTTCAGTCCAAAAGATCTAATAGTTATATCACGAATGCTCTCAACACTCTTTGAGCTTTGGCTCAATCTGTCGGCTGGCACAGCAGATGTCATGGGCGTTTTTGTTCTTCTAATCATTCAATGTTTCAGGTTTAGTTCCTAGCTGTTTTAATATTCTTTTAATACTCTTAATATTATGTTCTTTTGTTTAATTGTAATATTGTGCGCTAGTATATGTACTACTTCTACTATTTAATATTATAATGTAATATTATGTTATATTATAATGTAATATTATGTATATTATATCTGCAGAAATGCAGATGAAACCACTGACAACAATTATTGAGGAAAGACGCTGGCGATTGTTGGGACATGTGCTCCGAATGACTGACAACTCACTACCAAAAATAGCACTCAGATGGACACCACAGGGGAGCAGAAGTAAGGGTAGACCAAAAGAGACATGGAGAAGAACAACAGAAAGGATGTTGTGCAATAGAGGGCTCACCTGGGCAAGAGCAGAAAAAAAGGCGAAGGACAGGCATTTGTGGAAAACCCTTGCGGAAGCCCCATGTGCCCTGGGCACTTAAGGTTCAGAGAGAGAGAGATATCTGCACGTTATATTATAATGTAATATTATGTATATTATATCTGCGATATTCTTTTAATATTCTTAATGGTATGTTCTTCTTTTTAATAGTAATATTATGTACTTCTAGGTTCATGATGGAGCTTACGAAGAGAAGAAGCCGCAATTCGTTATCAACTGAGGGTAAGATAACAAAAATATTACCAGATTCGAAATGGGCGAAGCCAGTGAATCACTTGCTAAGATTTTTAATGTTGATAAAGTAACCATATCTGAAACAAACGGAAGGTAAAGTAAAATTCTGCATTTTGCATCAAAGTTAAACAGTACAAATGGTTAAAAAAGGACTATGAAAAAAGCTAGTGATCAGAAACTGTATGACGCTGTCTATGGTTTATGCAAAAGAGAAGTCGGGGCGAACCTATTTCTGGGCCCCTCTTGTGTAAAGAAGCATTACAGTTAAATCAGAAAATTGTAGGACTATCTGAATTTAAAGCTAGGACAGGATGGTTGAAGAAATTTTAATCTCGCCATGGCATAAAGGAGCTTGAGATCCTTGGAGAAGCTTTGCCAGGTGCTGTTCCGGTGGAAAAAAAGCTTTAAAGGATCTTTCCTGAAAGTGGTAGAGGAAGATTTGTCCAAGGAAGACGTAGAAAATTCAGATCTTCTTCTTCTACGTTCAGTTTCATATGTTCAGCTTTCTAAATAGGGGGTTGGGCTGTCGTTATGAATCGTGTTTTCGGTAGAAGGTAATGCAATGTGGAAGAAACTGGCCTAAATTGGAAGGCGCTCCCATGTAAATCACTGACATCGCGTCACGAAAATGCTGCTCCTGGTTTTAAAGTTAGCATGTAACTGTGTTATTGTAATGGTCTGCGCAAATGCAAGTGAACAGCATATTTTAGTAATGTTGGTGACTGGGGAACTTTTGTTGGTACCTTATGTTCTACTGGGAGTCCAGAGGAGTGATGATGATGATGATGATGATGATGTTTGAAAAGTGTAGCATGCCTACATGTAAAATATAAAGCACAGAAAAATGCTTGGGTGGATTCTAACACTTTTTTGGATTTGTTTGGCCATCATTTTATTCCATATGTAAAAAAGGTATGGAGTAGATGAGGGTAAAACCGACAAAGTCTTGCTTCTTACGGATAATGCCCCATTCCATCCTCCTCTGGAACAACTGAACATAGTCGACGAGAATTTCACTGTCAGATTTTTACCGCCCAATTTTGCAACACTTCTCCAGCCAATGAATCATAGAAAAACTGAAAAAAAAAACAGTTATTGCGTCCCCTGCTACTAGAGGAAGGTGATTTTTTTAGCTGAGTTATTTTTTTTTTTAAAGATTGCTGATATATGTTAGTGGAGGCCTGGAACATGTTGTCGAGCGAGAATCCTAAAGAAAGCGTGCAGCAAACTTTGGAATGTCGAGGAGTTGTCGTGCGTGAGCGGATCTGAATGAGGACGTACGTGAGATTATAACTTTTTTTTTTCTTTTCAAGAGATTCCTGGTTTTTCAGAATGTGGGTAAGAGGCTAAACAACGATGCTGCTAACTCTAGAGACTAGATTTTACGTGAAGAAGAAAATGATGCATTAGTCTAGAATGAAGAACGTGCTGACGTTAACCAAGAGTATCCTGATGACGAAGAAGAAGAAGAAAGGGTAGACGAGCCCGCTAACGCGGAAGCCTTCACTGCAATCGAAAACTGCAGCGGCATGGTGTGAGCGACAGTTCTAAAGAAATAAGCTTCTAGGAAGGATGAGAGATCTCGCTGCAAAAAGAAAAAAAAACAATATTCTATGTTTCAAAAACAAATTAAAGATTATTTTAGAAAACACACTTTCTTAACATTAATTATACATTTTGTAGCTTGTGTAGTTATGTATGTGTTCTTTTTTGTTGTATTCTATTTATGTAAAAGGAAATTTGACAACTGAAGCTAAGTATATAAAATTTATAATTCAATATATGTATATCTGTGTAATAAATACGTATTGTTACTTTAAAATTTTTTATGTATAATGTATTTTTAAATACATTAAAGTAGTAAATCACATTTCAAAACACACCAGTAATACTCTTGCTTTAAAAAAAAGACTAATGTGAGGTTTAATTGCAATTACAAACTGGGTATGTTCATGCGTGATTAATTATCTGGAATATTTAATTAACCGAACCACGTTGGTTCCGTTGTAGTTTTTAGATAATCAGTAGTTTCTAACACTACTGGTGACGGTAGTAAATTATGCTACGCTAAATTAGGATCATTCCCCCTTGCTCTCCAAACTACAAGGTGTGTCCGGTAAGTAATGAGACTTATTTTATTCAACAGGAGGAGAGAGAGAGAGAGAGAATTCTCCGGGCCTGAAGGTTAGTGCAGGATGTTAGGTAAAGGGTCGATATCTCGTCATTTGGCTCTGAGCTTTTACAGAGTGCAAGATCGCTTGCGAAATGGACAGCTGTTTAAGCGTCGAGTAACGGTCAAAATGCAGAGGATTGTTCTATAATACAGAAAGCCTACGGGAAGGATGCCTTATCGAAAGCACAAGTGTATCGGTGGCACAAGGCGTTCAACGAATGAAGAGAGAGCACCGAGGATGAATAACGCACAGGGCGCCCATTAACGTCTCACACTTCCGACAATGCCGATAAGGTGAAAGAGGTTTTAGACTCTGATCGATATCTGAGCCTTAGATTGATAGCAGATCAAGTAGGACTTCAAAAATTTTACTTGGAATTGCTTAAACGGCTGAAGAACAGAGTCGCGTGCGTCAGCCCGGAGATCGCCAACACCTGCGTTCTTCACCACGACAATGTGCCGAGCCATGGGTCGCTGCTAGTGAGAGAGTTTCTGGAGAAATAAACCGTGGTAACGCTGTGTCAGCCTCCCTATAGCCCAGACTTGGCTCCGGCTGACTTATTTTTGTTTCCTGGACTCAAAACAAGCTTTAAAAGGCCACCATTTTGGAACTGTTAATGACGTGCAAACTGCCCTGATGAGTACTTTGAAGGAGATCCTTGTTTAAGACTTTCAGGCGAGTTACGACTCGTGGCAAAACGGCTGACAACGGTGCATTGATCCTGAAGGATGTTATTTCGAGGAATTTTAATTATATATAAGTATATCTTGAACAAATCAAATTTTATGGAATCAGTCGCATTACTTACCGGACACACCTTGTAGCACAAAGTACTCAGATTTAATTTTTAGCTTTTATCTTCTACTTACTATTCAGCTTTCGAATCATTTCAGAGTCAGCTGCAGATAAAGTTAACCTCCATTCCTCTCTATTCCTAATCTTCTCTCTCCAGTTGGTGACACCATTTTTTTATATCATCCTCTATGCTGTCTTTCCTTCTCTGTCTTGGTCTACCCCCTTGGTCTTGTTTCCCTCATCTCTTGTGCATACATCATTTCGTTTGTCTGTTCTCTTCCATTTTTTCTACTTGGCCCAACCAGCGTAGTGTGTTCAGTTTCAAGACATTTAGAATTCGTTCGGATTTAAATAAGCTGTTCAGTTTAGCATTCTTTCTAGCTCTCCTTTCTCTACTGTTAGTATCCTGTATGGGCCCAAAGATTCTTCTTAAGATCTTGATCTCAAAGATCTACAATTGTTGTTCATCTTTCTTTGCTGTACTCCACGTTTCTGATTCATACATGACGGCTGATCTTATTATCGTTTTGTAGATTGTTATTTTGATATTTTAGGACAGGATTTTGGATTTTAACAGGTGTTGTAAGGCGAAGTATATTTTATTCCCCATCTGTACTCTTCTTTTATACGCGCCCCCCCCCCCCCCCCGAGCTATACCAGCGGGAGTTTTACTCCTGACAGGTCCAACCAAAGTGGGAAGGTCTGCGCGGGTGGGGGTCAGACGAAACTTGCACCCTGGTCCTCCACGTTGGGGGGGGGGGGGTTGGACCTTGAGGCCAAATACCCCATCTCCGTAAAAGAAAAAACAACGGATTAGTGTTACAGAACAGACAGATAAGCATCGAAACTGGACTGATAAAAAATGTATTACGACCTTGGAACGTCAAAAATATTATGAGATTTGGAACATGGTATATAAGAAGCTTATACAGACAAAGGACAGCTAAAGAATTAACATATGAACTAAGTAGGTACGACATGGACGTTACAGCATTTCAGGAAATCAGATGACTTGGAGAAGATATAACAGTCATAGGAGAAATGGTACTAGTATACGGAGGTATTACCCAGTGAAATACATGAACTTGGGATAGGTTTTGCTGTAAAGAGAAAAGTATGGGACTTAGTGGTGGAGTTCAGTGCCGCATCACGGGAACGAAGAAAAATATAACTTTTATCTTACCGACAAAAACTCACAAGATGGCACAATCAATTTTAATACGCGTATCAGCCATATTCGTTTTTCTTGGGAAACAACACGAGAACTGCATTTAGCTTATATTGCACTTTAAAACGATTTTTTTTAAAAATCGGAACTAAATTCTGCAGAAATAACTGTTTTATTTGTCATTGCATTCAAAGCCATTTTCGTGGTAAGAAAACTGTTAAATATGCTATTCTATGTACAGCAACCGAGAATACAAGTTCTGTATTGATGTACCGTTCTCATTATGCTTTTTATACGAGTCATCATCTTTTACTCCCAGGTATTACTCATAAACAGAGACAGTGAGTCGAAGTATGCACCCCAGTCTCCTCCTCCTTCAGTGTTCGAGGTTGTTGGTCACATCAGATCCTGATCCCTGTCGACATGGCAACGCCCACAGTCCTCTCCAGATCCTGACAGCAGCCCCAAAGCTTTTGCCCCAAGCTTGTGTCCTCTGGCCATGTCTCTCGTCTCAGGTCCACATGGTTTGGACACTCTTGAAGGATATGTTCCGGAGTCTTGACTCCACTGCCACATGGACACTCGTCTGTGTGAGACATTTTGAGTTGATGTAGGTGGCTCAGTAGTCTGCAGTGGCCTGTCCGTAGGCGAAAGAGGATGATTTGCTGATGTCTTTGTAGTTGATATATTGCATTTGATTCATTGTTGCATTTCATTTGTTTTTTCCATTCAGATCTGCACTAATTTTCGCCTCTTGGTAGTTTACTGGATGATTTGTTTGATCTTGATTACTGCCAGCTTTGGATAGGGTGTCAGCTATTTCATTACCAGCTATTCCACAGTGGGATGGTACCCATTGTAGGACCACAGTTGTTGACAGTGTTATTTGCTTCAGTTCTGTTATGATTTCCTGTATGTTTGCCTGTGGGTTGTTTCTTTTAGTGATTCTAGAAGTGCCCTGCAGTCTGTGAAGAAGGCTATTTTGGGTGGTGGTTGGTGGTTTTGTTTTAAGTTTTTTTAGGGCTTCTGTTGTTTCTGCCATGTAGTTGAAGAAAATCTTTCCCTTCGCGTAGGCTTTTTTGGTTTGTTTCCCACCTACATTTTTTACTGCTTTTTCTGCAGATTCATCCGTGCATACATGTGTCCATTTAGCTGGATTGTATTAGCTGTCAATCAGCTCCTGGCTCAGTACTTCGTCTGAAGTGTTGTTAGGCAGTCCTTTTTGTATACGCCTGGTATCTATGTGAGGACTGTTATCTTTTCACAGTGACTGGGCTCCTCCACAATTTGGAGTGGTTCAGTTTTTTCATTAGAGGTGGGAAGGAGGTCTTTATAGTGTTGTCGCAGCTGTGTTGTCAGATGGCTGAAGCTGATTCTTTTCAGTCTGTTTTTTTTTAAACTCCTAAGTTCAAAAACTATGTTGGTCACTTGATGAGAAGAAATGATCAGAGAATCCCAAAACAAGCTATCAAGTGGAACACAACAGGCCAAAGAAAAAGAGGCAGACCTCGTGAAGAGGACATTGTTAAGAGAGGCCAAATTAACAGGCACAAAATCCTTTGATGAGGTTGAAAGACTCGCCGAAGACAGGAAAAATTGGCGAACTACTTTACGAGCCCTATGTGACGTTTAACAGCACGGGAAGGATATAAGATATAAGATAAGATAAGAAGTTCTTTTGCTCACAGCCTGGGTTGTCAGGCATATCAACTTTTGTTTGTGGAACATTAGTTGTTCTTTGCGCCTGACCTCAAGAGGTTGAATTTGCGTGTATTTCTCCATCTCCGTGCTCGCAGTGCTCTTTATTCCTCCTGTGATCAGCCGCCGCTGGCCTGTGTTTTGCACTTTTGTTAGACGAGCAGTGTTTGTGTTGGAGGTTGTGGCCTAGGCTGTCATGCCATATTCAAATACTGACCTTATGGTGTCCACATAAGCTTTTTTTAATGTTGCTGTTGGTTCCCCAGGTTGTGTCTGCTAGCTTTTTTTTTATTACAGATAGCTTTTTAATTGCGTTGTTTTCTGTGTCCAGCAGGTGTGGCTTCCAGGTTAACCTTATGTCCACTTTCATCCCGAAGTATTTCGACTGTTCTGTCTGTGTAAGCTCCCTTCCTTGTATTTCTAGTTTAAAGATTTCTGTCTTGTTGGACAATGAGAAGCAGATGGCTGTGGACTTTGTGGGGTTTATCATCACTCCCCATTTTGTGGCCAAGTCTCTCATGATATTTAGTGCTTCCTGTATTCTGTGGGTTGCTCTTGATGTTTTTTTTCCGCAAACAGAGCGAAATCGTCTACATGCAAGGCTTATTATATGCTGTTGAGCAGTTTGTCTGTGATGTCATTTATGTATATCAGGAACAGAGTGAGAGAAATAACTCCTCCCTGAGAAACACCTTGGCTCAGGGTGACTCTATGGCTTAGTTTTGCATTCATTTTGACCCTGGCTGTTCTGTATCTCAAGAAATCTTGTATCCACCAAAACATTGTTCCTTCAACCTTGTTATTGAGTAGTTTCAGGAGGAGATCTTTTTTCCATACTTTGTCGAATGATTGTGTTAGATTTACAAAGGCGGACATAACTTTTTTCTTCTCCTGGAAAGTATTCTATTTCTTGGGTTAGGTAGATGTCCTATCCTGCAATTGCTGATGTTAGGGACCTAGCCAATCGGTGTTTTGTTCCCGCCTTGCCTTATCTGCTCTTAGTGTTTTCTTATAGATAAATATTAAACAGAACCTGACAAGAAATAACGAGAATAAAAACTGAATTTTATTTCCGCTAATTTCACAACCAATCATATTCAAGAAAACAAGAATTCCACAAATGTTTCAAACACTAATTCCACAAATGTTGCAAACACTAATTCCACAAATGTTGCAAACACTAATTCCACAACTATTTCAAATGTATTTAAGAAACAACCTCGTGTTACAGTGCTAAAACTTCTAGAGTTACCAGAAATCTTAATCTCATTACGGCGAGTCAAAAATTCGTCAATTTTTTCGATACCATAATTTCGGTCAAGGTTCCCTCTTATATGCTAAACTGGTGTTTGTAACGTCATGATGACGTCGTGTGTTACGTCAATCTGAAAACGTACATACCCATTCTTTGCCATTGAATCGCAAGATAAGTTATCAGCAGAGGGAAATGCAGAGGACAGCAAGGTTGTCGTTTGCGTCCTCCAGAGGCGCTATGGAAAGAAAGGGCTGAATGTCTTTGCATGTCCCATTGATTTTTTGCTGTATGGAAGGGGAAGTAATAGTTGATGACAGCATTGCAAGGCAGTGGTTCCAAAGGTTCAGCTATGGGGATACCGACATCAAAGACAAGCCCAGGTCGGGACGCCCATCAACCATCATAATGAAGCCCTGTGCCAAGGTGTTGAAGACAGTTCCAGTGCCAGTACTCGACACTTGTTAGCCCAGCTGAGCCTTTCTCAAAGCGCCATAGTTTGGAATTACACGAGCTCCACTTCAGCAAGAGGCTGCCTTGACATGTCCCCCACGATCTCACTCCCCAGCAAACATAAAGACGTGTTGAAATCTGTCACCAGGTGTTGTCAAAATCACGTGACAAAAGATTTCTCCGCAATATCGTCACTGGGGATGAAAAGTGGTTTTTCCGGCAGTACCCCAACACAGGTACCCAAAGGCTTCAGTCAGGCCACGTGACAGAAACGGTTGTCCAACAAGGCCGATTCAAGAAGGTTATGCTTTGCATGAGGCGGAACTTCGAGGATCTCCTCTGCACTAGGAAATGGTTCTATTTAATCACTCTGTGAAGGGGAATCTGTATGCTAAACAATTAAAGCGGCTGGATGATGCCCTGCGCACCCGATACCCAGCATTCATCAAGAGGAAGAGGGTACTTCTCCAGCACGACAACGTGCCAGCGTACGTTTCCAACGTGGTCCGTGGACAATTCATGAAATTGGAGGAAATCGAGGCTCTGCCCCAACCACGGTACAGTCTCGACCTTGCACCCTTTGACTACCATCTATTCTGCGCAATGGCACATTTCCTTCAAGGGCGGAGATTCGGTTCACTGGAAGAAGTTGAAGCCGATGCGAGATATTTCTTGGCCTCAAGTCCTTCCAGGTAGTTCTACAAAGAACTCCTCGCTTTGGCTGAACGGTGACTGAAGACCATCGAAAGTTATGGACTGTGTTTTGAAGAATGAAGTTACATCGTTATTAACATTACGTACCACAGTGTAAACAGTGTAAACAATCTGTTGTCACGGCAATGTGAACACTATTTAGCATACAAGTTGTTGCAAAGATACTTTCCAGTTTGTTGGGGATATGTTTCGATGGTGAGCCATCGTGTGGTTATGTGGATGTTGTTGGTTCTTGATACTGAAGTATATAAGTGTTGTTGTGCTCTGCACTGATTATGTTGTACTTATATGTGATATGTGGTTGTTGGCTATGATTCCATCGAGCACCCCGGACTCAGGTTGATTGTGTGTGAGTCTGGCTAGTTGAGATTATTTCGTAAGGATGATATTGTATATAGGTATGTATGACACGGTTGTAGTATGAGTTGGGATAATGTCAATATATATTTATATACAGCTGATATAGGTTGACATACAATAATGTTTTTGGTGTATGCTGATAACATGGTTTAATTTATTATGTAAGAGACGTTGAACGATGATTCATATACGCATATTTCTTGCCATGAGTTTGATGTCGTTGCCATGCACATATAGTATACATGTAATGTTGAGTTTTGATATGATGCTTATTACATCTGTTCGGACGGACATATTTATATGTTTTAATGTTCATGATAAATGGTTTTATAAGGGCCCTCACTCTTTTGACAATTCTTTACTTGTGTCAGTCAGCCAATTGTTTTCATGTCCCTTGAGGAACTTTGCCTCCCTAACAGCTCTCCTGTAGGCCTCTCGGTTGTAAGCAAGATGCCCTGCTGCTGATGCATACATTCTCAGGTCATCAACGATGTCTTGCAGCCATCTTCGCCTTGGTCTTTCTCTCTTTCTTTTTCCCGTTATGCACCTTTCGACACGGTCTTCTCTAAATTATCATGACGTTTAATATGTCCAAAATGTTTAAGTTTTCTCTGTTTAATCTTCCTTACTAGCCAACCTTCCTCAATATTAAGTTCTTGTAGTATGGATATATTTGTTGTTTTTTGTATTCATTATATTTGAAGGACTCTTCTGTAGCATTTACATTCAAAGACATTTATGTGTTTCTCAGCTGTTTTGTTGAGTGTCCAGGTCTCATAGGCATATGTTGCTATGGGACTAATCCTGTTGGTTTCATAACGTTTCAAGAGTCAATTTCGCTCGAAAAAAAACCCCACCAAAGATTGCTCAAGTACCATCTTGCCGAAAAGAAGCTGCCATAACCCGCTCTCAGGCCGTCACGATGCTGTACCTCAACATCTTCACAAGCTTGCAGTCCCAGGGATACATAGATGACAGGTCAGGGGTTCTTGTAATAGATGACAGGTCAGGGGTTCTTGTAATAGATGACAGGTCAGGGGTTCTTGTAATTCTTTTGGTCCTTCAGCGTTCATTCCAGCGGTCAGCGTTCGCGGCTCATTCCTGACACAGTTTGCGCTGTGTGACATAATTTTTTGTTTAGAAGTTTTTAGCTCAATGGAAATTTCGTTTGGTTGATGCGAATATGTACATAAAAATTTTCGTTATGCTTTTGGTTAAACCGGCTCGTTGCGATCACAGACCTCATTGAATTTGGTTTGCCAATGAAATGTTCAGTTCCGGGACGGGACGAAATAATAATAAAAATAATAATAATAAACAACTCACAAGACCTCTTGGGATCATGGGCCAGAGGGGCCCACCCCGCCCCTAGAGTGTCAGGATTTTAATGGGGCCGAAACACTTGACTGAGGAGGGGAGGGGTTGTGTACTTCCTCTGATAATCTGAAGGAGTTGTGTTGTTGTTCCGCTCTCTACAGTACAGAGTTTCCTATATACTTATTTTCTTGCTTTTCCGTCAGTAAGCTTTGTTATCAACCACCTCGCAGTACGCGCACCATTATACTGATGTCCATATGGCTGGTGTAAACTTCACAGAGTATCAATAACAGCAAATTTTTCAGCGCTGAAAAATTCATTTACAAAGCGTTTTACTCACACCCAGGCAACACTAAAAGAGCCATTATTTTTGTGTCTCTTCCTCCTTTCCTTTCTTTCAAACGGATGTGGACAGACCCCCAGTGCACCTACCCAAAACCAGTACTGCCTGGATATATCCACTGTTATCCACCTGTACAGGATATTCTGCACAAGGTAAAACTTTTCAATCTGTTGAAATATATTTGTATAAAATCTCCTGATCCTAATGTTTATTTTCCGCTTTGCCGTTTTTCTAGCGCAAAACAGACGCATAAATGATTCTGGTCTTGGCCAGCTGGAAATATGAGTGACATTTGTATGAAACCCAATCTGAGCTATCATTCTGGCTTTCCTAGAAGTGTCACAGTGTACTAAAAGTGACAGTGTACAGTGTTGTATGGCTAGCCTTTGAAAAATCATAGAAAAAGAACTTTACACGTGAGAGAAAGAAAAAATGGCAAGAGAATTACCTGGGGCTCGAACCACGGACTCTATTGGTATGAAAAGCACCCTGATCACGAGAATACAGTACACTTATCGATTTGGCTATCACATATCTCTTTAAAAGATATATGAGTCGATAAGTGCTTTTAAATAGTATAAAATTACACAATTTTAATAAGCAGTTTGTCATGTCTGTCAATATACAACGAATTTCTGTTTGTATTAAAAAGCACACCAAATGATTTATTTACCGCAGTGGTCCCAAACATCGGGACACTGTTCCATCGGGAGCTAAGATCTGCACAGGGAATGGGGAAAAGTGAAAACGGACGTGAAGGATGAGGAAATAGCATTGAGCAACAGAACCAAATGAGTGAAAACAAACAAGTTTTTGGTGGCGCTACGGATGTGCCTTGGCAGGTAAAGGGGACAATAGGTCAACACAGTGTGAGAGCCACTGATTTAGCTCAAATAAAATTATGCAAGATAGAAAAGAATGAAACAAAAACCACATACAAATATTTTGAAATAATGCCAGAGTTGGATGCTGTACACAAAATAAAGATACAATTTCAAACGTGAGGAAGCTGATACGACGCTTACCATACGCTGATATATACATTATTATATATAGATATTAAGGAAAACCCAGTTGTGGGTGAACACCAGATGATCAAAACAGCTGTTGCAGGAAGTAGACACGATAACGTCATAATCAGGTGCCATCCAGCTAACATGGGTGTCACATTCCTCTGGTTTTCATCTGTTGACTTTCTTACAAATGGAAAATATTAGGACATGAAAATAAGAAAAATAACTCGGGTTTCTTGCTCATCTTTCTCTCCACCACTAGCATACTTGAGGTTTTGAGAATAGCAAGTGCTGAATGCAACTACCTGATGACATACACATTTGCTCGAGGTCAAGTGGTGACCACATCTCTTAAAAAAATAACAACTTTTTCTACATGAGACAAGATGAATTCTCAGTTCGGAAATTTAACCTCGGTCCAGATTAATTTAATAGTCCAGAATTAATGTAATAGTCTAGGATTAAACTCCCTGGCTTCTTCATTCTTTAATTAGGTGCTCTGTCAATAGACTGTAAATGTCGTATATCCATAATATGAGAATTTTTTATGTCTGATTTCGATGTTATCTTATTGGCAGAAATGCAGATGAAGCCACTGACAACAATTATTGAGGAAATACGCTGGCGATGGTGGGACATGTGCTCCGAATGACTGACAACTCACTACCAAAAATAGCACTCAGATGGACACCACAGGGGAACAGAAGTAAGGGTAGACCAAAAGAGACATGGAGAAGAACAACAGAAAGGATGTTGAGCAATAGAGGGCTCACCTGGGCAAGAGCAGAAAAAAAGGCGAAGGACAGGCATTTGTGGAAAACCCTTGTGGAAGCCCCATGTGCCCTGGGCACTTAAGGTTCAGAGAGAGAGAGAGAATTTCGATATTTCAAAAGTGTTCAAAGATCAGGAAACATTGCATTTCCAGTAATGACTGTCCAGCATCTCTAATACCTAAAAATATATGATGGGTTGTCGTTCATGATCTTCCGAATCTCCCATTCAGAAAATGTAGACTGTGTTCAGGATGTCGTTTAAAATGCATGAAGACGGCAGCCACACCGACAAAAACGATAAAACTGGAAGATATGCTATTGAAAATATGAATTCTTAAATGATTTAGTTCGCGGGTTTGAGAATGGTAGCTTTCTGGAGGAACAGTATTTGATGCTTTTTTTTTATTTGGCGCAAGAAAAATTGCACAGGGGGAGATCAAATTACAGAGCAAGTTTCATCTGAATAAAGCGCTGAACAAGACAACCAAGAAGCAATAAACTGAGAAAACATAACAGTTATAATATTTACATCTCATTTTCTTTCATTAAAAAATTGTCTGCAGTCCGGTTTTGGCATTTATATTGCGCGACCTCAGTAAATCCGACAGAATTGTTAATATGTCTAACGTAGGTGTCGCATTTCTCTGGTTTTTATCTGTTGGCTTCCTCTTCCAATGATAAATTTGAAGATATTGAAATAAAAAGAATAATTCGAGTTTCTTACACGCAAGGCACAGAACCGAGTGAGCCGGAAAATACTAATGAATCTGCACTTATTTGGTATTTGAAGAATAAAATAGTAAAATAATAACCGAAGCAAGAAGGTAAAGCAGTTTTTTTTAAAGTTAACTGTAGAATTTTGTTGTGACTATGTCCAAAAAGAATTGAAAAACTAATTATGTCAGTTCACAAGAATAGTAAAGAGCAAAACTTTTATCTTAATGCAAATAAAGTTAAATTGATGACAACTGACAAAACAAATAAGGTAGCTGAAATATATTTCAATAGGGAAAAATTAGAAGAGGTTATAGAGTTTTTAATATCTTGGATCACTACTAACTAATAATGAGGGAAATTAAAATCTGTCGCTCCTCAAAAAAATAAAACAACTAAAGAAGCTGTGGAGAGGAACAGACAGAACTACAAAAATAAGATTTCTAAGGGCATGCATCTTTCCCATAGCTACAAGTACCTGTGAGACCTGGACACTAAACAATGCAGTTGAGAAACACATAAATACCTTTGAATGTAAATGCTACAGAAGAGACCTTCAAATATCATGGACACACACACACACAAAAGAAACAATTATATCCATACTTCAAGAACATAATACTGAAGAAGGTTGACTAGTAAGGAAGATTAAACAGAGAAAACTTAAATATTTTGGACACATTAAACGTCATGATAATTTAGAGAAGACCGTCGTGCAAGGGTGCATAATGGGAAAAAGAAAGAGAGAAAGACCAAGGTGAAGATTGAACAAAGACATCGTTGATGATCTCCGAATGGACTCATCAGCAGCAGGACATCTTGCTTACAACCGAGAGGCCTACAGGAGAATGTAAAAAATATTTTTATTTCTTAGTTCTTTATTGGGTTTTATCATATTGTAATAATTCGTGTTAATTCTTGGGTTGTTTTTATCATGTAACTTTATACTTTGCCTCCAACTTTAATCTTTGTTAAAATGGGGTTTATTGAGTTATCATTATAGATAAGAGCATGTAACAACCATTCTGTGGCCGGGCGAAAATCTCTATTTTTCCCTTTTTATTCACAACCCAACCATCCAACCCTTTTATACTATGCCGGGAGCACGGCTAATCTTTAGCCTATAGTATGAGTGGCACCCGCGTTTACAGCTTCCACGTGAGCCCTGCTTCCATACTGCTGCCCCCAGCTAATTCTCAATCCAGGATCTTTTGCTTCATGGGCGCGCCTCTTGCCTGGGCCCACTCCCTTTGTGATCGTATAGCTTCTGATATCTAAATACCATCCTGTCATTCATCTCTAATAGACAGTCATGTATCCAACAATATGAATATACACTTCACACAAACTTTTTATTACAAAATAGGACTATATGTAACTCAATAACTGTGGCGACCCAGATCGCGCACAAGCATATTATAAATTATATAGTTCTGTGCACCTCATTAATCATCATAAAGAGTTGCTTGTCATGGCAACCCACAATAAAATCTTAAAATCCCATATAGATACATGTTTATAATATAATATATGACACTTTAGGATTCAAGAATATATCGTTAACATCCTACACTGCTCCCCCTTCCCTTTGCTATCATATAACATGCTACTTAGGAGCTTCACAGTAAACTGCATTATATCAGTTCTTCCTCGCCCAAAGGCTCAATTAACATATATATATATATATATATATATATATATATACTTAAACATTACGAATTATCGCTATCCCCCAAGCAATATATGTCTGATATCTAATACCACTCCCGACAAGAATGCTACTTGTACTGCAACTAATCATATTCTACTTATGACTGCGGACACCATATATGACATGACTTCACCTGACACTAACAATCACTGACAATTATGACTTACACTAACGAGGGAACTCGAGCAGCACTCTGAGATCATAGTTGACGAAACAAACATCTCACGACCCTTTTAATAACTGAATGACACATCTGCCATTATAAAGCAAACACATAAGCTCCCTCAGACACAAAATATGCTGTCGAGCCATATGCCATGACGGAACGAGAACTGTCTGATGCCAAGCTCTGACGCGTCCCCTTTTCTACCTCCTGTTGACGTGATCATAAACTCATTAACATACCTAGTGGTAGAATGAGAATTTGTGAGGGGCCATGTGCCCCAATCGTTGCGACTAGGCCTTGTCACGCCAAAGTCCTCGTTCGCTCACAAGAGCTATTAGGGAGGCAAAGTTCCGAAAGGGACATGCAAATGACTGAATGACCAAAAGATTGAGAATCACTGTGTGTGCAAACTATAAAAGGCAAACCAACTGCAGAACAGATCAAACCCATATCAATCGTTGTAAGTTAAAATATATACTCAGGAGTTAATATATTTATGTATGTGTGTGTATATATATATATATATATATATATATATATATATATATATATATATATATATATAAGTAACTATTCTAATGAGGTTATTTTTCAGACTAGAAGAATTGTAAGCGAGGATGAACTATGGAAAAACCACGGACAGAATGTTTACATTTTGAATGTATTTGATTTTTTATTTTCTTCAAAGCGCCATTTATTTTTATTCTGAAAGTTTCTTTGGGATAGACCGATAGTGGAAATTCTCTACATTGGAACTTTACAAATGGATAATTTATGCGGGAATAAACTATAGGAATTCAGCATGAAAACGTCAAACGTGTTAACCAGATTGCTGCTACTGCTGTTGCTGCTGCTGCTGCTGCTGATGATGATGATGATGATGATGATGATGAGTTAAATCAAAGTATTGCAACTATTACAGAATAATTAACATTCTCTATCAGTTCTTCTATACTAGATAATGTATCACATGGCTTTACTAGATACACTAGATAATGTATCATATGGCTTTACTAGCTACACAAGATTGACCTCTGTTGACTTGGAGGTTCATGAACTACCAGGTAAAGAATCACTGCACTAGATATTCTATCACATTACTCAATACATTAAATAGTCTGTCATATGGTTCACTCAATGCATTAAAAATTATAACAGATGACTTTACTTAAGACATTAAATATTCTAACACATGACTTTACTCCATACATTAAATATTCTATCACGTGGCTTCACTCAATAAATTAAATATTCTATCACATGGCTTCACTCAATACATTAAATATTCTATCACATGGTTTCACTCAATACATTAAATATTATATCACATGACTTCACTCAATACATTAAATATTCTATCACATGACTTCACTCAATAAATTAAATATTCTATCACATGACTTCACTCAATACATTAAATATTCTATCACATGACTTTACTCCATACACTAAATATTCTGTCACCTGACTTTATTCAATACACTAAATATTCTAACACATGGCTTCACTCAATAAATTAAATATTCTATCACATGACTTCACTCAATAAATTAAATATTCTATCACATGACTTCACTCAATAAATTAAATATTCTATCACATGACTTTACTCCATACACTAAATATTCTGTCACCTGACTTTATTCAATACACTAAATATTCTAACACATGGCTTCACTCAATAAATTAAATATTCTATCACATGACTTCACTCAATAAATTAAATATTCTATCACATGACTTTACTCAATACATTAAATATTCTTTCATATGACTTTACTCCATACACTAAATATTCTATCACCTGACTTTATTCAATACACTAAATATTCTATCACATGGCTTCACGCAATAAATTAAATATTCTGTCACATGGCTTCACTCCATACATTAAATGTTCTATCACATGACTTCACTCAAAACATTAAATATTCTTTCATATGACTTTACTCCATACACTAAATATTCTATCACCTGACTTTATTCAATACACTAAATATTCTATCACATGGCTTCACGCAATAAATTAAATATTCTGTCACATGGCTTCACTCCATACATTAAATGTTCTATCACATGACTTCACTCAAAACATTAAATATTCTATTTCAGTCAAGACATTAAATATTCAATAGACTAAATCAGGACAAACTGCGGCTTTCTAGTCGGACACGGATCTTTGACATTTAATGTGCCGCTCGTGAAAATATGTTGGTTGAGCTCGTTTTTACATAACAGTTAATATAAAAGGTAAATAAAATGTTTTCAAGTTTTATCATTTATTTACCAGGTACAAACAAAGAGTTCACTGGATTAGATATAAGTTTATTGTTTATTGTGAGTACAGAGTATGCTTCGTAAGACTAAGAAGAAATAGCTTCCTTAATACCCCCACATTGGCTAACTTTAATACAAAATATTGGCTAATTTTAATACTGAACATTGGCTGACTTTAATACAAAATATTGCCTAACTTTAATACAAAATATTGGCTAACTTTAATACACAATATTGGTTAATTTTAATACTGAACATTGGCTGACTTTAATACACAACACTGACTAATTTTACTACACAACATTAGCTGACTTTAATACACAACAATGAGTAACTTTACTACCCAACATTACCTGACTTTAATACTGTACACAACACTGGCTGACTTTATTACCTAACATTGGCTGACATTACTTATGTTAATACGTGGCATTAAATGACCTTACGCGTCATTTTGGAGTAAAAAATATGCTAGTTATTGAGCTGTCATGAGAACCAACGACCGTCCTCTCCACTGACGCTCCTAGTAAAAGGGTCAGCCTGACTAATGAGGGAAGAATCATTGTGGTCCCTAATGGGGAGTGTTGCGTTTTGTTTGGGATGAGTACGGCTTGGCTAGAGCGTAATACACCATTGCTTTTCAGGTGTATTTTGTTTCCGGGCGAAGTGGCGCGTGATTGAATTGTAAGCCATCCTTGTCCTAGGTTTCCTCCGGGTTGCAGGAAGCGAGTTTTCGTGTAAGAATGGACTGTAATTTCTGGAAGTTTTTCTTGACATTTTATGATTTCTGGTAAGATAGAAATTTAGCATAGGTTAACTTGTATACTGAAAATATAATGAGGAATGTTAGAGAAGACGTGGACAAAGAATATTATGACGTCATACCAATTGGAGTTATGAAATACCAGAGATTAGATATGCTGATGACACAGTATTACTGTCCACAGCACAAAAAGGAATGAAAAAACTAATTATGTCAGCCCGTAAGAACAGCGAAGAGCAAAACCTCTATCTTAATGCGATGAAAACTAAATTGATGACAACTGACAAAACAAACAAAGCAGCTGAAATATATATATCAGTGAGGAAAAATCGCAAAAAGTAGAGAATTTTGAATATCTTGGATCACTTCATTCATTTATTTGCATGTCCCTTGCGGAACTTTGCCTCCCTAACAGCACTCCTGTAGGCATCTCGGTTGTGACCAAAATGGCCTCCTGCTGATGCGTCTATTTGCAGGTTATAAACGATGTCTTGAAGCCATCTTCGCCTTGGTCTTCCTCTCTTTCTTTTTCCCATTATGTACCCTTCCAAGACGATCTTCTCTAGATTATCATGACGTTTAACGTGTCCAAAATATTTAAGTTTTCTCTGTTTAATCCTCTTTACTTGCCAACCTTCTTCAATATTAAGTTTTTGTAGTATGGATATATGTGTTCTTTTTTGTGTCCATGATATTTGAAGAACTCTTCTGTAGCATTTATATTCAAAGGTATTTATGTGTTTCTCAGCTGTTTTGTTAAATGTCCACGTCTCACAGGCATATGTTGCTATGGGAAAGATGCATGCCCTTAAAAATCTGATTTTTGTAGTTCTGTCTGTTTCTCTCCACAGCTTCTTTAGTTGTTTTACCTTATGAAGAGCGACAGATTTCCTCCTTTTAATTTCCCACATTGTATATCCATTATTAGTTAGTAGTGATCCAAGAACTTCAAAACTCTCCACTTCTTCCAGTTTTCTTATGGCATCGTAATATTCTTTGTCTACATCTTCTCTAACATTCCTCATTATATTTTCAGTATACAAGTTAAACAAGTAAGGCGACAATATACACTCCTGACGGACCCCTTGTTTTATGTCAAACCAAGTTGTTGTTTCACCATTTATTCTTACTGCTGCTTGTTGGTCTAGATACAGCAGTGACTTTAATTTTATCAAATGTGTTGGAAATCCCATTGCAAATACATTGAGGGAAATTTTTAAAAGGACATCTCTCGCTCTTCAGTGCCATTATCTATCGCTGCGTCCTTCAGGACGATGCGCGTCCTCACGCAAGTCTGGCAACATGGGAAGCAATCACCAATTTGGGTCGGACTGTACTGCATCATCCACCCTATAGTCCCGATTTGGCACCCTCTGATTTCCATCTATTTGGTCCACTTAAAGATGTACTCTGAGTGGTAAGATTTGAAGATGACGAAGGAGTGATTGATGCAGCGAAGAAATGGCTACATAATCAAGAGAAAATCTTGTACGGCTAGGAATACGTGCACTTGTTTCGCGCTGGCGTAAAGACGTACAAGCCGAGACGGATGATGTTGAAAATACCGATGTTTACAAGACATATCCATGTATATTATGTATAAATTTAATGCTTTTTTAATAAACAGGTCCTGAGAAAAACGATGTGGTACTTTCTGAACGCCCCTCATATATAGAGGGAGTGTCTATTAGCACATGGAACTCAAGCCACTGCGCATGTCCACTGACTTTTGCACTACCAGGAATAGCAGACTAGGAATATGTACTACAAAATTAGACTTCTTTCATTCGTCCGGCTAGCTCAGCCGGTAGGGCATGAGTTTCGATCCTCACTAAAGGCGAATTTTTTTTTTTTACGTTTTAAAGTTATACTTTAGATTATGACACCGTTTGTCTTTAACAAGAACAATTTTACTTTTAACTTTTAGAAAAACAACCAATTTCACATGTCCACTGACCGTTTGAATCGGACAGAGTAAACGTTCCACCCCGAATTCAGTTAGGACCTTGGCTCGACTATCTGTTAGGACCTTGGCTCGACTATCTGTCATGGAAGGAGTAAACGAATTCAGTTAGGACCCTGCCCCTGCTTTCCGTGCTGGCTCGACTCAGGAGCAGGGATTAGAAAAAACGAGCTAAAGAAATTCGCTTGAAATACTTTCCCCACAAAGCTGGACAGATAACAAGTAAAGTGGGCTGATATACAATGTCAATCTAGGTCACAGAACGTGCGAATAGCATGTGCCAATAGACACAGCCATATATATATATATATATATATATATATATATATATATATATACTTGTATATAACAAGCTCAACCAACATAATGTATTTCCACCAGCCGCACATTAAACGCTGTGTCTATTGGCACATACCACCGCGCATGTCGTTTGCGCATTCTGACCTTGGTGCGAATAGCTTGTGTACATAGACTCAGCTTTTAATGTGGGGCTGAGTCTAGTTACACAGGCTATTCGCACTCTGTCTGACCTACATTAAAACTGCACAAGTGCCGCGGTCTTTGACCCCATGACGATAACATTGTCAACGAATAACACTTCCTTTCGGGGAAGGTACTTCAAGCTAATTTCTGTAGCTCCTTTCCCTAATCATACTCTACCGACTGAGCTAACCGGACGGTTGAAAGAATTCTCATTTTGTAGTATATACTCCTAGTGTTATTCCTGGTAGTGTGAATATCAGAATGCGCAAACGACATGCAAGGTAATATGTGCTAATATACACAGCGCTCATTAAATGCAGGGAGTGTATTGGCACTTGACCTACATTGACTGCGCATCGACTCAGCTTGTATACTACAAAATGAGAATTATAAATATAGAGGATATGGACTGCGGTAAACTCTTCTCGTCTCCCCACTATAGGCGACACACACACACACCAGGGGTGACTGATAAGTTCTCGGCATAAGGTACAAATACTTGAAACACACAGTTGATATTAGATGCATTTGTAGATCAGCTTAATGTAAGATTAAACATAAAGTTTCAAGAAATTAACTGCAACCAATTTTTTTACAGGCTACTTAAGTGGTAAGGGGTGGCAGAAAGTGAGAAAATGGATACAATTTCTCATCCAGCTACCTCTGCATCAAGGGCTTATCATAGAAGGAGATCCATGAAGAGATGGTAGAGACTCTAGGGGAGAGTGCCCCTTCTTACAGGACAGTGAAGAAATGGGCAGCTCAGTTCAAACATGGAAGGGATAGTCTGGAAGATGATCCCCGTCCAGGAAGACCAAGAACGGTAACCACCGATGAAACAGCCGGCAGAATCCATGACATGTTAGTGGAGGATCGACGACTAACTGAGTGGTACATTGCTACTGAGTTTGGTATCTCCTAGGAACGTGTTCATCCCATCATTCACAATGATCTTCAAATGACAAAGGTCTCTGCATGATGGGTCCCGAAACTTCTTGGAGCTGATCACAAACAACATCGTCTGAACATGTCAAGAGACAATCTTGGCCATTTTTCTGCAGATCCTGAAAAGTTTCTTCAGCAGTTTGTGACTATGGACGAGACTTGGATTCATCATTTTCAACCAGAAACCAAAGAACAGTCAAAGCAGTGGAAACATCATGGATCCCCATCTCCAAAGATAGCAAGGGTTGTTCTGTCTGAAGGCAAAGTGATGGCTTCCATCTTTTGGGATTCAGTTGCTATTGGTAGACTATCTTTAAAATGGTAGAACAGTCACCGGGGCATATTACGATAATCTTGTGAAGCAACTGTGGGTCAAACTGAAGGAAAAGTGTGGAGGGAAATTGACGAGAGGAGTCATCTTTCATCAAGACAATGCTCTAGTTCACAAGTCGCCGGTGGCAATGGCTGCCATTCATGAAAGCGGCTTCCAGCTTCTTGAACATCCCCCCTATTCCCCAGATTTGGTCCCTTCGGACTATTACCTGTTCATCAAACTCAAAAAGGAGCTCAGTGGTCTCAAATTTGCTTCAGATGATGACGTCATTTATGCTGTAGATCACTTTCTACTGGCACACGATGCTAACTTTTACAAAGAAGGGATCCGTATTTCTCATGTTGAGAAATAACCCAAAATGTTGTCCACAAATAATCCGTTGTACGTTATGTCGAGAACTTATCAATCACCCCTCGAGTGTGTATATATATATACGAGGGTCGTTCAGAAAACTTTATACACAATGTATATGGATATGTCATGTAACCATCGGTGTTATTCAATATTATCCCCATCAACTTGTACGGCTTTACACCAGCGCGAAATAAATGCATGTATTCCTAGCTCGTACGAGATTTCCTCTTGATTATGTAGCCATTTCTTCGCTGCATCAGTCACTCCTTCATCATCTTCAAATTTTACCACTCAGAGGGCATCTTTAAGTGGACCAAATAGATGGAAATCAGAGAGTGCCAAATCGGGACTATAGAATAGATGGTGAAGTACAGTCCGATCCAATTTGATGATTGCTTCCCATGTTGTCAGACTTGCGTGAGGGCGCGCATCGTCGTGACGGAGAAGAAGGTCTGCTGGATTCTTGTGCGGCCGAACTCTGCGAAAACGTTTATTGAGTTTTTTCAATGTCTTAATGTAAGCCTGCGAATTGATTGTCTCTCCTCTTGGCATAACATCCACAGGGATCACACCATCAATGTGTCAAAAGACAGTGATCATGACCTATCCAGCTGAAGGACTTGTCTTGAATTTCTTTCTTCATGGTGATTGCGGATAATGCCACTCCTTTGACTGTCTTTTTGCCTCAGGTTCAAAATGATATGTTTCGTCACCTGTTACGATCTTAACCAAAAGGTTTTCTCCCTCAGCACTGAAACGCTCCAACAATTCAGAAGAAATTGCTTTCCTGTACAGTCGATGGTCATTTGTGAGACTTCGAGAAACCCATCCTTAGGAAACCTTAGAAAATCCGAAGCTTTTATAACTGCATTTGCACTACCATTGCTGACTGACAACTTGAAGGCCAAGTGTTGAGTAGTGATACGGCTATTAGTAAGAATAATGCCCTCAGCGCATTTCAACATTTCTGCCGTGGTGGCTGTGGCAGGCCGTCCACAACGCGACCGATCATGCAGCTCCTTATCTCCACTTACTGATTCTTTGATTCACTGAACTCAACGACTGACTGTATTCCTGTCGACCACAAAACTTCCCTACACATCACATAGATGCTTGTGAATGTTCACAACAGTTTCCTTCTCTGCAAAAGAGAAATTCTATCATAATTTGCTGTTTATACCGAAAGTTGCTAACACGCCCCATTTCAACGGTTAGGGCAGCTATATTCTTTGGCCGGTTGCAGTGCAATTTGATTCACACAATCGGCACATGCCATATTTAAAGTGTGCAAAATTTCGCGCTTCTGTCTTCATTATTGCCTGATAAAAACGAAGTAGTGCATTACTTTCTGAACGCCCCTCATATATATATATATATATATATATATATATATATACACACACCAGTCCTCTGTATTCCCAATGGAGCATAATGCATAAGCAAAGGTCTGTCCTGAGCAAGTCGGGATATTTCAGACCATATCTTTACTGCTTTCTTTTGTTCTTCCTGTATTGTGTGTCTCCATGTTCCCAATGGCCTCTTTCTTTTTCCCTTGAGCTGTCAAAGACAAGACATGTGTTATTTGGCCCAGTTAGTACTGAAGGTGGCAAAAGTTATGGCTGTCGTAGATGTTATCGGAACAACAACAGTTTCTAAGTTCTATGCCACCCCTGGGAACAACTGTGTTAAGAACACACTTATCTTAACATAGTCTTTGTGTGACAGGGAATATAGATCTGTTTGCTTAAAAACTCTGACCTACTTCTGTAGCCCAGAAACTTATAGCAATCAACACTCATTGTAATTGTTATTTTTGTAAAACGTAATGTGAGGTTGGTGGACAGACCGGGACATGGAGATCGCCGGCAGGAATGAGGAAAGCTCTTCAGTGCAACAAAGTACCAGATCTTAAGGATGCCTTATAAAAAATTGGCTTACAACACGGAGTCACTTTGCAGTGTATTCCTTTCCACTGTGGGATACCAGGTAATGAGAAAGCCGATCGTCTGGCCAAAGAGGGCACTGAAATGGACCAACCAGACATACCTGTCACATATAATCAGAAGAAAAGCATGATAAAAACCTACAGGAAGCCACAAAAACTACCACATGATGACTATCACATGCTCAGCAGAAAGGAACAAGTCACCATTTTCCGTCTCCGAACAGGACACAGTCGACTCCAAAGTCATTTGTATACACAGTTTAAGCTTGGTACTACTAATCTTTGTACATGTGCCCAGGTGCCAAAAACTTTGGAACATATCTTCCAAAACTGCACCAGCTACGAGACACTGAGGAATTACTGGCCCAGTGAAACCACCAAAGAAGATAAGCTTTATGGTTCCATACATAAATTACAAAAAAACAGTGAAATTTATCCAAGAGACAGGTCTGCAGGTATAGACAGACAATGCGTACGAAGAAGAAGAAGAATGAATGAATGAATGAATGAATGAATGAATAATCTTTATTTTTCAGGGGTAAAGAATTGGGCACGCAGGCCCGTCTTACATTCTGCCCTTCTAAGAAGAAGAAGAAGTTTTATGCCACTTTTCTTCCATTTAAACTTCATATTTTTAGTGGTAAACAACTGATTGTTTAGATAAACAGTTGTCTGTATAGATAAACAATTGATTGCATAAATAAACATTTGCCTGCATAGAGTAAGAAAATGACTTCTGTCACCGTGTTTTGTTTCCGACTGTTCTTATTTCCACTTTGGATGGCACTATTTTTAAAATAATTGTTCGCCTGCAGAGAAAATAAGAATGTCACCAAACCTTCGTCACTGCTACGGTCTCCTGGACAAAACGGGTCGCAGTTTCTCTGTACTCATCCATGTCTTGGAGAAAAACCTCAGGTAACTCGACGTTCCATTGATCATTGCTCCAGTGATACCATGAATTCATTGTTTAATCTTATACTGCATTATTCGATTTTATTTTAGAGCAAAGTGTGATGAAGGTTTAATATATACAATGGCATACATTAATTCAGTTCTATATAGTTTGCAAGTAAATGGATATTGTCTTCATATTATGGGCTCAATGTTACAGAGTCTATCTGTGTTGTATGAAGTTATATCACTGCGTGTGTTGTGTGTTATTTATTTACCGTTTTTGTTTTAGTTTTAAACTAATATTGACACGAAATATTCTACTCTGAGGACTTGAGACACACATGGTTTCATACCTTCACTAATTGACAATCATATAATGTATAATCCAGACTTCATCACTTTTCAGACATAAGTTCTCCTTTTCTAGATATGCTTCCTGCTCGACATAGAGAACCGAGTACTCACGTTTACGGTTCAGTCGACTGAAGAAAAAAAGAAGTAGACATAGAACCCAGTCCTTCAGTCAAGAAATCACGTCCTTGTTGTTTCGACTACAACCCACCGTTGCTGTGAATAGTTTTAACTGACTTTATTGCCTATGAATATGAATATCAAAGCGACGGGCATTGGTGATTATTTTATTAGGTTCTTCTATATTTCTAATGAGATCAGTCGACTTTATTTTCCTAAGTCACTAGGTACACCCACTCAGATATTCCTCTCTTTTCTTGTACTATGTCACTAGGTAAGCTCACTCACACATTCTTCTCTTTTCTTGTACTATGTCACTAGGCAAGCTCACTCACGCATTCCTCTCTTTTCTTGTACTATGTCACTAGGTAAGCTCACTCACACATTCCTCTCTTTTCTTGTACTATGTCACTAGGCAAGCTCACCCAGATACTCCTCTCTTTTCTTGCACTATATCACTAGGTAAACTCACTCAGATACTCCTCTCTTTTCTTACACTATATCACTAGGTAAGCTCACTCAGATTCTCCTCTTTTCTTGCACTATATCACTAGGTAAGCTCACTCAGATACTCCTCTCTTTGCCTTTCTATGTGAACTCTTTTTCTGTCTCTAGGTACGTCAATAATGCCATAGAGAATCTTTTTTTTAACGTTTTTTCCTTTGGATCTATGTTATTACTTTCAGGTTCTAGATTTCCTAGTTTTGTTATACTTATAAGATCTCTCATGTTGCGTAAGTCTTTTTGATTGCTTCATTAGGGACAGTCAGTCAGTTGCATGTCCCTTGCGGAACTTTGCCTCCCTAACAGCTCTCCTGTAGGCATCTCGGTTGTAAGCAAGATGTCCTGTTGCTGATGCATCCATTTGCAGACTGTCAAAGATGTCTTGCAGCCATCTTCGCCTTGGTCTTCCTCTCTTTGTTTTTCCCATTATGTACCCTTCCAAGATTGTCTTCTCTAAATTATCATGCCGTTTAATATGTCCAAAATATTTCAGTTTTCTCTGTTTAATCCTCTTTACTATCCAAGCTTCATCAATATTAAGTTATTATAGTATGGATATACAGTTTTTTTTTCTTTTTTTTTTGTGTCCATGATATTTGAAGAACTCTTCTGTAGCATTTACATTCAAAGGCATTTATGTGTTTCTCAGCTGTTTTGTTAAGTGTCCAGGTCTCACAGGTATATGTTGTAATGGGAAAGATGGACGCCCTTAAAAATCTGATTTTTGTAGTTCTGTCTGTTCATCTCCACAGCTTCTTTAATTGTTTTATTTTTTTAAGAGCGATAGATGTCCTCCTTTTAATTTCCCTCATTGTATCTCCATTATTAGTTAGTAATGATCCAAGATCCGAAGGTTGTTAATATTGTATCCTCCAGTTGTTACGCCTGTGTAAACTTAGTGGGTTGCTGAGTTCACAACTGAGGCAAATAAAGGGGAGGGACAGGACCAAGACCCAACTACAACCCAAAACCCACTGCGGTACTGAGGTGGTCATTCCAAAACTAGCTCTACAACCCAGGATTTACCTCCCAGGATACTGTACGCCAGTCATGCGTCACATCATTTTCATCCACACTTACAATAAACATGTAATGCATAAAATCAAAGTCATTAAATCAAGTTACAACTATTTATGAAAGTTCTCTCGTATATCATGTGACGTCACACACAACATGATATACACAGATATCCGCACATATCATCAAAGTAACAAACATGACATAAATATAATGTAATCATCAACACATATTGAGAATGGCATGCATCAATCAGGGTCACATTCAAGAATGACGTCTATCATCAATGTCATAGAAACCTTCTAAGCATAACAATTTTATATATATATATATATATATATATATATATAATGCCAGATGTTGGGCTGGGATCTCTTGGCCCTTAAAAGCTCACTCTCATAAAACATGTTCCTGTGCACTCGTTAACAGATGCAGCCACTGCTGCTATGAAATCCACCCCTTATAAACACAGGCCTCATCACCATCATGTGCTACCTTGCACTGAAATAATATTACACAATTCAGGTGTGCTAATGCACAGAAATAAAATCATTCATTCTCTCAACGTCCACAATTCCTTGTGTTGATCGTCTCATTGAGTCCAGCTGCTGCGGCCAGGTTACGAAATTCCAGAACACCATCTCGACACATACATATCTACCAGCCATGCGGATGAAGGCCTTGATGGAACTAGATATGCACCCACCCAGCTTGTGATGATAACCACGCATCTGACAGAATTTCTCCTTTTACTACGAGGAAAACATAATTCACAACACATATAAAATATAAACTTTCATCACACAGTATGCATCGACAATATGGTCGGCTGGACTGAGTGTGTCATACGACACGCCTCAGCCACCAGTGACTCTCATCATAATGAATAATAATTTCCTTCTGTGTAAGACTGTTATATAGTCCCGTCTTCGCATGCGTCATGTGGCGAGCCGCGCGATTCAGACTTTCTCCAACCACTGAGCGCGGGACTCGTCAAGACTTGGTTCTGTGATGATCGTTCTTAGAATATTCTCGCTGTACAGAGAAAAAAGATCTGGAGATAGTACATATCCTTGTCGCACCCCTTGCTTTATAGGTTGAGATTTTCCAGTTCTAGTTTCAACTCGAATTGCTGCTTCTTGCTGCTAATATAGATGTTTTGCAATCCTCAGGTCTTTGCCGTCTATATTGAAGTCTTCAAGCATTTTAATAATTTTATTGTGTTTCACCTTGTCGAATCTTATCTTATATTGTATATCCTTCCCGTGCCGTTAAACGTCACATAGGGCTCGCAAAGTAGTTCGCCAATTTTTCCTGTCTTCGGCGAGTCTTTCAACCTCATCAAAGGATTTTATACCTGTTAATTTGGCCTCTCTTAACAATGTCCTCTTCAGAGTTTCATGCGGTCTGCCTCTTTTTCTTCGGCCTGTTATGTTCCACTTGATAGCTTGTTTTGGGATTCTCTGATCATTTCTTCTCATCAAGTGACCAACATATGTCCATCTCCTTTTCCTGATCACCCATGAGACTGGTTGTTGTTCAGTCATCTGTCTTATCTCTGCACTGTTCTTGAATTCGTTTCACTTGGTGCCGAGTATTTTCCTTATGCATTTGTTTTCAAAAGAGTCTAATTTCTTTTCTAGATGTATGATAAAGGGCAGAATGTCAGACGGGCCTGCGTGCCAAATTCATAACCCTTTTGAAATAAAGATCAATCAATCAATCTATTTCTTTAGTTATTTTCCAGCTTTCACATGCATAAATGAGGGTGGATATTACATTTTAATTGAATAGTCTTAACTTGGTTTTTGTGCTTATAACTTGTCGAGTGCCTTGGTGTAATCAATGAAGCATAAGTAGATAGCTTTCTGTACTTCCAAAGCTCTTTCTGTTGGTGTTCGTAAAGCATAAATGGTATTGTATGTTCCCTTTCCTTCAACAAATCCAAACTGTTCATCTGCTATTTCCATTTTTAACTTTTTCCTTGTTATCTCATAATAATTCTCAGAAGTAGCTTCGTTATGTGACATGAGAGGCTGATAGTCCTGTGGTCCTCATATTCCTTTGTACCTGGTTTCTCTGGTAGTGCTATAAATGTGGATTTAAACAGGTCACTGGGCATATAACCACTGTTGTAAGTGTTATTTAGTAACTTGGTTATTATTTTTATTCCTATCTTCTCTAGCGCCTCTATTTCTTCTACTGTTATATTATCAGGCCCAGTTGCTTTTCCTTTTTTCATGTGATTGATGGCATCTATGATTTCATCTTCAAGTATTGGTGGTCCATCACAGTTTTCAGTATATGGTGTTAATTCTGGTCTTTCTCCTCCATATAGCTCACCGATGTACTCTGTCCACAATGTCTTCTTTTCCCATTAACATTTTACCTTCTTTTGATTTCAGGCATCCTGTGGTATATTTTGTCTTCCTGCCTGTGAGTTCACTAATTCGTTTGTGCATGTTTTTGTTGTCTTTATTATGAGAGTCCTCTATTTGTCTGCACTGTTCATTAACCACACTTCCTTTGCTTCTCTGCATTTGCGTCTTATTTCTTTATTTATCTTGCTATATTTTTCTTGGTTATTTTTACTCCTCCTCTTGTCCATCAGTCCTAATATGTCGTCTGTCATCCATTTATTTTTAGGGGCTTGTTTTTCGATGGTATTATCTCCTTAACAGTTTGGTGGATAGAATCTCTTAACATTGCCCATTGTTCATTTATACTATTTTTCTTTGCTATTCCATTGTATCTATTTGTTATAATAACTCTGTATTGTTTTAGCAGTTCTTGGTCATTTTAAGGAGTTCTGCATTCAGTTTGATGTTTCTCACTTTTCTGCATGCTTTCTTTAGCTTTATTCTAATTTTTCCACAGAGTGGGTCATGGTCATTAATTGCATTCAGCTCCTGATATAGTTTTTGTTGTCAGTAATGCATGCCGAAACCGTTTGTTTATTAATACGTAGTCTATCTGGTTAAAAGTCTTTTTGTCTGGGCTGCACCACGTTGCCAGTCATTATTTGTGTGTTTTGGGGCTGTCTCTATGGCATTATAAAATAGCTGTACATCTTCAAAACTTTAAGATGTTGGAGCCTACACTTGTATAATATTTGTTTATTGGTCATCCTTTCAAGTGGGCTAGCAGGACTCGGTCCAAGATGTTCTAATATCCTACAATTGTCCTTGCTGTTTGTTCGTCCTACTCTTCGTTCATGTTTCTCGTTTCCTGAATATATTATTGTATATCTATCAGAGTTTATCTTCCCTGCACCTGTCCATCTAACTTCACTCATTCTTAATATGTTGATCTTCATCCTTTTCATTTCCCTCTTTACATTTTCTAATTTTCCAGCCTGGAATAAAATTCTAACATTCCATGTTGCTATTTTGAACTTGTTACTTTTGTCACCAGTAGCTTGATGACGATATATTTCAGCTGCCCTATTTGTTTTGTCAGTTATCAATTTAGTTTTCTTCGCATTAAGATAAAGGTTTTGCTCTTCGCTATTCTTACGGACTGATAATTAGTTTTTCCATTCCTTTTTATGTAGTGGACAGTAATATTGTGTCATCAGCATATCTAATCTCTGGTATGTCATCAACATATGTAATCTCTGGTATTTCATAAACTCCAGTTTTTATCTTACATCCTTCCCGTGCCGTTAAACGTCACATAGGGCTCGCATAGTTGTTTGCCTAGTATTCCTGTTCTCGGTGAGTCTTTCAGCTTCATCAAGGGATGTTATGGTCACTAAACTGGCTTCTCTTAACAATGTTCTCTTCAGAGTTTCACGTGATTGACCTTTTTTCGGCTTGTTGTGCTCCACTTGATAGCTTGTTTTGGTATTTTCTGATTGTTTCTTCTCATCACATGGCCAACATATGTCCATCTTTTTTTTGCTGATGAGACAGGTTGATTGCAATTTTCATGACATTGTAATATTCATTGTCTACGTCTTCTCTAACATTATATTTTCAGTATACAATTTAAATAAGTATGGCTACAGTATACACCCCTGACAGGGGTCAAATCAAGTTGTTGTTTAACCATTTATTCTCACTGTTGCCTGTTGGTCTAGATACAGCAATGATATTAATCATATCGAATGTGTTGGAAACCCCATTTTTTCCACTATTTCCCAAAGTTTCTTGTTTTGCACACAATCAAATGTCTTGAATAGTCTATACAAGATAAATATACATTTTCACTAAATTCCCTACATTTCTCTATTATTAATCTTATATATGATCTCTTGATCCTCATCTTTGTCTAAAGCTTGGACAATATTGACTTCTTCTATTTCGTTACGAAGTCTACCCATTATGATTTTTAATAGAATTTTACTCGCATGACTAATAATTAGGGACACTGGTTCCATTTCTTTCTCACTGAATCCAAGTTCAGATCATTACAATGAAAACGAACATGAACACACACGTCCTTGTTAAATGCAGAGAGTAGCGCAGTTTGAATCTTTTAATGGTATAATCTTATTAGATTTACGATGATGTAAATAATGGTAATTGTTAGTCAAATTGGAGCTGAATTGTTACTTAAGCGAGGATAGATTTCTATGCTTATTACTAAAACGCTTGCTATGTTCTAATCTTACTCAGGGACGCTGTTTGTGTTTTTTATCTCGTATTTCGCTCCGTGGACACCATAGAGGATGACATGTCCATACCACAGAGCACCAAAGTGACCATGCTGCAGGAGTTTGACAAATATCTCATGGATTTAAATTGGAAGTACTCAGAGAGCAGGGACGAATATGCCATCGTGCTAGAAAATTTTCCAAGTGTAAAGTTTCTGTTCTTGTCTTATAGCATATATATACAAATATAGTAGAATTTGGATTTGTTGAAGGAAAGGGAACATACAAAGCCATTTATGCTTTACGAACACTAAGATATATATATGTATATATATATATATATATAAGAAATTCGTGCATTTGAATTTATAAATTTCATGCGCACATGCGCCTATATATGCGACATTATAAAATCTAAAATCTCCAGAACCAGATTATCCTCTGCAGGTATCTTTAGGAGGTTAGTACATTACGAGACTACGTCATTCACCTCACTTCACCTCAACACGTAGGTATTGTATCTTCTGCATTTCATCATCATCCTCATCAAATTTCGTCACAAAAAAATGAAGACCAAAGATGATAATAGTTATTTTTGAGAGAGTGAGAGAGAGTCACATATGAAGGCCTATTAATTCAAAAAAGACTGTCCTTATGTATGTGAATGTGCTCTCTCTCTCTTCCGACTCCCTGTTTTTCTCTCTTCCTTCCTGACACACTCATACACTCTCAAAAAATAGTAGACAAAGCACTTTAGTGAGACGTGAGAGAAAGAAAAATCACAAGAGAATTACCCGGGATTCGAATACGGACTCCGGTAGGACTAGCAGCCGATTTTTTCGAGGTCTCTCTCTCTCTCTCTCTCTCTCTCTCTCTCTCTCTCTCTGAACCTTAAGTGCTCAGGGCACATGGGGCTTCCGTAAGGGTTTTCCACAAATGCCTGTCCTTCGCCTTTTTTTCTGCTCTTGCCCAGGTGAGCCCTCTATTGCTCAACATCCTTTTCGAGGTCTAATCTTACAAAACTGTGTTCTCTCGTTGTTTCCTGTTGATAAAAATGTTTTCCTGAAACTAACTTCACGTAATAAGCATTCGTTCGTTTGTTGTTGTTATTGTTTAAGTATGCACCAGACATAGCAGGAGACCGTGTGTATGTTTGTTTAAAAGTTGTTAGCTGCTAGAGAGACTGAATCTAAGCTACGGAATTTCTGTGTCACGACCTCGTTTCTTTCCGGGCGTCACTATCCCTCGTGTCTACTGAAAAGTTATTAATGACCATGCTTACAAAACACCTTTTTTGGAGGTGCTAGTAGCGCAGTTAGTACGCTGTTCTCTCGTGGCTAGACGGCTGCATGTCCTACCGGAGTCCGTGTTCGAATCCCAGGTAATTCTCTTGTGATTTTTCTTTCTATCGTCTCACTAAAGTGCTTTGTCAACGATTTTTTCGAGGTCTAATCCTATAAAACTCTGTTCTCTTACTCTACCGTATAAAATGTCTCAGGAACTCAATGAGGGGGTCATCTTTCAGTAAGGGCCTGTCATTCCACCCGCTTGTCTTTCTACTGCATTTATCCTCCATATCATCAAATATCCAACTATTATATCAAATATATTTATGTATTTATATATTTATGAACAATATGAGTAGCGAAGATTGAAACTCAAACCGTCTCCATTGATACATGTACTTTTCAGAATTTTTAAATCTGAAAAAAAAATTCACGTTTACCCCCCCCCCCACCCCTTTTTTCCTTTTATCAAAATTCAGGAGTTTTCTCAGTTTATACGATTACAGACACCTCTCCCCTAGATTCCTCCCCCCCCCCCCCCAAGATGAATTTCACAAATTGGCTTCTATACTGGGGCAGTACGTGGAAACCACCAGTGCGGGGATGGGGAGCCAGGTGTGCAACTGGCATGGAGCAGCGATTACAGAAACTGATTACAGAAACTGATTACAGAAATTGATTACAGAAACTGATTATAAAAACTGATTACAGACATTAATTGCATAAACTGATTAAAGAAACACTTAATGAACAATTTGAACTGGGGGTTTTCATTTGCCATCCTTGCTCAAGCACTTAAACTGCTGAAATTTTCAGCCATATACTTTACGGACAGGACTTGGCTCCAAGAGATTACAGTCTCTTCACTTGATGAGGTTGCTTTTGAAATAACCCATACACATATGATTTCATGATATAATTCGTTGATTTCCTCTTTGACTTTTAGTTATTTTGGATATTCCTTATTAATAGCAAAACAATTCTTTCAGATTTCAAACTCTGTTCATGAACTTCCCCGCAAGTACAGTGACATCATTGTGGAATTGGCAGATCAGATTGGTAAAGGAATGGCTACATTTGTTGGACTTGAAATAGTTACCATGGAGGATCTGGAGAGCGTACGACTGTTTTCAAACTTTCTATTATTCTTTTCATTGAAACTGTTGACTTTTGTTTTCAACACTTCTGTATTTTTAAGGAAAGTGAGCCTTTGCATGACAACTATTAATCTCTGTTACTGTGATCGATTCTGGATACCGAAACATTGGTAGGTGCAGTCATGACAAGAGATGCCCAGCAGTAATATGTCTGATAAAACCCACGACACTGTTATCTGCCTGCTTCACAGCTGTTTTAGACGAAAAGTGCCAATAAAAAATGTTTTAATGTAGTGCAATTGTAGATAGATAGCCAGACAGGCAGAGAGACAGATGGATGGACGGACGGACAGACGGACGGATGAATGGAGGTTGAATGGAGTGGAGTGAGTGAGTCAGTGAGTCTGAGAGAGGTGGAGAAAGATGGAGAGAGAAAGGGAAAGAGAGAGAGTGAGAGGAGAGAGAGGAGGGAGGGAGGGAGAGCGAGAGATAGAAGGAGGGAGGGGGAGAGAAAGGGAGAGAGAGGGAGAAATAGATGAAGAGAGAGGGAGAGAGAGACAGGGAGGGAAGGAGAGAGAAAGAAATTGAGAGAGAGAGAGGAGAGAGAGATAGAGGGATGGATGGAGAGGGAGAGAGAGGAGAGAGAGGGAGGGAGAAATTGATTGATCTTTATTTCAAAAAGGTTAACAATTGGGCATGCAGGCCCATCTGACATCCTGCCCTTTATCATACATCTTTCACTCTATTCCAGACATTCTATAAATATGCTGTTCATTTAACAAACATAATTAACATTGAAGCTGAGAGACATAAAATAAAACATAATATTCACTCAGTACAAAAATAATATATACATATATAAATGACTGTCTACTAAACAAAAAATTCAAGACTATTCAGAATAAACAATTAACTGTTCGGTGTCTGTAAGAGCAGTCTAAAATAACTTTTAAGTTTTATGATTCATGGAGGCATGTAGTCGACATCAAATAGATATTGGGAAAGTTTGTAGTTGTAGAAAGGAGTATAATTTATATTTTTATACAGGATGGGAGGGTATTCCAAAGATGAGCAGCAAAATAACTAAAGCTTTTCTTGTAAAGATCAAGTCTAGGTTTCGGAAGACATATGTTGTTCAAGCGTTGGCTGCACTTTGGGCTAAATTTAAACAAGTTCCATAGATAAGGCGGGGCATGCCGTGAAAGAATTTGATGTACTAACTTGGCTTTGTTGAAGAGGAACCTGTTCTTAAGAGGCAGTATTTTAATGCGTTTGTGCTGGTTAGTTGTTTGTGCTTTATCTTTGCCACTAATAAGCTTTACTGCTCGCTTTTGGAGTGAGCAAAGCCTCTTTGAATTTGACACTGAGCAACCATCCCAGATTGTTGAGCAATAGTTTAAATGTGTTTGTATAAGTGATATGTAGTATGTCTTCCTTGTATCTTAATCGATGAAGTGCTTAATTTTGGCTAACTGGTATTCTTTTTTGTGTGATGAGTTTTGTTAGACCTTGCACATGAGAGTTCCAGGTCAGATGTTGGTCAATAATAAGGCCTAGTGTTTTGTGCTCGCTAACATTTTCTGTATGTGACGTTTCCGTGCTGAGCCGAAGTGTGGATTTTGTTGCGTTTTGTAGTTTCTGCCTTGTTGTTATGAGCTTTTTGTAGTTTCCGCCTTGTTGTTATGAGCTTTTTGTAGTTTCCGCCTTGTTGTTATGAGCTTTTTGTAGTTTCTGCCTTGTTGTTATGAGCTTTTTGTAGTTTCCGCCTTGTTGTTATGAGCATTGATTTTGTTTTATCAGTATTTATAATCATGCCATTGTTTTTGCTCCTCTAATTAAATTGTATAACTCGACCTGAAGAGTTGATTCTAGATTAATACAATCGTAGTCACTGGTGTAGACTGTGCAATCATCGGTAAAAAGGTCACAAGAAGAGTGTTTAAGATGAAGTGGAAGATCATTGATATAGATAGCAAAGAGCAACGGGCCTAGAATAGAACCTTGCGGAACACCAGTGTCAACTATAGCAGAATTTGATAGAGAATTGTTGAAGAATACTACCTGTTATCTGTCTGAAAGAAATAATGCAATTAATTTTATTAGGTCAGGGTGCAATTTATAAGTCTTTATTTTCCTTACAAGAATATCGTGGTCAATCATATCAAATGCCTTTTTAAAGTCGACAAAGATGGCATCACATAGTCTGTGGTCATTTATGTTTACTAACCAGTTTTCTGTAATTTTAGTGAGAGGTGTGTGGCAGGAATGATTGGGTCCAAAGCCTGACTGACTGTCTATGAGTAAATTGTTCTCTTGAATGTGTCGTAGTTATTTTGTGTATGTGTTTTTCGAGTGGTTTTGATAATGACGATAATACGGATATTGGTCTATAGTTGGTAAGATTGTTGGATGAGCCATGTTTAAAGCGAGGATACACCTTAGCATTTTTAAAAGCTTTGAGGAAATAACATTTTGCAATGCACTGATTGTAAATGTATGTTAGTGTATGTGAAATGACAGGTGCAGCATAACATAAGATCTTATTACTAAATATAATTAAGCCCAGCTGTGTTGTCTTTTTTAAGGTTAAGCGATAACTGTGAACTTCAATGACTGTTAAGAATGGAATGTGTAACTGTTTAAAGTCAGTACACTTGCTGTCCAGGAATGTTTGTAGTTCATGTAAGTCGCATACAGGAGCTGGTATTGATGATTTAAGAACGTTGATTTCTTCTCTTAAATGTGTACTGATATGTGCGCTAGTGTATGCACGATTGATGACTTGAAAATCAAATTCTTTTATTTTATTTGATAGGGTATTTATGGCTTTCCAAACTGATTTACTGTCTGATTTATTCTGTACTAGATTCCTAAAGTAATCTTTTTTCTCTTGTCTTATTAAGTATTGAACTTTGTTTCTGAGTGAACGGTAGGTCATGAAGTTCTTGATTTTGTTCACCCGGTCATGCTGTCTCATGGCATGTAACATTTCAGGTGTTATCTAAGGTGACTTCGTCTGGTGTTTAAATCTCACCTCTTTCATCGGGACAAGCCTGTCTAACATATCTATGAAGATCTTTAGCCAATATTCTATTGCCTCATCAGGGTCAGTTAGCTGGTACACGTGTGTAAGTGAAGATGCTTGCAAATCATTAAGGAATAATTCTAGGTTAAATTTAAATAGGAGAGGAAAGAAGAGAGAGAAGGAGAGAAAGGAAAAGAAAGAGGGAGAGAGAGCGGATGTTCGCAATACTATCCACTTGTTAAGATATTATTGTTTATCTCCCTTAGTACTCTCACTTCGCTTCTGAGATCTTCTGTTCTGGAATTTTCCGACTGTTTGTAGCGTCTGGTCTGGAGAAAGGACCTTTCCACGACCTGGATGCGGTATCTGAGTTTTCACTGTTCCTTCACAAAACCAACATTATCAAAGATTTCTGGAAAGACATGAACTATGGCAGACTGTACTGGCCAAAAGAAGTAAGTTTTGGACAAAAAGTGGCATATAACTCTCCTGAAACATTTTCACGTTCGTCTCACAGTCTTAAATGATAAGGGAAACAACGACTGTGAAAAAAAGGGGTTTTATAATAAATGTGTTTGCTTCAGTTGTACAAATAGATAGAAAGAGTGAGGAAAGTTGCCAGAAAGTAAGCTGAGCATGTATAAATGAATAACATACAACAATCAAATATTGCGACACATATCTTTTTCCAGGATCACATACAAAAACAACACAACAAATAAAAACACGAACAACAGATGAAAAATTAAACACATAAATCTTGTTTGTTTCCTCCACGTAAGAAAGATGAGCACTAAATGACAAGCCGACACAATGTTGTGCCTCAACACCTTCATAGTATCGGATGCAAAGAACACCAGCTCATAGTTCCAGGGAAACTAAAAAAAGAAAGAAGATAATTAATTGTCATAAACTGGGATATCATTGTCATCATCATCTGTTATACAGTATCATTTTATCTTGCATTCATATCAGCCTTTTCTTTTTTTCATTATCATCCATGTGACATGTCCTTTCCAGAACGTTGTCCCTCTCACAGCCTCCCTGAGTGCAATACGGTCTTGCACACGTTGACCGTCGTCTTGCATTGACACATTCAGACTTTCCGTGATGCCCTGAGTCCACCTATGGCGAGGTCGTCCCTTTTCTCTTTTGCCGGGCACTGCCTTCTACTATCAACCTCTCCAAGCTGTTGCGTCTCTTGATGTGGCCAAAGTATCTCAGCTTTCTCATTTTTATAGTGTTAACAAGCCAGTTTTCTGGGACACCTAATCCCATCAATATCTCTTTATTTTATTTTCGTTCTGTCCATGTTAAGTGGCCTTCTGTAACATTTCATTTCAGATGCTGTTATTCTCTTTTCTAGTAATTTATTAAGTGCCCATGTTTCGCATCCCTATGTTGCCATTGGGAACATATAAGCTCTTAGCAAACTTCTTCTTCGTTCGCTTCTACCACCAAGACCGCCACGTGATGCTACTGAATTTACTCCTGTGATCCTCGATAGGTCCCGTGGTCCCCCTGTGGTCCCCGAAAGGACCACACGAGATCCCCGAGAGGACCGCAAGAGGTTCAGAGTATCGCAGGGCTTGAGCCTGAATTCTTGGTGGGTCTCAGAAGCAGGATTGCGTGACACCGTGTTTTCGTTGCACCAGTTTAATCTAGAGTTGAATTTTCTCACCGGAAAACCACGACGTGTTTTGGGATACCCGTGTATCCCCGCCGGGTGAGAGGTGGTTGCCCATCCAGTCCAGCATTGGACTTTCTCACCGGAAAACCTCAGCGTGATTAGGATTACGCATACATCCCGGCCGGGTGAGAGGTGGTTGCCTATCTAGACTGCACTGGTCCTGTGTCTCTGACTTCAGCATTTTGTACTTGTGGCCGCTACCCTTCATAGTTGTGTCCAGGAGGACGAATCCTCGCCATTAGTAAATTTCACCCCTGGGTTGAGCCGGTTTAGACATATTATCCCAGTATGGGCGTGTTTAGGACGTGACAGACCTCTAGAGCGGAGGTACCATGACATGAGTAGCCATTAAGTTTCACGCCTGATGTAAGCCAGTTTAGGCATATTTCACCAGTATGGGTGTATATTGGACCTGGCCGGCCTCTAGAGCAAAGATGCCGTGGTATGAGTAGCTCTCGCCGCGAGACTACTGGACATACCGATTAAGCTTCACTTTATTCTTTCTATCACTTTTCACATCGGCGCCGCACGGCAACCCTAATTGCTTTTTCGCATTTTCTTCATTGGCCAGGAGGAGTTTCACTCCACGCGTGGCATCCGAAGAATTTCGCCAGCGTGTCTTAACCCCTGGGTTAAGCCGGTTCAGACAGTTCTCCCGGTACGAGTGCACATAGGACGTGGCAGAACTCAAGAGAAGAGGTCCCCTGATTTGAGCAGTCCTGACCTCGAGACTACTGATTACTTCACTTAATCATTTCTTTCACCTTTTCCACGGTGGCGCCGCGAGGCAACCCCATTCGCACATTTCTTCACTGGCCGGGAGGAGCCCCACTCCACGCACGGCAGCTGAAGAATCTCGCCAGCAGCAGTAGACGAGCTACCGAACATGGCTCTCATCTACCCGAAGCGTCTGGTTTTCAGGCGCCAGATATTCGCCTTCGGCCCTTCTCCTGTCAGTTTGAACAATTCTGCCACAAGAAGGCCAGGAGCTGAACTTGACTGTCAGAGGCTATTTGAGACGCACGCCTTGTGGACATTTAATTGGAGTGGAGAGCGTGTTCCCCACCACACCTCCGGATATAACAGTCCTTAGAACCTTAGTAAACATAACTTTGCTTTCTTGTTGGTACCTTGCCACATACTCTTCATTTGTGCTAGTTTCTGTGATCTAACTGCTAGTCTTCTTTTGATTTCCACTGCGCATTCGCCATTTTTTAGTTATGATTGAACCTAAATATTCAGATTTATTTACGTTTTCAAGCTTTTTCATTAGCAATCTTAATATTTACGAAAGCTGGCTGTAAATGCGGTAAAATGTATGCTGTTCGCATCTATCTTATATGCACTGTGTTTATCTATCTTATATATACACTGTGTAAATGTATAATTTATTTTTCTGTTATGGGTATGTAAATTCTATAGATGTGGAGCAAATATGTAAAGAGTCCTGAAGACCTACAGAAGTCAGAAAACCGTGACAAGGCTGTGGAATGTTTGAATGAGTTTGTCGCGATCACTTTGGAGCATCTGCCGAAATCAATTCCTTTGTTAGTCGAACTAAGACATCCCAGCACAAGGAAGTTCTTTGCTGCTAACAAGGTCAGTTTACACACGTGACAAATTTTAACATCAGATAGAGCTTCGAGATATGATAAGCTTTGATATTACTCTGAAAAATGTAGTAGTTCACAGGCGTTTAACATCAGATACAGATTTTAAAAGTGATAAGTTTGAACATCACAGAATCAGAAGCCGTAATGTCAACATGAGATATGTAACAGATATAATAGTATGAGATTCAGAAGAGGTGATGAAAATAAACGTGGCATTGGAAAGGGAAGGTGATATAACGTATATTTCAGATCCTGTAGTGATTAAGAAAAAAACGGAGATCTAGATTCTTTGAATCTTCGTCTTAATTCTTAGTAGGAGTATGAGGTCTTACTTTTAGCCTGAGGTCTTAGTCTCAGATCTTAGTATAAGGTCTTAGTCTGAGATCAGTTTGAGATCTTAGTCTTAGTCTGAGGTAGTCTGATGTTTTGGTCTGCAGTCTTAGTCTGATAGCTTAGTGTGAGGTCTGTCTGATGCCTTATTCTGAGGTCTGTCTGATGTCTTAGTCTTAAGTCAGTCTTGGGGTTTGGTCTTGATCGGTGTTGAGATTTTGATGCCGTTGTTCATCCTGGGCCTAGAGAAGTTACCAGTCCTGTCTGTCTTGTTAGAGAAGTTACCAATCCTGTCTGTCTTGTTAGAGAAGTTACCAATCCTGTCTGTCTTGTTAGAGAAGTTACCAGTCATGTCTGTCTTGTTAGAGAAGTTACCAATCATGTCTGTCTTGTTAGAGAAGAGACAGATTAAGGAGGAGGCAAAAGCAGAAGTATAGCTTGGCAAATTTCATATAATTATCAAATTCTTGAGACGATGTATTGTTTCGTTGTCGCATTGTAAATTTGAAGAGTTTTGCCGAGATAATTAAGTTGAAATCAACATTATTACAAGAGTTTTTATTTTGTTTGGCTGCTGTCTTCTTTTCAGTATGCGAGGAGACATACTGGAATCCATTTACTGTTTTGCAGATTCTGGAAGGACTGAACATTTGGCCACATATAATCGGTCAAGCAATTTCATGCCCTTTCGGAACTTTGCCTCCCTAACAGCTAACCTATAGGCCTCTCGGTTGTAAGCAAGATGCCCTGCTGTTGGCTGCTACGTTCATTCGCAGATCATCAACGATGTCTTGCAGCAGTCTTCGCCTTGGTCTTTCTTTTTTCCCATTATGTACCCTTCTTAGACGGTCCTGTCTAAATTATCATGGCATTTACTATGCCCAAAATATTTAAGTTTTTTCTTGTTTAATCTTCCTTACTACCCAACCTTCTTCAATATTAAGTTATTGTAGTATAGATATATTTGTTCTTTTTTGTGCCAATTATATTTTTAAACGGTTCTGTAGCATTTACATTCAAAGGCATTGATGTGTTTCTCCGCTGTTTTGTTAAGTGTCCAGGTCTCACAGGAATATGTTGCGATGGGAAAGATGCATCCCCTTAAAAATCTTATTTTTGTAATTCTGTCTCTTCCTTTCCACAGATTCTTTAGTTGTTTTACTTTTTGAAAAGCGATAGATGTCCTCCTTTTAATTTCCTTCATTGTATCGCCATTTAAGCTATCAAGTGGAACACAACAGGCCGAAGAAAAAGAAGCAGACCGCGTGAAACTCTGAAGAGGACATTATTAAGAGAGGCCAAATTAACAGGCATAAAATGCTTTGATGAGGTTGAAAGACTCGCCGAAGACAGGAAAAATTGGCGAACTACTTTGCGAGCCCTATGTGACGTTTAACGGCACGGGAAGGATATAAGATCGCCATTTAGTAGTAGTCCAAGATATTCAAAACTCTCCACCTCTTCCAATTTTTCCTCATTGATACATATTTCAGCTGCCTTGTTTGTTTTGCCAATTGTCATAATTTAGTTTTCTTTCCATTAAGATAAAGGTTTTGCTCTTCACTGTTCTTACGGACAATACAGAAATAAAAAATCTTCATTTGTATAAAACTGCACCTGATGTCATTTATGATAGAAAAGTCAATGACATCCAAATACATCCAAATATAAACGGTTCTTTCTCTGAATTTTATCTAATTACTACGAAACTAAAGTTTTACTCGCACAATGTTTAAAAGGCAAAACTTTTGTAAAACATACATCCAACATTTCCTGTTTCAGCTTATGGCCCTTGCCAGTCTGGAACGTTGCTGTAACAACCAGGATGTGTTTACCAAGGCAGTGAAGATTAGCAGAGAAGAGATGGCCAGGATAATGCTTAGTGGATCATCTGTTGAAAATTTCCTTGCAATAGCTCGACATTACACACTCAAGGTTTCAACTCAACAGTCATTTATCGTTTTAGTAACTGCATTTCCCCCCCCCCCCCCCCCGAAAAAAAAACCACAAACAAAATCACTCTCATATTCAGATTTTAGCTTTGTCTATATCATTTTCTGCGAAGTTTTGAATCTTCAGTTTTGTTTCTTTTTCTTAATCTGGCCTTTTTTATTAAATATTCGAAGTTTTACCCGATTTATTTTTCCTCACTTTTCACAGAATTTTACTGGTATTAAGAAAAATAAAATAGAGATATCATGTTGTGATAGACATTCTGTAATTAATTATAGATTTGTTATTAATTTACTTTTGTATGCCAGAACGTTGCTAAGTCTAAAAAGGATGTAATCATGCAAAATATGTTTTTAAAAATCCTGAAGCATTATCATTAAATAACTAGTTACAGATTCAATTTATTGAAGATTCATAACGAGGCAAATTGCGATTTGCAATATGGTATTTAATCTAACATTATCATTCTTCATTTTCTTGATTACATAGTTTCTTATAACTTTATCTATTTATTTACCGATATTCATCATATATATATATATATATATATACGAGGGTTGACTGATAAGTTCGCGGCCTAAGGTACAACGGATTATTTGTAGACAACTTTTCCGAGTTATTTCTCAACATAGTCCCCTTGCAAGTTTATGCACTTAGTCCAGGGATCATGGAGCAGATAGATCCCTTCTTTGTAGAAGTCAGCATCTTGTGCGAGTAGAAAGTGATCTACAGCATGAATGACGTCATCATCTGAAGCAAATTTGAGACCACTGAGCTCCTTTTTGAGCTTGGTAAACAGGTAATAGTCCGAAAGAGCCAAATCTGGGGAATAAGGAGGATGATTAAGAAGCTGGAAGTCGCATTGATGAATGGCAGCCATTGCCACCGCCGACTTGTGAACTGGAGCATTGTCTTGATGAAAGATGACTCAGAATATGGAACCCATCACTTTGTCTGCAGACAGAATAACCCTTGCTTTCTTTGGAGGTGGGGATCCATGTTGTTAACACTGCTTTGACTGTTCTTTGATTTCTGGTTGAAAATGATGAACCCAAGTCTCATCCATAGTCACAAATTGCTGAAGAAACTTTTCAGGATCTGCAGAAAAATGGCCAAGATTGTCTCTTGACATGTTCAGACGATGTCGTTTGTGATCAGCTCCAATAGGTTTCGGGACCCATCGAGCAGAGACCTTTGTCATTTGAAGATCATTGTGAATGAACACTTTACCCGGAGATGCCCAATGTATCGCTTAGTTAGTCGTCTATCTTTCATTATCATTTCATGGATTCTGCTGGTGGTTTCATCGGTGGTTACCGTTCTTGGTCTTCCTGGACGGGGATCATCTTTCAGACTCTCCTTTCCATGTTTGAATTGAGCTGCCCATTTCTTCACTGTGATGTAAAAAGGGGCACTCTCCTCTAGAGTATATACCATATCCTCATGGATCTCCTTCGATGATAAGTCCTTGATACAGAGGTAGCGAATGACTGCTCGATGAGAAATTTGTATTCATTTTCTCAATTTCTGCCACCAATTACCAATTCAGTAGTCTGTAAAAAAAATTGGTTGCAGTTAATTTCTTGAAACTTTGTGTTTAATCTTACATTAACCTGATCTACAAATGCACTTAATATCAACTGTGTGTTTCAAGTACTGGTACCTTATGCCGAGAACTTATCAATCACCCGCCGTGTGTGTGTGTGTGTATATGTATATATATATATATATATATATCACTTTTTAATACTCGCACCGGTTTAATCTAATAATTATTAATATAGGTTTTTGGAGACAGAATTGAAAAAAAGCCCTCATTTCTTACTCTAAATCAAAGAAATTATGTTGTTTCTAACTGCTTCTCGTAGACAGATATTTGAGAGACCTTGGTCTCAACATAAATGAGGCACAGTAGTGAGTCATATTAAAACTTGAATGTTCTTGAAGTCGTCACTCGATTATCACATTTTATTATATATTGATGCCGCGGTGGTGTAGTAGTTAATGCACATGCCTGCCGATCAGTAGTTCACTGGTTCGATTTCACACTCGGGCAGAATTTTTTTTCCTATCGATTGGCACCGGGGTCAACCTTGCTTTAAAAAAAATGGGTACTTGAGGTTTCCCTAGAAAAATACAGGCAGCAAGGACAGGTGCTGGCATCCCTAACTCAAATGCTTCAGTACCTTAGAAATGTGAAAGCACTAACATTTCACACTCCTACGGTATGCAAAAGCTACAGGAAAGAGGCACACACACACGCACGCACGCACACACCGAGACTGATATATATATATATATACAAATCATTTTCTTGTCCCTTGCGGAACTTTGCCTCCCTAACAGTTTTCCTGTAGGCCTCTCAGTTGTAAGCAAGATTCCCTGCTTCTTATGCATCCATTTGCAGACCATAAACGATGTCTTACAGCCATCTTTAAATATATATCATTCATCATTCATTTGCATGTCCCTTGCGGAACTTTGCCTCCCTAACAGCACTCCTGTAGGCCTCTCGGTTGTGAGCAAGATGGCCTGCTGCTGTTGCATCCATTTCCAGATCGTCAACGATGTCTTGCAGCCATCTTCGTCGTGGTCTTCCTCTTTTTCTTTTTCCCATTTTGTATCCTTACAATACGATCTTCTCTAAATTATCATGACGTTTAATGTGTCCAAAATATTTAAGTTTTCTCTCTTTAATCCTCTTCACTAGCCAGCCTTCTTCAATATTAAGCTCTTGTAGTATAGATATATTTGTTCTTTTTCGTGTCCACGATATTTGGAGAACTCTTCTGTAGCATTTACATTCAAAGGCATTTATGTGTTTCTCAGCTGTTTTGTTAAGTGTCCAGGTCTCACAGGCATATGTTGCTATGGGAAAGATGCATGCCCTTAAAAATCTTATTTTTGTGGTTCTGTCTGCTCCTCTCCACAGATTCTTTATTTGTTTTACTTTCTGAAGAGCGATAGATGTCCTCCTTTTAATTTCCCTCATTGTATCTCCATTATTAGTTAGTAGCGATCCAAGATATTCAAAACTCTCCACTTCTTCCAGAAATCAATATATATATATATATATATATATATATATATATATATATATATATCTTCCCGTGCCCCTAAACGCCACATAGGCCACCGCATGGTAGTTCGCCAAGATTTCCTGTCTTCGGCGAGTTTTTCAATCTCATCAGGTATGTTATGCCCACTGAACTGGTCTCTCTTAACAATGTCTTCTTTAGAGTTTCACGTGGTCGACTTCTTTTTCTCCGGCCTGTTGTGTTCCACTTGATAGCTTGTGTGGGTAACCTCTGATTGTTTGCTCTCATTACATGACTGACATATCTCCATCTTCTTTTCCTGATCACCCATGAGACAGGTTGTTGTTTGCTCATCTGTCTTATCTGTGTGTTGTTCTTGAATTGGATCCACTTTATACAGAATATTTTCCTTAGATATTTGTTTTCGAAAGAGGCTAATTTCTCGACTATTTCTTTAGTTGTTTTCCAGCTTTCACATGCATAAATGAGGGTGGATATTACATTGGAAATGAATAATCTTAACTTGGTTTTGTTGTTTATAACTTTTGAATGCCATATATTCTCAAGATTCTTGGAGATGAATTCTGTTTTTTGCAATTCGAATTCTATCTCCCTTTCTGGTGTCACCATCCTGTTTTATGTATTTGCCGAGATATGCGAAATAGAGAGCTGTTCCTTCTAGGTATGTTTGTCCTTCGTGGTTAATGAATATATAAAGGTAACCCTGGCATGCCTTTGAGTCACATAGGGATATGTTGGTAGTGCTTTTCTTTGACCTGTCAGTACACTAGAAGATGATGTGGAAAGCATCTCGCCTAGACGCCTTTCCTTTCCTAAGTCAGGTATCCATTTCTACAGCTGGGTGAATGGGGCATCTCCGCCAGATTTGAACCACCGACCTTCGTTATGAGAGACTAGTACACTAACCACTGCGTCATCCAGACGCCCTGGAGGTTATATAGTGAAGTTTATCGTCGTCATTTATTTTTACATCTTTTATTGTTTGTTTTTACATCTTTGGTTGTGTTTTTAAAACATTTTATACAGCAGTTATCTACTAATTGTTTACTTTATAGATGTTAAAATAATTTTCACATCATTTACTGTTCAGAAAAAAGAACAAATATATCCATATTACAAGAGCTTAATATTGAAGAAGGCTGACTAGTAAAGAGGATTAAAGAGAGAAAATTTAAATATTTTGGACACATTAAACGTCATAATAATCTAACCATCTTGGAAGGATACATAATGGGAAAAAGAAAGAGAGGAAGACCAAGGCGAAGATGGTTGCAAGACATCGTTGATGATCTGCAAATGGATGCATCAGCAGCAGGCTATCTTGCTCAGAACCGACAGGCCTACAGGAGTGCTGTTAGGGAGGCAAAGTTCCGCAAGGGACATGCAAATGAATGATGATACTGTTCAGAAAAAGAAATGCAACGCTACTGTAAACGTAATGGACACCAAATTCAAACATCTAACAACATTTTATTTTATGGGATTAATGTTTCAATCTTGGCATGAAGAAACTTTAAAACTTGAACAATAAAATTATGTTCATTAAATTTGGTTTAGACTTTTATTCTTTGCGATAGAGGGCTCCGTTTCAGTAAAGTGTATGGCCTCCTCTGGCCTGCATCAGAGAACGGCATCTCAATGATATGGATCCGATTAGCTGTTGGATCTGTTGTTGTGGGATGGCTGCCCATTCTTCCCGCAGTGCAAGAGACAACTGTCGGAGATTGGTTGGCGCCACGTCTCGCTCTTGGACTTGTCTGATGAGTTCATCCCATAAGTGTTCTATTGGGTTCATGTCTGATGATATGGATGGCCACGGAATGATCTGGACGTTGTTGTCAGCGATGAACTGGGTGGTGAGTTGTGCCACATGAGGTCGAGCGTTATCCTGCTGAAAAATCAACCATGGTGCAGCCAGAAGTTGAAGGACGTGAGGACGAAGAATTTCAGAGACGTATCGTTGGGCATTCAGGCGTCCTTCAATTTGCACCAGGTCACTTCTTCCTATGAAGTTGATCGTCCCCCACACCTGTACACCTCCACCACCATGTGGAGGAGCCTCATCCATGCAGTATTGGGAGTAGCACTCATTGACTCTGCGATAAACTCTTTTCCATCTATCATGTCCCTGGAGCAGAAAGAATGATCCATCACAAAACTAAACCCTTCATTCGCAATCATTCTCAACGTTCCATTGACGATGTTAGTTCGCCCACTGCAGCCGGTTCTGGCGATGCCGGTCCGTAAGAATAGGACCTCTGTAGGGTCTTCTAGTCCAAAGACCAGCATCGTGCAGCCGATTCCTGATCATTTGATCTGAAATTCGACGAGCTCCTGTCATTGACTGGACTGTTGAGGAGGCAGATGCAAATCGATTCCTGGGGTGACGTAGCCGTATGAAGCGGTCTTGACAGGTAGTTGTGACTATGAGTCTTCCACTGCGCGGCCGGTCTGCAACTGAACCATTTTCTTGAAATTGTCTCCAATGGCGACTAATGGTGCTTCTAACCACATTAAATTGTCTGGCCATTACACTGTGTAACTATCCAGTCTGTAAACATCCAACGACGATTAGTCATTTCTGTAGTGTGATGAACGATACCTGCGCATTGAATTTTAAAATGAATCGATTCGAGGACTGTCAAGCTTTTACAGGCATTAAATAACATGGCCAGTGAGTTTTGTATTCAGTACGTTTCACGGGATTATCTGTCATGAGTTACTGTCAAAAATAGTGTTTAGACTAGTGTCACTTTTCTGTGCTCGTGAATCATCTGCTAAGTACAGTTCAAGTCAGCACGTGAAGTTGATGTCCAAGTGAACGTTTCAGATAATTTGCCCTTGTCTGATTAGCAAATTTCAGTTTAAATCTTAAATACGATATTGCGTTTCTTTTTACAGTATATATAAAAAAGTATCAATACAACGGAAATACCAATGCTGTATATTTATTATAATATCAACATGTTTCCCCAATTTTAGTCGAAAGCCATCCTCCCCCTTTTCTAGACTGTAATATGCACTAGTATGTACTCAACAAATACATATTTAAATACTTGATAAAACTAGTAAAATGTTTTGTTTTCATATTTGTCACCCAGATCTTGCGAAGAGCAACTGAAGGAGAGCAAACAACTCTCAGAATCAGTGATGCGTGTAGGAAGATTCTAGACGTGATTGAATTACAAAGACAGGAACTGAGAAGGTTATGGAGAAAGACAGTAGTTTTAAGTTCAACAGCCGTCGCAGTGGTTGTTGTGTCTTCTGTTTATTGGTACATGAGTCACTGACGCGATTACTGCTCACCTGAACAGAAAAACTGAATCTATGATACTTGTCTACGCCGCCGAAATCCAGTATATTCATAGATGAAATCTCATATTCTATGATCAGTTGCTTGAATTGTCATTTATTTCTAATGGGTTTCGATCTGTCATGTTTTATAACAGTTATACTATTGTCTTACTCTCATGTTATAATGTTAGCATGGTCTTAGATCCTTGTCCTCTCTTAATGTGTTGTCATATCTATTATAATCTCATAGATACTTTCCCTACTCTTAACGTGTTGTCATATTTATTATAATCTCACAGATGCTTGCCTTCTCTTAACATGTTGTCATATTTATTATAATCTCACATATTCTTGAATTATCTTAACGTGTTGTCATGTTTATTATAATCTCATAAATTCTTGCCTTCTCTTAATGCGTTGTCACATCTATTAAAATCTCATAGATCCTGCCTTCTCTTAACACGTTGTAATGTCTATTATAATCTCCTAGATCCTGCCTTCTCTTAACAAGTTGTCATATCATAATCTCCTAGATCCTGCCTTCCCTTAACACGTTGTAATGTCTATTATAATCTCCTAGATCCTGCCTTCTCTTAACAAGTTGTCGTATCTATTATAATCTCACATATTCTAGACTTATTTTAACGTTTTGTCATGTTTATTATAATCTCATAGCTTCTTGCCTTCTCTTAATGTGTTGTCATATCTATTATAATCTCATAGATCCTGCCTTCTCTTAATGTGTTGTCATACCTATTATAATCTCCTATATCCTTGCCTTCTCTTATCACATTGTCATGTATATGATAATCTCATAGATTCTTGCTGTCTCTTAACACATTGTCATATCTATTGAGAATATAGACTATTAAAAAAGGTTTCTCTCTTCTGATACAGAATCATGAGTAGAAGTAGTGCTACATGTAATTAGTGTTCTGCTATTCACTCATTTGACGTCTAATGGAATAACTGTAAGAATTTTTGACCCACTGCTCGGGATCAAGATAACAAAAGTTTTATCTGTGAAACCCCTTACTAGATGTTTCGTCGATGCACTCAAGAAACATAAGACACCCAGGCACGCATCTCCTACCTAGACGAAAACAGCACAGCAGGACTTAACAAGCAGGCGTTCAACGGGACCAGAGTAGCAACAGTGTTGAGTAATTAACCACCAGAGTTGTTTCAACATCAAGACAACAATTTTATTAACGGGAAGATGGAGGATGACTGGTCAGGATGGCAGACTCAACAGAATACATAAAACTGGCTCCACTCCCCGGCAAGAACTATGTTTGCCGTGTGGAGAGGGATTGGAAAAAAAAAACTAATGCCTAAAGAAGGACCACAAATCAATCAGTAGCAACAAAATGCCATACCTACTGATGTCAGAATAAACACAACAACTTAATTCCCACACATCAGCTAAACACATCTTTCAACTACTAAGCACTTATCTGGCCAATCAGTCTACAAATGCCAACAACAAATCTGCTTCTGTCCTAATAAGAGCAGCTGACATTAATCTGTACATGAGACAAATTCATTGGATCACACTATTATCAAACATAGTCATGAAACATCAATACCGTGACTCCAAAACCTGAAAACTCCTTATCCTAGCAGGGTCCTCACTAGTGAACAATCTATCATCCTAATAATCATAATGGCTAACAACAAAGCTGCAAGTGAAGATGAAATAACAGCCAAAATGCTAAAAGCTATCAATAGTGACAACATGAGACAACTACAGAGAATGTTTAACAAGATTTGGAAAGAAGAAAAGGACCCTTCTAATTGGAAGAAAGGAATCATTGTTAAAATACCAAAAAAGGGCAACCTTAGTGACTGTAACAAATGGAGAGGAGTAACCTTAATATCAGTTGTGTCAAAAGTATTTTGCAAGGTCATTTTGAATAGACTCAAAGATATAGTGGATACTGCAATGACAGAAGAACAAGCAGGATTTCAAAAAGGGAGAAGCTGTCTCGACCAGATCTTTACTCTCAGAATAATACTTGAAGAACATATTGAAAAGCAGAAACCATTAATACTGAACTTCATAGATTTTAAAAAGGCATTTGATAGAATACACAGAGATTCATTATGGAGAATTTTATGTCTATATGGAATACCATCTAAAATTGTCAACATCATTAAAGACTTATACAATGGATATGTTTGTGCAGTCAAGACAGAAGAAGAGATGAGTGAATGGTTCCAGATTGAAACAGGCATGAAACAAGGATGTATACTGTCTCCTTTACTTTTTGGGATTACAATAGACTTCATAATGAAAAAATGCTGCACAGGTAACACAGGTATTGACTGGGTACATGGGACCCAACTAGAAGATCTTCATTTTGCTGATGACATAACTCTTATCAGTAATAATGTGAATTTCATGCAAGAAAAAACAGATAGCCTGTCTTCACTGGCTAGCAAAATAGGACTTGAAATTAATAAGGACAAAACAAAAATAATGAAAATTCCTCTCAGTCAAAATGGAAAAATACACATAGCCCGGACAGATATTGAAGAAGTCAATCAATTTGCATACCTTGGCAGCTACATAGACCAGAATGGTGACACTAGAAAGGAAGTTAGTATCAGAATTGCAAAAGCAGCATCAATCTTCAAGAATCTTGAGAACATATGGAATTCAAAAGTTATAAGCACAAAAACCAAGTTAAGACTATTCAATTCAAATGCAATATCCACCCTCATTTATGCATGCCAAAGCTGGAAAACAACTAAAGAAATAGAAAAGAAATTAGACTCTTTTGAAAACAAATGCCTAAGGAAAATACTCGGCATCAAGTGGAATGAATTCAAGAACAATGCAGAGATAAGACAGATGACTGAACAACAACAAGTGTCATAAGTGATCAGGAAAAGGAGATGGACATATGTTGGTCACTTCATGAGAAGAAATGATCAGAGAATCCCAAAACAAGCTATCAAGTGGAACACAACAGGCCAAAGAAAAAGAGGCAGACCGCGTGAAACTCTGAAGAGGACATTATTAAGAGAGGCCAAATTAACAGGCATAAAATGCTTTGATGAGGTTGAAAGACTCGCCGAAGACAGGAAAAATTGGCGAACTACTTTGCGAGCCCTATGTGACGTTTAACGGCACGGGAAGGATATAAGAAGATAAGATAAGAATAATCATAATAATAATAATGTCTTTTTCTAAAAATTCTGCCTCTTTTATAACACATTTTCTCTAGCAGCCTCTCCCTTCTTATCCTTACTCTAACCTAAACTGACCGTTATTCTTTCACTTCTGCCGTCTGCTTCTTCCAATTTGTCCAGTCTCCGTGCTTTTACGTGCAACTTTGCAGATGTCAGTTTTGCCGGTGCACGTCCTAACTTTCGACACTGAAGTTCTCAAATAGATTATTCCGGGGACTAAAACGAGAAGGCTACTCCTAGTCAACTTACTTTTTTCTTTAACCAGCTTATCTCCCTCTTACCATAATTATCGTTTATTCTAACAAATATACTGTCACGCTATTATAATCTCATAGATCTTTGTTTTCTCTTAACACGTTGTCATATCTACTGTAATCTTATAGATCCTTGCCTTCTCTTTACATATCGCCATATCTAATCTCATAGATCCTTGCCTTCTTTTAGCGTGTTGTCATATCTATTATAATCTCATAGAACCCTGCCTTTTCTTAACATGTTGTCATATCTATTATAATCTCACAGATCCTTGCCTTCTCTTAACAGGTTGTCGTGTGAATTATAACCTCATAGATCCTTGTCTTCTACTGTAAGAATATTTTTAACAGTTTGTATTTTCTATATTTTGTGTTTATTGTTTGGTATTTTAATGGGTACATGTTGAATGATAATTACACATACTACATCTGCACATTACACATAAAGAAGAAAAATCACGAATAATATTCTTCATCAAAGGATCATTGGTTTATATTATTATCAACGTGATCAAATCAGTTTCCCTTCAGTAGTTTGATTCCTACAAAGATGTTATCAGCAGTGGAATTACTAACAATCAGTTTAACACATTGTACATATAAGTGAATTAGTATGATTTACAACAAATTGTCATATATATATATATATATGTATATTCCCAAACTGTCTTCTTTACATGACTGAATGTTCTGATTGTGACAAATTGAACTACTGGCAAGAAAAGGGTATTACAAACAAATACATGTACATAAAATTCAATTACATAAATTTATATGCACATGACAAACTATCATTCCATATTAACAAAATATCTAAAGCCTCACATGGAACATTTATATCATAACTGAATTATGGTTATTCGTGTTCAGTTCAGCTAACACAATCATATCTGAGTGGATCGGGATGGATCGACACCACAGCTTGCACGCATCCACATCACAGAATATAAACCAATACTAACCCAACATATATATATATATATATTTCCATCGACGAATAAACATACTCATTCGTGCTTGAACGAAAACGTGACCTCCTCAGATCCGCTGGCACTTCCTACGTGCTCAGCGTACAAATGACCTACTAACACTCTGTCGCAACTTCTTTATATACTGAATCAGTAAACCTATTTTCTCTCAGAGTTGCCCACCTGATGAAACTGACCGGTAACTGACCCATATTTCCTACGCTTAGGGTTGCCAACCAACCTAGGTCACAAGTTCTTATCTCTGCCCCTTACACTATTAATGTGGTGTCATATCTATTATAATCTCATAGATCCTTCTCTTAACACATTGTCATATCTATTATAATCTCACAGACCTTTACATTCTCTTATCAAATTATATCAATTATATGAACATGCAAAAAAATTTTGCTACGATGAGTGAGAATTAAAAACACAAATACAAAAATCGTTACATACAAAACAGACATTGTTTTTTGGCGAGCATTAAGAACATCATGGGCCGCTATGATGACAAACGAAGAATTTTTTGTAAAAATCAGAGAGAAAAAATGTAACTCTTTCACTTCAAAACACCACTGGCGGTGTTCGTAGATCTTGTATACCTACGTGAATTAATTTACTCAAAGAAAGTCTAAATAAAATGAAAAATAGGACAGTCCTAATCCAACATATATTTTTTTAAATATTAAGTAAATTCCTTCCAGTTTCTTTCTACAGAAAAAATTCTCATCAAAGCTTTTTTTTCTACCAGAGCATGGAAATTAATTCAGAAGTGAAAGAATTAATCAAATTCATTTGACAGACAGACAGATAAGACAGACAGACAGACAAACTCAGCGTTAATTTAATTTTAAAAAGGAGATGGGAGGGGGGAACAATTGAAACCATCATAACAGCAGGAGACAGAAATGGGACATGAAGCATAGGAGAACCAAGAGTGACGATAATGAATAGCCTAACACAGTGTTTCTCAACCTTTTCTCACCCCTGTTCCTCTTCTGATCTTTTTTCCCCTGTGCTCCCCCCCCCCCTCCCCGACTCCATCATTATGAAAAAAATATCCCATACAACACGCTTGACTTATAAACGAGTTTCTGTGTATACTTCTTTTAGTAATCCAGCTCACAGTTTTTGAGGTTCCAATGAGATAAGTGATAAGCGAAGTTCACCTCTGTTCACTATGTCCAGGTGTGTGCGTACATGTTAACTCGACTGAAACCTGATTCTATACCAACTGTGTCACCAAATGTGAGAAATGCCATGAAAAACGGTTTTACCTCCTCCCTGAGGAAATTTTTAGAAACTTTCATTAAAAATTATGTTTTTCTCGTTTAAAAATTGTTTGGGCTTCCATATCGTTCTGTAATTCGACGAGCAAATCTTGCCAGGTTACGTCGATATCAGCAGCATTCACCACAAATGGATCTCCATCCACACCTGAATATCCAAATCCAGCAAATCACGGAAACGAGCTGCTTTACATGGTCCACAAACAGGAGAAAGCCATCATCTTTTAGTTTAGAACTTATTTCCGCCAAAAAGAAAACTGGGCAAATTCGAACGCCCAACATTGTTTGTGTACAGTTTCAGTTTTACGAGAAATATCGTGATATTCTCGTTGCAAGATAAAAAGTAACAGTTTCCTCCTTGCAGTTGCTTATTTAACAAGTTCAGTTTTCCACAGATATCAAGCAGATAAAATTTGTCGCAGTTAGCGAGGATGGTCTCTTTTTAATTTGCTGGCTACTGAAAAAATGCCACAACTGAGTCACATAAAGCAGCAGAGAAAAAAAATCAGTTACTCTTTCATAACCAACGGATTTCTATATGCAATAATAAGCGTGTAAAATCTTCACGGTAATTTACAAAATTGACAACAAAGACGATCTTGTAGTGCATTCGATTTTATGTGGATGTCTGCCTTCATTACGCCATTTGGAGACCAAGCGTCCTGAAATATTACCGGTGAACCATTCAGTAAACATAAAATATTTCTGGGACAGCATGTTTCAAGAATACAATAAATCCTCTGTATCCACCTACCATGGAAGCAGCACCATCAGTACCACAAGCCATGTTTTCTAAAGGGATATCATTTTCAACTAAGGAACTCTTCAAAAATTATTTCATCTGCAGTGTCTGTGTTAAGCTTTCGAGTGAAAAGCATTTCTTTTGTAAATTTATTTCCATTCAAATATCTAACAAAAACCATCAATACTGTTGTGTAGTGGTACACATGATTTATCAGCTTGCTGAGCAAACTTCTTAATTGTTAACTGGGAAACAAGCTGCTTTTCAACATTGTCTGCCATTTCATCGATGCTACTCGACACTGACGAGATGCTCAACGGAGTGGATTCAATGATTTCACGAGCATTGTGGTTCATGGCTGTAATTACAACAGGCACTGTTGACAGCACTAAAAATTGACCTTAATGTGGCTTGCCTTCTATTACTATCATTTTGGATTTCTCGTAAGGTGCAATTAAATTTAATTAAATCTAAACTCTAATTTAGCAGATTTCTCTGCAAACATTTGGTTCACAGTACATCTAGTTTATAAACTGTCTCGCAGCTCTTTTAAATATTTCAATGGTTTGTTTTTCTTGTCCCCATATGAATTTTCCAGATGATACACACACAAGCACGAAGGCATCCAAACAGTAAGTTTACAAGACGTAACGTTTCTAGAAAAGAAATTAGACTCTTTTGAAAACAAATGTCTAAGGAAAATACTCGGCATCAAGTGGAATGAATTCAAGAACAATGCAGGGATAAGACAGATGACTGAACAACAACCAGCCTCATGGGTGATCAGGAAAAGGAGATAGACATATGTTGGTCACTTGATGAGAAGAAATGATCAGAGAATCCCAAAACAATCTATCAGGTGGAACACAACAGGCCAAAGAAAAAGAGGCAGACCGCGTGAAACTCTGAAGAGGACACTGTTAAGAGAGGCCACATTAACAGGCATAAAATCCTTTGATGAGGTTGAAAGACTCACCGAAGACAAGAAAAATTGGCGAACTATTTTGCGAGCCCTATGTGACGTTTAACGGCACAGGAAGGATATAAGATATAAGATATAAGAACATGTCTAAAAGTGATGCTGAACTAATGAGCATAGTTGTTACATTTTCCACACCTGTCCTTTGGTAACGACAGCCAGATGGCAGCACCGCGCAGCACTGTCTTTATAAGTTAAAAAAATCACCTGGAAAATTCATGTGTGTGTATATATATATATATATATATATATATATATATATATAGCCCAAATCCAGACAGGTCTTGGCAAGACCAAGGTGTTTCTCCATACTTAACATTGCATTATAGAAACAACATATGATGATATTGTATCTATCTTTCTCTTGACTTTACTTGCAGTCACATTATATTCTCATGGAAGATGAGCCAGCTATGAAGAATAGCTTTCCTAATTGTAGATTAATACGAGGGTCATACCGAAAGTCGGGAGCAAAATTTTTTTATGAGAATTTATAGACTGAGAAAATATAAATGTATCACCTTAAACAGCATTCTTTGCACTTCATGTAGAGGTCATGTGACGTCACCATCATGTGTCACATGACCATGTGGAGCATAAACAAAATGACGGGTGCTGAAGTTTCGTTTCGTCAATGTGCTGTTACTGGGTTCCTCGTTAAAGAGGAAATCCCCGCTGCTGAAATTCACAAAAGACTTCAACTTGCTTATGGAGATGTGTGTATGGGTGCTAGCAGTGTTAGGAGGTGAGTGAAACATTTCAAAGATGGAAACACGAGCATCCAAGATATGTCTCGCAGCGGTCGCTCTCGAACTGCGACGTGGAAAGGGTTGACGACATCAGTAAAGAAGACAGATATGTCACAGTATCTGAAATCGCTGTAAATCTTGGAAAAGGACACAATGCAGTATAGGAAATGTTTGAAACCCTAGGCTATAGAAAAGTTTGTTACCGCTGGCAGAGAACGTCCAGAAACCAGTGCAGCTGGAACGGAATTCTTCCTGGAGGGTATTTTCAAACTTGCAAAGTGATGGAAAAAATGCGTGCAGAGAAGTGGAGATTATTTTGAAAATTGAAGAAAAGGATACAGTTTAAGGTGATACATTTATATTTTCTCTATCTATAAATTCTGATTTTAAAACAATTTTTGCTCACGACTATCGGTATGACCCTAGTATGTTCTTTTCTCTCTAGAGACAACCTCAAATCATATACAAGATAAAACCAATCCCTCATGTACAGCGCATGCCTATGCTTTTATTGGTCGGATATCTGAAGTGAACGCTTTTGATTGGTCAGATTTCATATCTGTGCAGTTGAAAAGAATTTATCTATGAAATCCGGGTAGTATTCAATCTGCTAACAGGGCTGCGTTAATGCTTTTGGTTATGTTGCATAGCAAGGGCAGGTTGCTAGGACAAACTACTGTAGCTAAGTTTCTCATTCCAAACAGTGTATTATATGTGCTGAAGAATTAAATCTATGTAGATTAGCTGTGACAGAGTGAACTGATTCACGAGAAAATTTCAAGGGGTGTGCCATTCTATGTCAAAATACAAATATTTTATTATCCTTATCAGTCAACGCTAACTGCAATGTTGACTGGACTTGTCACTCCATGTTAACTGTAAATATAATAATTCACTGTGCATGTGTTTTCTGGGTAATATCGAGATTTAATTACGTAGATAATCCACATTCTAGTGCTTTGTATGACTAGTTCATTACAGCGTGTTTATAGTACATTCCTATAAATATCAGGTATCTTGAGACAATGTAGTTCGGTTCTAGAAATGTTCTAGTTTAGGTCAGCTGTGAAAAACTGTCAGAATGTTCTAATTCCATGTTCTGGATTAAGACAGGCCCTTGTTTTTTAATATCTTTTTAAGTGTTAACGTAATTTTAACTTACCTGCGGTGGTTACCGATGTGTAACGACTCCTGCTTGTGTGTAACGGACCAGGCATAAGTGTACAATAACGGACCAGGCATAAGTGTACAATAACGGACAGGCATAAGTGTACAATAACGGACAAGGCATGTACAATAACGGACCAGGCATAAGTGTACAATAACGGACAAGGCATAAGTGTACAATAACGGACTAGGCATAAGTGTACAATAACGGACCAGGCATAAGTGTACAATAACGGACCAGGCATAAGTGTACAATAACGGACAAGGCATAAGTGTACAATAACGGACAAGGCATAAGTGTACAATAACGGACCAGGCATAAGTGTACAATAACGGACAAGCCCAAAAATGTTATTAGACTGCGTCACCTAAAATAACAAAGAAGTGTTGAAGGTTCAATACTCAAAATCACCTGTGCTACAGTTTCAAACTAGAGGACATTTTGTTTCAAGATCAAGGGATTTCCAGGTTAGTGACGTCACTGGTCTGTCCTACCATATAACAAACACATGGAAACACGTTTATAGTTAACTGTATTTACATTTTTGTTGTTTTGTAACCATGGAATCCTGATAACAGCTATCTTTTTTTTTTGTAAACGATAGGTGAATGATTTTATTTATGTCTACTAAATATAAAAAGTCTTTTCAAGTCTTCTTTACAGTTATCGATACATTGAGCCAGAGTCAAAACTGACAATGAAAATTCTCATCTCCACCGCATATGTTCTACATTTGGTTCAGTACAGCAGAATGCATTCGTCGTTTCACCGAATAGTTGAAAACTTTGAACGTAAACAGGTCAAAGTACGTACTTTACTTTTTGACGTGGAAGGTTTTCAACACGCTGAAACATCATTGCAAGGAACAGCCCAATTTACTGTATGCGTTATAAACAGGATGTACGTGACGGTGGCGTTTGTAGAAGAAAGAAAGAGGGAGGGAGGGAAGGAAAGAGAGAGGGAGGGAAAGAAGGGAAGGAGAGAAAGAAGGGAAGGAGAGAAAGAAGGGAAGGAAGGGAATGAAGGAGGAAATGTTAAAAAAAAGGACGGGAAAGGAAGGAACCGATGTTTTGGATGATTTATGTTTTATGCCGCTAAATGTGAAATGGGTCTTAAAATTTTCTTTATTATTATAGCTACATATGAAAATGTATCCACAACAGTTGTTTAGCTGTTAAATCTGTTTGCACGCAAGTTGTTCTCCTGTAAGATACTTCCCATGCTATATGTGCACCATATTAATATCTTTTACCGTGTAATATTACGAGGGCATTAAAAATTGGAGGTTGTGAAATACCAGAGATTAGATATGCTGATGACACGGTATTACTGTCCACAACACAAAAAGGAATGGAAAAACTAATTATGTTAGTCCGTAAGAAACAAAAAAAAAGAGCACAACCTCTATCTTAATGGGAAGAAAACTACATTAATGACAACTGACAAAACAAATAAGGCAGGTGAAATATATATATCAATGAGGAAAAATTAGAAGATATGGAGAATTTTGAATATATTGGATCATTACTAACTAATACTGGAGATACGAAGGAGGAAATTAAAAAGAGGACATTTATCGCTCTTCAGAAAATAAAACAACTAAAGAAGCTGTGGAGAGGAACAGACAGAACAACAAAAATAAGATTTTTAAGGGCATGCATCTTTCTCATCTAACATTTGCCTGTGAGACGTGGACATTTAACAAAACAGCTGAGAAACACATAAATGCCTTTGAATGTAAATGCTATAGAAGAGTTCTTCAAATATCATGGACACAAAAAAAAAACAACAAACATATCCATACTACAAGAAGTTAATACTGAAGAAGGTTGGCCGGTAAAGAGGATTAAACAGAGAAAACTTAAATACTTTGGACACATTAAACGTCATGCGAATCTAGAGAAGACAGTCTTGGAAGGGTACATAATGAGAAAACGTAAGAGAGAAAGACCACGGCGAAGATGGCTGCAAGACATTCTTGATACTCTGCAAATGGACGCATCAGCAACAGGGCATCTTGCTTACAAGAGAGAGGTCTGCGTGAGAGCTTTTAGGTGGCAAAGTTCCGCAATGGACATGCAAATGATTGACTGACCGTGTATTATTTTTCTTGTTAAAGAATTCCTTAATTTTTATGGTCCCTTAAAATTTAAAGTGCCTGTTTGTGGATGTGAGAATGTATATGTGTGTGAATATATGAGAACAAAGAACGAACGAACGAACATACTTTATTTTCAAAGCATTAAGAATTGGCCACGCAGGCCGATCTAACATTCTGCCCTTCATCGTACAGCTTTTACTCAGTCACAATCATTCAGCACCTGTTAATGAGCATAATAAGCATGAAGAAACAATTAAATGATTACATGAATAAATAAAACACTATCTCTTGTCCATACACTCCACACTCTGATTTATGTAACTATATGAAATAAACTTATGAGAGTATATTTGTGGTGTGCTGAGATAAAGTGATCAATCTGTAATTTAAGAAACCATTTTACTTCAGTCGGGACTAAAAGGTCCATTATTTTGAAAAAACATGTCCCATATTGTCCCGCATCCTCATTTTAGATGGCCGCATGTTCGAACAATACCCACAATTTGTACAGTTATCTCAGTGGAAAAGTTAAGAAAAGTACTCTGTAGAGAGGTGCAAGTACAACTGACTGACGCATCTCCAAATAAAAGATATAAACCAAACCTGTTTATTAAAATTTAGAGTTCAAATTTAAATTCAACGACACACACACCCAGGCGCGACAACCCCCCACCACCAACCACACGTCCACGAGGGCTCGATGATTATAGAATTGTAGAAAACGTGGATTACTGAGATGAGAGGTGAAACGAACATGTTGTTGATCATTTGCTTAGTTCTTCCATATTGTTGCTTGACTCTGTGTACACGGTGAATGTGTACATTCGTGAAGTATAATCTGCAACGTTAAAATGCTTTTCATAAAACAATAAGTGAAAACTAAAGCTGTCATCTGGAAGCTGCAGGTAAAGACATACAAGTGAATGTGCTTGCCGAGACGCGATAGCAAAAACTACAACACAGTAAACGTATCTAACTAGACATCGTTTACACAGGCAGTCCTCGATTCCCGTTAAAGGTTCCGTAGCCGACGACAATGTCGGACAGAAGAACAAACGTACAGCGAACGTCTTGACAGTAAATATACAGTACTTTACCTGTCGATAAACAATCATGTTTTGAAACAGAAAAACAAATTATAGTGACCTTCAAAATCGTAAACATGCTTTAAAATAAGTAGTTTTACATTAAATAAGTACTGTTTATTGAAAGAATATTTGTAAATTTAGAACAAGACGTCAGGGTAGGAACAACGAACCGTCGTAGAACACGACGTCGGAATGCGGGTATTATCTATATTTTATTTATATCAGAGATGAACCTGTGGAACTATTGACACAAACTGTAGCTGGTACTTCTTCTTCTTCTTCGAACTTAATCCTGGTGATAAGACTTCCAGATATTGTCAGGAACATTAAACTACCCAAAATTATATTTCATTCATTCATTCATTTACATGTGCCTTACGGAACTTTGCCTCCCAAACAGCACTCCTGTAGGTCTCTCGGTTGTGAGCAAGATGGCCTGGTGCTGATGCAATATTTCAGTCAAACTTTCTAATAAGACACAGTATGTGAAATTTGTGTGAAATATTAACCTTAAGTTTAAACCATCGATAGTATTATTGTAACGGTTTCACCTTCTAATTGTTATTATTATTATTATTATTTTATTACTATTAGTAGTAGCAGCAGTAAATATTAATTTTTTAGGTGGAGTTTTAAAGACTAGTGTGGGGATTACTTCTTCAATTTGATATGGTTTAATTATGTTTCTTGTTCACGTAGGTGATATTCTTGTATAGTAGTAGTAGTAGTGGTAGTAGTAATAGTAATAGTAGTAGTAGTTGCAGCAATAGTAGTAGTAACAGTAATAGTAGTAGCAGTAATAGTAGTAGTAGTAATTGTAGTGGTAGTAGTAATGGTAGAAGTAGTAGTAGCAGCCGCAGTAATAATAGCAGTGCAGCAGTAATAGTAGTAGTATTTATAGTAGTAGTTGTAGTAATAGTAGCAGTAGTAGTAGTAGTAGCAGTTGTTGCTGTAGTAGTAGAAGTAGTAGTAGTAGTAGTAGTAGTAGTAGTAGCAGCAACAGCAGCAGTATAGTTCTGGTAAACGCTTCTAACCCCAATCCTTGTTTGTGTTTTTAAAGCTGGCTACAACGACTCATGTCCCGAAGGTCTTCAAAATACGGGCCTAACACCGTATCCCCGATATACCTTAATGGCATGGAAACGAGAATTTTACCATTTCTTACCAGTGATCAGAAACATGTTTGTAAGAAAACTGTTATAATGAATTTTAACATTTTTAAACGTATCATCCACTAAATTTAGAATAATCTACGAACTAAAGTCTCTCTCTCTCTTTCTTTCTCAGAATGGCAGAATGTAAGACGGGCCTGCGTGCCCAATTCTTTACCCTTGAAAAATAAAGATTATTCATTCATTCATTCATTTATTCTCTCTCTCTCTCTCTCTCTCTTGTTAAATTAAGTATATGTCTGTGTGTGTGGGCGTATATGCGTGTGTGAGTGCTATTTTATTAGGTTAATTACTACTTCTCTTTTACTTTGAATGTAATAGTTTAATCTTACACTCTTTTGATATGTTTTCCCCCTAATGTAATTTGTATACTTGTACTAAATCAAGTGTGTGGGAAGAGTGAAAGTGGAGTGATGAAGGGCAGAATGTAAGACGGGCCTGCGTGCCCAATTCTTTACCCTTTAAAAATAAAGATCATTCATTCTTTCATTCTCTCTCTGTTTTAAAGCTGGTGAAGTTGAATAATGAAGAGCGGACTGTGAGACGGGCTTGCGTATCATATTCTTTACTTTTTAAAAGTAAAGTTTGTTTGCTCTCTCTCTCTCTCTCTCTCACTCTCTCTCTCTCTCTCTCTCTCTGTCCCTATCTAGCTAGACAAATATCATTTCTGATACCTCCAAGATGTAAAAATTTTCTGTTATCCATTAACACAGCTTTCATTAAACGTGCGATATAGTTTATAAATATTGCGTGTGTATATTATCACCAGTTGTTCTAAATAGCGTCCTGTTATCTAAGCGATTTATGGCGACCATTACACGCCCAATGTAGTTAAACAGCCTATCTTATGACAGCCCGGACCAGCCTGAAGAGATTTCTTGTGTTCAGCCGAGCTTGACTGGGTGCTAAATATAAATCATGTTTGATTGCATTCCCACATGGCTCAGTGGTCTAATCTCTGACAAGAGAAAACAGGGACAAATCATTATCATTTCTTTCTTCCCTGTGAACAAAATTTACTTCCTTCTTATTATCTCTCTCTTACTTCGTGTTGTTGTTATTGTTCTTGTTCTTCTCTCTCTCTCCCTCTCTCTCTCTCTCTTTCTCTCTCTGTCATAAATACATAAGTGTATTTCATACAAACATTTACCCTAAATATTTCTGCTTCACTTCATCAGGGACACACCCCCTCTTCGTTTTCTCCCTTGTAGTGAGAGTTGTTTTTTTTTCTCTTCTTGGCAAAAGTCCCTCTCACCCTCTTCCTTCCTCTTTCCCTCTCTCTCATCAAGTGATACCTCCTCACGCAACTTCCCCGCTCCACCTCTACCCCACCCCTTTTCCAGTAGTCTCTTATCTCCATCTCACATATTCTCCCCCTAGTCTCACAATTCTCCCCTTAGTCACACACATTCTCCCCTTAGTCTCACACATTCTCCCCCTAGTCTCACATATTTTCTGATGCCCTAATCTCACAAAGTTCTCCCCTTTCCCCACATATTTTCTGAGAGCCTCAACTTATACATTCTCTCCCTACTCTCGCATATTTTCTGAGACTATAATCTCACACATTCTTCCCCTAGTCTCACACATTCTCCCCTTAGTCTCACACATTCTCCCCTTAGTCTCACACATTCTCCCCTTAGTCTCACATATTTTCCCCTTAATCTCACACATTCTCCCCCTAGTCTCACACATTCTCCCCCTAGTCTCACACATTCTCCCCTTAGTCTCACACATTCTCCCCTTAGTCTCACACATTCTCCCCTTAGTTTCACACACATTCTCCCCCTAATCTCACATTTTCTGATGCCCTAATCTCACAAATTTCTCCCCTTCCCCCACATATTTCTGCGAGCCTCAACTTACACATTCTCTCCCTACTCTCGCATATTTCTGAGACTATAATGTCATACATTCTCCCCATAGTCTCACATATTTTCTGATACCTTAATCTTACACATTCTCCCCATCTTACATCTTACACCCTTCCTGTGCCTTTAAACGTCACGGCATGGTAGTTCGCCAAGATGTCCTGTCTTCGGCGAATTTTTCATTCTCATCAAGGGATGTTATGGCCACTGAATTGGCTTTTCTTAACAATGTCCTCTTTAGAGTTTCACGTGGTTGACTTCTTTTTCTTCGGCCTGTTGTGTTCCATTTGATAGCTTGGGGATTGACTGACTATTTCTTCTCATCACATGACCGCCATATGTCCGTCTTCTTTTTCTGATCAGCCATGAGACAGGTTGTTGTTTGCTCATTTGTTTAATCTTTGCGTTGTTTTTTAATTCATTCCACTTGATACCGAGTATTTTCCTTAGGCATTTGTTTTCGAAAGAGTCTAATTTGTTATATATTTCTTTTCCAGCTTTCATATGCATAAATGAGAGTGGATATTACATTTCAATTTAATAATCTTAACTTGGTTTTTATGCTTATAACTTTTGAATGTCATATGTTCTCAAGATTCTTGAAGGTCAATGCTGCTTTGGCAATTCGAATTCTAACTTCTTTTCTGGTGTCACCATTGTTGTCTATATAGCTGCCGAGATAAGCAAATTGGTTTACTTCTTCAACAGCTGTTCCTTCTACGTATATTTGTCCTTCGTCGTTAATGAGAATCTTCATTATTTTTGTTTTATCTTTGTTAATTTCAAATCCTATTTTACTAGCCATTGAAGTAAGGGTATCTGCTTTTACCTGCATTGATTTCATATTGTCGCTGATAAGAGTTATGTCACCTGCAATATCAAGATCTTCCAGTTGGGTCTCACGACCCAATCAATGCCCGTATTATCTTTGCAACATTTTTTCATTATGAAGTCTATGGAAAGTCCAAAAAGCAAGGGAGATAATATACATCCTTGTTTCACGCCTGTTTCAATCTGGAACCATTCATTCATTCCTTCGTCTGTATTGAATGCACAAACATTCTCCCCATAGTCTCACACTTCTGAGACCATAATCTCACACACCGATTCAACAACCAATCAGACACGAGTGTTATAAAAACCCACGACTCCCAGCACGAATCTGTGCTCACTCAGTGCGAATCACAAAGATCTGTAATCAGAATGAAGTCCCCACTTGTTTGTTAAACCGTGGCCAAAGTTCGCCCTTTTAGTAGGTTGCGAATATGATTGATTATCTGAAGAGCGCTGCCTGGCAGTCTTGGAAAATCATGTACGCAGGTATGGAATACTGAATTTTGCAGCAAGATATTCGAACAGGATCACTGGTTTGACAGTCTGTGGTGAGTTTACGAAGAGAATAAATTTTCACTACCGCACGTTAAACTCGTCACGTCAGAGATATTTCAGAGAATGTCATTCTTCTATCTTATTCAAAATGCGATCTCAAGTTCTTTGCAGCTGCTGCGGTGCAGGTGTTGAGGCACAGCATCGTATCGGATTGGGAGTGGTTTACTGGGTTTTTTTTTTTTTAGTCCTCGAATAGAGCTAAAATGCAGGGGATGTACAATGCTTCTATAGCAGAATCCACTGTTATGGGAAGTATGGCGAACCCCGCGCCATTAGCCAAGCTGGACACTTACAGCGAAACCAACGGAGCGATGGTATAGGGTCTTGGTCAGCTGTGGTTCACTAACCCTGACGCTAACTTACCAACTATGGCCGCTGTAAACACTTGAATTCTAGCAAAGATTTCTTGCAGTAAATGAAACATACATAATACATTCAATGAGAGGAAGAAATGCCCATGTTTTCTAATATACAAGAAACAGTGCATATATTTATGCGTGAGAGAGAGAGAGAGAGACATACGCAGATAAGAGACACGCAAAGAGAATCAAGTGGCAAAGTTGAAGATCACATTTATGAAAAGAAGTCTGGGCAAAGTGTGCCACTGATATAAGAATACTACACCAGTTAAAGTATGTAAGACTACACCAGTTAAATTATGTAAAACTATGCCAGGTAAAGAGTAAAGGCAACACCAAGGAACTCCAAGTAAACCTCACTTGCAGCGTTTACATCGCGGTGTCTGCTGGGAAGACTGGGGCTAGGCGGCGAGGTATAAAAGCTGGTTTTATCTCTCACGTTAACTTTTTTAACAATTCTCTTCACCGGAAGGTCATTCCTAAAGGTATAAGCTTGAGTGATTAATGATCGCTTTCCTGGACCAGTCGTCGTAACGTCTGCTGACTGAGTTTTAAATTTCTCCTCGGAAAAAAAAAAAACAAACAAACAAAACCCCAACCTCGCTGCGATTTGAGCGAGTTTCCTTCCTGGATGAGGAAGGTAACGATCAGGTAAAGTCTATAAAGCCACACCAGGTAAAGTGTATAAGACTACACCAGGTAACGCGTATAAAACTACACCAGGTTAAATTTATAAAACTACACCAGATGAAGTGTCTTTTTTTAAATGATGACGAGTTATCATTGCTGCTAGTCCGAAATGTGAACAAGTTCCCCGATCTCATTTTATGGAGTTGATCTCAACAAAGTGCATATATTCTCTAGGACCGGTAAGAGCCCAGGCAAATGGGAAGATAATGGATAATAGTTTTTTTATTTCTATTATCCCCCCCCCCCTTAAAAAAATCCGAGACTGGAAGAAGAGATGGCCTCGACTCAACCAATTCTAAAGTGTATAAAGTTACTACAGACAAAATGTACAAAACTGCACCGAGCAAAGTATACTGTTTACACACACACAAAAAAAGAAACGCAACACTACTGTAATCGTAATGACACCAAATTTCACACCTGTATCCAACTTTTATTTTTCGGAATTAATGTTTCAATCTTGGCATGAAGAAACTTTAAGATTTTAACAATGAAATGATCTTCATTAAATTTAGTTTGGACTTTTAGTCTTTGCGACTGAGGCCTATTTTCAGTAAAGTGAATGGCCTCCTCTGGCCTGCATCAGAGAACGGTATCTCAATGATATGGATCCGATTAGCCGTTGAATCTGTTGTTGTGGGATGGCTGCCCACTCTTCCCAAAGTGCAAGAGACAACTGTCGGAAATTGGTTGGCGCCACGTCTCGCTCTTTGACTTGTCTGATGAGTTCATCCCATAAGTGTTCTATTGGGTTCATGTCTGATGACATGGGTGGCCACGGAATGATCTGGACGTTGTTGTCAGCGAGGAACTGGGTGGTGAGTTGTGCCACATGAGGTCGAGCGTTATCTGATGAAAAATCGACCATGGTGCAGCCAGAAGCGGAAGGGCATGAGGACGATGAATTTCAGAGACGTATCGTTGGGCATTAAGGCGTTCTTCAATTTGCACCAGGTCACTTCTTCCTATGAAGATGATTCGCCCCCCCCCACACCAGTACACCTCCACCACCATGTGGAGGAGCATCTTACACGTAGTTCTGGGCGTAGCGCTCACTGACTCTGTGGTAAACTCTTCTCTGTCTATCGTGTCGCTGGAGCAGAAAGAATGATTCATCACTAAACCAAACTTTTCTCCAGTCATTCGCAACGGTCCATTGACGATGCTGCAGTGGGTTCTGGCGATGTAGTCCGTAAGAATAGGATCTCTGTAGGGTCTTCTACCCCAAAGACCAGCGTCGTGCAGCCGATTCCTGAACGTGTGATCTGAAATTCAACGAGCTGCTGTTATTGACTGAACTGTTGAGGAGGCAGATGCAAATCGATTTCTGGGGTGACGAAGCCGTATGAAGCGATCTTCGGCAGGAGTTGTGACTACGGGTCTTCCCCTGCACGACCGGTCTGCAACTGAGCCAGTTTCTTGAAATCGTTTACAAAGGCGACTAATGGTGCTTCTAACCACATTAAATTGTCCGGCCACTACACTTTGTGACTGTCTAGTCTCTATACGTCGAACGGTGATAAGTCGTTGTTCTGTAGTGAGATGAGTCATACTTGCACATTGAATTTTCAAATGAATTGATTCAGAGGAGCATCAATCTTTTATATGCATTAAATAACATGGTCATTGAGTTTTGTGTGCAGCAAGTTTCACGGGATTCTCGTGAACCTGTCATGAGTTATTGTCAAAAATGGTGTTTTGACTAGTATCGCTTTTCTGTCCTCATGAATCATCTGCTGAGTACAATTCAGTTCAGCATGTGAAGTTGATGTCCAAGTGAACGTTTCAGGCAATTTGCCTTCGTCTAATCAGCACACTTCAGCACCATCGCATTTGTTGCGTTTCTTTTTTAACAGTATATATATATATATATATATATATATATATATATATATATATAACTATACCAGGTAACGTTTACAAAACTATACCAGTTAAAGTGTACAAAACCACACTATGTAAGCTCAAATGCTGTTCCTGGTAAAAAAAATCTTTGCTGAAAACAGAATTTAGTCTCATGAAGACACGGTCTAATGATTATAACACTCAAATTTCACCGATGGAGAAATTCAAGCTGAATATTATATCAAGATTAACCTCATTCATTCATCCATTTGCATGTCTCTTGCGGAACTTTGCCTCCCTAACAGCACTTCAGTAGTAGGCCTCTCGGTTGTGAGCAAAATGGCCTGGTGCTGATGCATCCATTTTGCAGATCATCAACGATGTCTTGCAGCCATCTTCGCTTTGGTCTTCCTCTCTTTCTTTTTCCCATTATGTATCCTTCCAAGACGGTCTTCTCTAGATTATCATGAAGTTTAATGTGTCCAAAATATTTAAGTTTCTCTCTTTAATCCTCTTTACTCAGCAGCCTCTAGGAGGACCACAGGAGTAAATTCAGTAGGATCACGGGGCGGTCTTGGTGGTAGAAGCGAACGAAGACGAAGAAGAAGAAGATCTTCTCTGTGTATAAAGCCCTGCCCCACTCTAGATTTTATACTGAATGGTTAAGAGTGTCCCGCCTTTGTTCTGGCTGTACAATGAATTTTTTCGTATAAGATTTTGCATAAGCTGACCAGATGTGTATAACATGATATTGTTGTTAGATCACCCAGAGTGTATTTACTTTATCGGATGCTTTTTCTTGATCTACACAGTCTATGTGCAGTATCTGATTGTTTTTAACTGATTTTTCTGTTAGTTGTTTTAGGGAGAAAAATGACATTTGTACAGCATCTATTTTTCCTAAATCCCATCTGAGCTTCACTTAACTGTAGTTCAGTCATTTACCGTAGTCTTTCCTCTAGGATCTTGTAGAATATTTTTTTCACAATGGCTTAACAGTGAAATGCCTCTGTACTGTCTGCAGTCCCTATCACTGCCTTTTTTCTTCAAAACTGGGGTAATTATAACGTTTGGCCAGTATTCTGTGGTGTTTCTTGTTTTTTCCATACCATGTTATAGAATCTGGAAAAATCAAGCTGTTTCAACTTCTTTCGCAGATTTAATTATTTCATTTCATGTTCCATCACATCCTGAAGCTTTATCCATAAGCGCCTTTCTGATGGCTTCACCGAGTTCAGTTATTAGTATATCTGGCTCAGATTCAGTGGGGCCAATTTTGTTGTTATGTCGGTGTCGACCAGCCTCAGAAAAAGGATATCTTGGTATATAAACAAAAGAGACATTTGTACTTAGGAGTTTCTATTGTTTATCATGGATGCTTAGATAAAATCTGGGTGCTGAAAGACTAAACTTGCTGTATCAGAGACGAAGGTAACTGCTGCGTGGTTTAATAAGTAAGCGACACAACAATAGCTCAAAAAGAGAGAAGAAGAAGAAGAAGAAGAATATCACTTTCAGAGAAGCTGTTGTTATTCTTCTGTAACACTTGACATTCGTCGACCCCATGGTTGCAAGATAGAAAATTCGTGTGTGATATGTGCGAGAAATTAAATGAAGGCTGGCCATATTATAACAGTTATATTAACAATAAGCACGTTCCAATCATTGACTTCCATATTTTTATCAAAGGTATAGATAAGCCCTTTACATTCTGATCACGAGATACGGAGAGGTGAGTTACAGGACAGAGTTTAGGCAACTATATAGATGCAAACAAATAATGTACGATTATGGCGTAAACGTACTGTTGGACTCGGCCTAGTTCTGGCAACACAGTTCAAGCAAAGAGATATCTTCTCAGTGTGAAAGTATAAGTTAGAATATTTATGCATGTAAATAATATGACCAATAAAGATACAATTTATTCGGATAAATATTTAGCAAACACACATCAAGAAACAGACTAGTGAATATAACAAAAATGTGAGTGGTTTAATCAAAGCAGTTCTAGTTAAACAAACAAAACAGACAAAATTTTAAATGACAGCTTATAAATTTGGCAATCGCAAAGCAAATGAAGAATGATTCAAAGAAGCTAAAACTCTAATAATGTATCCCCTTTTCTGCAGCCAGAAGGAAATACATGACAATTTATCCATGCCAACATAACCTTTATAAAGACTCATCAGTGAACTTCCAGATCTTCACTCTAGGGAATGCTCTTTTCTCACCGAAGTCTACTTATCGCATTTTTACGTTTTATTTTTAGCCCATTCATTCAGAACTAACATCATCTTGTACTCATTTAGTTTCACTCAACAATGTTCTTTTCAAAGTTTCACATGGTCGATCACCTTTTCCTTGTCCTATTGTGCCCCATTTGATAGCTTGTTTTGGGATTCTCTAATTGTTTCTTCTCATCATGTGACCGATATATGGCGAACTATAATGCGAGCTTTGTATGATCTTTTGTTCATCTCCTTTTTTTAATCACTGATTAGACAAGTTTTTTATGTAGTCATTTTCCTTATCTCTGCGTTGGTCTTGAATTATATTTAGTTATCTTCTTCTTACATCCTTCTCGTGCCGTTAAACGTCACATAGAGCTCGCAAAGTAGTTCGCCAATTTTTCCTGTCTTCGGCGACTCTTTCAACCTCACCAAACACGTGACAAAGATTTAGTTATACATAATATATATTCACAATTAGCGCTTTGTGAAACATCCCATGCAATAAAATAAAGTATAAATGAGAAACGTAAAACTATTATCATATACGTTAATATATGGTAAAATGTTATATAATATATAATAATATCATATAAAGACGTATCCGTTTTAAAATAAAACTTTTCCCTTGTTCATATCATAGCTGTGACTTTTAAAAGATAAATACGCTCGAAAACAATGACGGAAAACCTGATGTGTGGACGAATGTGATATGTCAATGTCCTCTGTTTAAAGAGACGTATGTGTGACAGATATTATGCAGTTTGTTTTTTAAACATAATCGACGTTTTCAAATATTTAAATATGTTCTTCATGCCCCACCCTCACCATACCACACCTCTCCCCGACAATAATGTACTTGGCTGAGTTATTTTAATTTACTTTCCAGCGTGTCACAGGCGTGCTTTTTCAAGGCATGGTCCCTTATTGTAGCACACATTTTATATAATACTCTATTTTTCTGTTCTGTGTCACTTATTCTACCCCTAGCACACATGCGTACACACACAAGCACAGACATTTCTTGTGTGTCCGTGTGTTTGTGAAGCTAGTGTATTAATGCATTTAAAAAATAATTCCACTATGTTTTGAAGCTTGTTTACAATGAAACAAGATAACATAAGAAATAAATATAAAACACGTAATAAAATATTCAAACTATTACCCCATTTCCTGTAAAACTCTTTTTTTTCCACGTTAGTAACCCTAGTATAATTATTTCCCATTTTAACAGCATCAGTGAAGTTACTCTCAACATGGTATTCTGAACGAAAATATAATTTCACTATGGGATTCTGACTAAATTTATACCATCTTGCCTGAACCCGACTAAATACATTTGAGGTCGTAGTAAAACTATTCAATGAATTCATCGATTTTTTCAGTGAATGATACTAAATACACTGAAAGACGTTGTTCATTCAAAACTGTAGTTGGTAGGATTTACTACTTAGTTATTATATTTATATCGTATTCAACTTTTCCAATGCAATAACTGATAATGGTAGCAAGTAAATGTTAACGGGCGATGAAATGTTTGCCGAACATTGAAACGATCAGGTTGTCTTTACTGCTCCCCTGATTGTTTCAATATTGTATATTACGAGTTGTCACTGTGTTGGGTAAGGACAAAACGATTTCGATACGAAGTGTAGGTGAGGCAACAAGGAAGTTTAAATTTTTTTTAATCTGGAAAAATCCAGGGATTAGAATGTAATTATGATCACTTTTACAGTTTTTTTTTAATTGATGTCTTCAACTGCTTTTACTGTCAGCTTTTGTGAAGAGTCAAGAATGTGTTACCTTTTTTTTTTTAATAAGCTGTGAGAGATTTGGAAGTCTAGAGCATTTTTTATAGAAAGGTTTCAGTCGCAAACTGTGTTAATCTTTTTTATGCAGGTAGGTGTTAATGAAAGGAAAATTCAGAGACCTGTCCAGAATCACATAATAGATCCTGACAAATTTCTTGATCTCTTTGATCTAGAAGAGGACCCCTACGCAAAGTGAAATAGCTGTGACAACATAAAAGGAACCAATTTTCTTTTATATATAAACACTCCGATTCGTCCAGAGAGTCTTACGATTTTTTTTTACGTCCAGCACAGCCTAGAAGGTACGTTAACGTAATGTGCTTTGAACATATTTCCACTAAAAGAATGTCGTTTCTAGCCATGAATTCAGTCGCTGTCACCACAGTACGAACCTGTTAGTGTGTGCGGTACAGGATATCTAGTTACCTGGGCTGAAAGATAATTTAGGATTCACGGTGGCCTGGGCGGGACAATTTTCCTAAACATATTTTACCGTGCTTGTATGTTAAGTCATGCATAGTTGTTTAAACATAAACCTCATTTCAGAGATCTTGTTTGTAAAATATTTCTCTTTAATTTGACTGTATCGTGTACGCAGTACGTCAAGAATCTTTGGGGTTTTTTTTTCCATTCAACATGAGCCTTTCATAATTAGCATGTAAGTTTGACAGAAGAAGAATCAAGCGGACACCGTTAACATTGTCAAAGAGACTGGCAGGAAAGATTTCGACACACACTTGTGTGACAAGAGATCTCTACTTCGGACAATGGTTCTCAAACTTTTTCCACCTTCCGCTTCCTTGTACCTCCAAGCTACATCCAAAGCGCCCACAGAAAGCTTGTTCGCTCAGGTGTTTCTCGTGCGCCCTCACCTCTTCCAAGCTGCCCTTTCCTTTTTCTTCAACGCTCACCTCCCCCTAACCCTCACCCTGAATCTTTCCACCGCCTCCACGAAAGGAAAAGGGAACAGTAGTGCCCATTTTGTAAACCACTGATAAAAGAGTTGACGGCGAAAAGTGGCGACACTTTATGCCTTTGTTATATAAAGATGACCAGAAGAAATGTTTATCACCATATAATTGATGTCATTTATTGCAGTTCAGTGGGGGATAATTCGGTGGAGTGTATAAACAATGGTAATTTAGGAGGAAATATGGCACTTACAGACTTGTATGAAATGTATAAACGATGATAATTCAGGAGGAAATAGAGCACTTATAGACTTGTGTGCAGTGTATGAAAGATGATCTTTGCTTGTTGACAACTGATACATTTTTTCCACTCTGGGGATAATTTTACGAGAGCGACTCAATAAGAAACCGCAAAACAAGTGATGCAGCCATTGAAAAAATATACAAAAAGACTGGAGGGCGATTCAAAATCTTTTCATATATTTTCAGTTGTTACATCCCTTGATTTGCTGTTATTTTTAAAAAATCTCCCTTGTATACTGAAAATGTAACTTTACAGTCAGCATGTAAGTTTTGTAACAAGCGTAGAGCTTTATACAACCTAGGAGAACTGTAGGGAAATGGAGCTGATATCCACTGGCACAGCTTAGTATAATGGAAAGACAGAAAATTTATTTAATGATAAAAGGAATCTATCAAGATGATTTCCCGCATGGCCTTGACTTGCTCTATTGCTATTAGCTTCAAAATATTACTCCTTTATTAACATATCACCATTTCAATCGGTAATTAAGTTTTATCTACAGCACGTGGCTCTAGTGCACATGTTTCTCGGAAAGTATTTCTACAAGAGTTCTAGCTTATCAGGCAAACGTGTTTAAAGCTCTCGGATTAGCAATTTCTAAATGAGACTAAAGATAAAATTTCATCAGATATGAAGGTTGCCTACTTAAGTTTATGATTAACATATTAAACCTATTTAAAACAAAAATAAGAACATCTTATCTAGTTAACAATCAACAGTTGCAAAGTTTCGGTTTGAAGTAGACAGAGACGTATGGCTCAGTTTTATAGAACGATAGAAAGAGTGAGAAAAGTGGGCAGAAACAAGAATGGCAGAAAGTAAGATGAGCACAAATAAATGAAAAACATACAAAAATCAAATATTTCGGCAAAAGCCTTTTTCATGGATCGCATACAAAACAACACAACAGACAACAACAACAACAACAAAAACAAATAACGGGAAAAAATGAAAAATTAAACACGTAAGCTTTTTTTTAACCTTCTCATTGGGCCACAAAATGCGTTTCGATTTACACCTTATTCATACAAAAACATGCAGGGGAAAGAAATAAGGAACGAAAGCTGTCCCTACTTTTATTTTAAGTAGTTTTAATATTTTACTATCACAACTTTACTGCGATGGCTTTGTGTATATTTGTATATTTAGTCATATATACTTGTACCCAAAAGCTATCCCTGTAAATACAGCTTATGATAAGTTCTGAAGTTGCCTAACGTCAGCTTTTAAGTTCTTAGGTTGCCTAACTTCAGCTTTTAAGCTCTGAGGTTGCCTAACTTCAGCTTTTAAGTTCTGAGCTTCCTAATTTCAGCTTCAAAAAGTTTTGTACGAGTTGCAATTTAGTCACTAGTTAAATAAAGTTTCAGGGAGGAACAGTGCCCGTTTTTCTTTTTATACATTGTAAATCAAATTTCTATAATGAAAAAAATGGTAAACAATTATTCTTTGCTTTTGCGGAAATTTTAAGTTATTTACAAGACGTGGTTATCACCATCCATTTTTCATCGACATATTTCAATACCCCTATTATTTCTCCTCGCAAGTTTTTAAACCGAATTTGAACTTTTGATCACCTCTAGTACTGTAATATCTGCTTTATGCGACTGACCCTGGAACCTGCCAGGGATTCTGATGGGAATCTCGTAAGGTAAAACAAAAAAATTTCACACCTGCCCCTCCCTCCTGTTATTGATTAACCATTTTGTTTTTCAACTGCTACACCCCTTACTCCCGTGGCGGTTCCCACTACCTGAAAAACAGGGGAAGATCTCGGTTCCCTTCCCCTTAAAACTGGGAAAGAAAAGGTTTCCTGCAAGTGTTTTAAAACTTAATTTAGATCTCCTTTTCTGTAGAAATAAACTTAAAATGAGTTTAGCAGTTCATGGAAGAAACACATTTGAGAGCAGAATCATGAGATGAGTTTATGGACCAGTAAAAGACCCTAGACGACGTTGGTGAGACAACCTAGAAGAAAATATACAATCTCTTGGAATTGACGACTGGCAAGAAAAGATCAAGTAGAGGGTAGAATGGAGACATGTCTTGTCTGCAGCAATGGGCCTCAATGATTCGTAAAGCTGCTGAATTCACCAGCTGCTCAAAGAAGAAGAAGATGGAAGAAACACGTAACTCGACACGAGACCAGTATGTCTTCTTGTTCCGCTCTAGTGGTACACGATGTTCGGCTGTCACTAAAAAGCTGTTTTCAAAATTTGTATGTTCAACAAGTTTACACAAATATTTTTGAAGGTACAATTTAGTTACTCACAAATGTAGAGCCACCACAACTATCAGCTGTTTGTGGCTGTAAGTGCATTTCCACATTAAAATATATTATATTTTCACAGTACAGGAAATTATTTTAAACAGGCTGTCCAGTCAGCAGTTATATACTGAGAAGTTATCACTTTTTGATAACTCGTTGACATCGATGAGTCGCGTGTAACATTTTATAATATGATTATTCATGACCAATTCATTGTCAAGATAAATAGTCAAATTTTTTAAACCGCTTTTTTTTAACGTCAAGTGATTAGAGGATGTCTGACATGTCACGACTTCTGATGTGTCACGTGTTAGACTACTAAACGCGTTGTTTCATAATGACAACACTCATTAATTATTTACCAGCAGGATGTGGTTAACGGTAGAACACACTCGCCCAGTGTGTGGGTTTTCATTTCAGAACATGATCCACACTGCACGAAGCATTAACCACCTGTGTTGCGACAGAATAAATATTTTGAAATGCTATTTATTTCCTCTTCCTTCTTCTCAGAAATGAAATCACACAGTTTGCTAACTAAATTGCGTTAAAAAGTCTTTCTGAATGATACAGTTACTTAAAATCCTATTTTCATCAGCACTCTGAGGAACACACAAGACGTAGGATGTTCTTCAGTACTTTCATAGACATGTGTGCGTCCAAAGATAAGATCTAAGAATTGTTCTAGATTATGTTTTCTATGCTAACACATGGGGCTATTTTTTACTCTCAGAAAACGCGAGTCTCTACACTGAGGCTTCAGAGAGGGGCATACACTTTGACATCGTGGACAAGCAGTATCAACACAGAGAAATCAAGAAGGGCTCTACTTACTCTCTTATCTAAATAGAAAACAGTCAACATCTTTGTAAACATAACATTTTTGAGGGCCAACAACAAACCCACTTATCTAGAAAACTGACCTGGACGCAGCCATCAATAGTACAGAAGTAAAAACTAGAAGAAAGTTGGCCATACTAAGAAAATAGAGTAGAACCATATATATGCGGAACTACTGGAAGTATCCTTAAGATACCAGCAGGGCATTCAGACACGTATAGCTCCACAGCTTAGTGCACATAATCAAGCATTGCATTACAAAATCAGAACAAGATACAAAATCAATCATTCCAGATTACCATAGGTGCATTAGTAACAGAAATTGAGAAAATAAATGGTGATACAGTCAGGCCTTGGCCCTAGGAGAGATGTTCCCAGGACTATAAGCCATCCACTGAAAGAGATATTCAAGAACTTGGCAAGAGGGCAGTTTAATCAGTCATTCCAAGCTTCTATAGAAATGAGTACTTGAACTCCTTGATGCAGACCCTCTCTGTCATCTGTGCCAGAGCATGCGCCCAGGAAATAACAGACCATCATCATCATCATCATATGCCCTGCCGACTGGAGTTGGCTATTATGTTTCTCCAGAGTACACGATTCTTCATGCAGGCCATTAGCTCAGTTGGTGATCTCCTCTCACACCATCTCGTCAAACTTTCCAATATCATTTTTCTTGATCTCTCCCTGGCTTTTCTTCCCTCTATTTTTCCCATTGTTATAATATTTTCAATGCCCACCCTTTTCATTGTACCTATGAAGGTACATTGTCTCTCTCTCTCTCTCTCTCTCTTATTTTTTATACAAGATTTTTGTATCTCTAGCTCTTCTCAAGCATTCTTCATTAGTTATTTTTGCTGTCCAGGGAATTCGCAACACTCTTCTAATAAACCACATTTCTGCTACTTCCAATGACTTTTATGCAGACCATAGGCAGGTCATTCTGTATTGTCACTGATTTACTTCCATATAACAAGATATGTTCAATATAGCATTTTAGGACTCGTTTTCTAACATTCACTGATAAGGATGATGTTTCTGATTCTCTGAAATGCAGTCTTCATTTGGCCTGTTCTGTTCTTAATTTCTGTTTTGTATTTTCCATCTGAAATTATTACTGCTTCAAGGTATTTGAATTTCTGCACCCGCATTAGACTCAGCCAGACTGTGGTGCAATACAATTCAAACTGAATTAAAAGATGTACAAAACGACGAGATACAAAACAGTCTTGTAAAATCAACAGCCATAATTATCACACTGGATGACAAATTTCCAAATGATATGTGGATACTTGCTATACAGTATATATAGTAATTTGTTGCACTGAAAACTTCCATTAACTGTCTGTTCACCTGCGAGAAATACTCATGAAAATGAATCCGCTTTGGAGTAACATTTTTCCATTTGTAGTATTAGTCAGCGCCGTAAAGAATGGAGGGACTGGTGCATTCAACAAATATCCAAAAATCGCTGATGAGATACGCATACGACCTGGGAAATTCTGCAACAGTTAAGGCGCAGAAGTTGAAGAAATTATTGCCACAGATGAAAAACTATCAAACTCTGAACTTGATTCGTATCCATGAGTATTTTTCATGAACTGTTATTGGAAAATCTAAAGTGCAACAAATTTTCATATTTAAGGACGTTTTGTCCAAATTTAACTGACAGCGTAGAGTCACTCTGTAACGAATTCAATCCTATTCTAGGATACCACCCAGTGAGAAAACTGATCGTCTGGCCAAAGAAAATGCTGGAAGAAAAAAGAAAGAATCAGAGCTACCAGTCATCCATAATTAAAAGAAAATATACGGTACAGATCTACTGGAGTCCACAAACATCACAATATGATCATTATCACTCGCTAAACAGAAACAGAGTGTCGTCATTTTCTTTCTCAGAACAGGACACAGAGGACTCCAAACTTCATACACACCAATTTTAAAGTTAGACTTCTTCCCCTTGTGTACTCATGTACTTTAAGCCATTGAACAAGCCTTCTAAATTTATATCAACTATGAAACACTGAGACGAACTAACTAGCCCATGGAAACAACACAAGAGACTAAACCTTACATATCTAGCTAGAAACTACAAAAAGCACATATATACTAAAGACAGAATGTAGGGATAGACTACAAACACGTACCTTCAAGACCAGAGTCGAGTCCTAAGCACTGCTCAGCGTCTATCAAGCTCAAGTCCAAGTACAGTCTGACTCGAATCCAACATGCATTGTACAAGTTAGATATCTCACTAATATTTCATTGTGGTAGACCGTCGAGTTGGCGTCGCGAGTGGGGTATCTTTCGAGTCAAGTCTTCAGTAAGACACATATCCATATAGATTCGACTGTAGTCTATACCTCTACTGGTAACTCTGCATTGTGAAGGAAAGTAATACAACTTTTTAGTACTGTGTAGAGAATTTATAAATGTGGTAGGGTGGGAAATAACGCAGATTTGCACAAATTGCGACCTGCAGTTACACGTGAATTTAACACCTGCAATGCTGCTGTTTCAAGCTAGGAATTTTCAATCTCTCTATAGCCTGCAATTCTTTCGATTTTGGTATCCTTGCAGGATCAAGCAGGAAAATATACGTAGAAGGAACAACCATTGAAGAAGTTAACCAATCTGCATACCTTGGCAGCTACATAGATTAGGTTGGCGACATCAGAAAGGAAATTAGAATTGCAAAAGCACCATTGACCTTCAAGAATCTTGAGAACATATGGTACTCAAAAGTTATAAGCACAAAAATCAAATTTAAATAAATTAAAATAGTTAAGATTATTCAACTCAAATTTATGCCCTCATTTATGCATGCGTAACCTGGGAAACAACTAAAGAAATAGATAAGAAATTAGAGACACTTTTCAAAACAAATCCCTAAAGCAAATGTTCGGTTAAAAAAAAAGTGGAAGGAATTAAAGAACAACCCAGAGATAAGGCAAATGAACAAACAACAACCAGTCTTATGGGTGGTTAGGAAAAGAAAAAGGACATATATCGATCACGTGATGAGAAGAAAAGTCAGAGAATCCCAAAACAAGCTATCAAGAGAACACAACAGGCCGAAGAAAAAGAGGTCGACCACGTGAAGCTCTAAAGAGGACATTGTTAAGAGAGGCCAAATTAGTAGACATAAAATCCCTTGATGAGGTTGAAAAGCTCGCTGAAAACAGGAAAACTTGGCGAACTACCATGCAAGCCCTATGTGTTGTTTATCGGCACGGGAAAGATGTAAGATAGCCTCCAATGAAATGTAATGTTAGCTGGGATAATCTGCAACTACTGTCCGTGTGTCAATATTTGACTTCTTGTTAGAGAATGAACTGTGTCTACAACAGTAAACAACTCTTAAGAAAAATCACTTCACAACAACTTACATACAAACTCATCTATCTATCTATCTATCTATCTATCTATCTATCTATCTATCCGCACATCTGCCTGTCTGTCTGTCTGTACACACACACACATTCGTAAGCACATCCATATTAATGCGCTGTATACCTTCTAACACCTTTCATCTTACATCCTTCCTGTGCCGTTAAACGTCGCATAGGGCCTGCGTTGTAGATCGCCATGTTTTTCAGTTTATGCGAATCTTTCAATCTCGTCAAAGGATCTTATGTCCATTAATTTAGCTTCTCTCAACATTGTTCTCTCCAGAGTTTCAAGTGGTCGACCTCTTTTTCTTTGTGTTGTATACCTTAACATTTATTTCAAAACAGGCACCCACTAGGTCGGTCCGGCCCTAGGAATTTTAACCTCCCCGTGCAGTATCATACCTTGCCTCTCCGTGCAGTAGCATACCTTACCTCTCCGTGCAGTACCATACCTTTACCTCTCCGTGCAGTACCATACCTTGCCTCTCCGTGTATAGCATACCTTGCCTCTTCGTGTAGTAGCATACCTTGCCTCCGAGTGCAGTAGCATACCTTGCCTCTCCGTGCAGTATCATACCTTACCTCTCCGTGCAGTACCATACCTTACCTCTCCGTGCAGTACCATACCTTGCCTCTCCGTGTAGTAGCATACCTTGCCTCCGAATGCAGTAGCATACCTTGCCGACCTGCCAGATTTTCAAATTAATCATGAATATTTTAAAACTAGACTCTTTCGGGAAAATACTCGGTATAAAGTGAACGAATTAAAGAGCAACGCAAGGAAAGACAGATGAGCGAACAACAACCAGTCTCATGGGTGATCAAGAAAAGGAGATGGACATTATGTCGGTCACGTGATGAGAAGAAAAGTCAGAGAATCCCAAAACAAGCTATCAACAGGCCGAAGAAAAAGAGGTCGAAAACGTGAAGCTCTAAAGAGGACACTGTTAAGAGAGGCCAAATTAGTAGACATAAAATCCCTTGATAAGGTTGAAAAGCTCGCCGAAAACAGGACAATTTGGCCAACTACCATGCAAGCCCTATGTGACATTGAATGGCATTCATTCATTTGCATGTCCCTTGCGGAACTTTGCCTCCCTAACAGCTCTCCTGTAGGCCTCTCGATCGCGAGCAAGATGGCCTGCTGCTGATGCATCCAACTGCAGATCATCAACGATATCTTGCAGTCATCTTCGCCTTGGTCTTCCTCTCTTTCCTTTTCCCATAATGTACCCTATCAAGACGGTCTTCTCTAGATTATCAATCATTGAACGGCACGAGAAGGAAGCAAGATGTAAGATTTTAAAACTGATTATGTTAAGTAAGCCTTAACAAGTCCGATCAGTAATTATAGATAGCATTAACAACAGTTTATAAATTAATGAAAAAATAAAAGATATACTTTAAACTTATTATTATCATCATCACTGTCGTCATCATCATCATCATTATGATAAAGATTACATGTAAAATGGCTAGTTGTTGCAAACACTGGTGGAAAAAAATATGATTCGTTTAAGTGAAATTTACTTTTGCAGGTTTTATTTTTGTCTAGATATTTCGACTTCAGATTGTTTTTTTTTCCCCTCAGCTGTCTCACGCTGGTAAGAGCCAGAGAGCAGTTGTTACAAATGAAATACTGTATAAGACGTATACCTCTATCAATGAGGAAAAAATGGAAGAAGTGGACAGTTTTGTATCATTACTAACTAATAATGGAGATACAATGAGGGAAATTAAAAGGAGGAAATCTGTCGCTCTTCAAAACATGAAACAACTAAAGAAGCTGTGGAGAGGAACAGGCAGAACTACAAAAATAAGATTCTTAAGGGCATGCATCTTTCCTATTAAAATATATACCTGTGAGACCTGGACACTTAACAAAACACCTGAGAAATACATAAATGCCTTTGAATGTAAATGCTACAGAAGAGTTCTTCAAATATCGTGGACCCAAAAAAGAAAAAAATAAGTCCATACTAAAACAGCTCAACATTGAAGAAGGTTGGCTAGTAAAGAGGATTAAATAAAGAAAATTTAAATATTCTGGACATGTTAAACGTCATGATAATCTAGAGAAGACCGTCTTGGAAGGGTACATAATGGGAAAAAGAAAGAGAAGAAGACCAAGGCGAAGATGGCTACAAGATATCGTTGATAATCTGTAAATGGATGCAGCAGGGCATCTTGCTTACAACTGAGAGGCCTACAGAAAAGCTGTTAGGAAGGCAAAGTTTCGCAAGAAACATACAAATAACTGACTGACTGACCTCTAAAACTAACATAAGCACTATGACGAATAAAACTCAGGGGATTATAACACTTTGCATGACCGTTATATTTACCTTTTTCATTGTATAGATTCATTTTTCTTGCAAGGTAGAAATTAAAGTGGCTACATGTACTATATTTAATATCGCTGATTTTCTATTCATGAAGATTCTGTGGACAGATTATTACTAGCGGCACAGTATGGATTTGAAGTATCCAAACAGGAAGCGTTTAGTTTTTGGTTAAAACCATTGCCTTAGTTTTATGTATCTCGTAAAGTTTCTACTTTCTTCATATTTGTTGATAATTGCAAAGCGAGTATTTTGGCGTAATGGACTGAGTATAGAGGTTGGGAAAACAACAACAAAAAAAACAAGAACAGGAAAATTAGCTGAAAAATTGCTGAGCGTGAATAAGTTCACTATCAACATTAATTTAATTTAAAACATGGTGTCATATAACTTCTTCTTCTTCTTCATTCGCTTCTACCACAAAGACCACCCCATGATCCTCCTCAATGTACTCCTGTGGTCCTCGATAGGTCCGTGGTCCCCCTATGGTCCTCGAAAGGACAACACGAATCTACGAGAGGACCACAAGAGGTTCAGAGTATAAGCAGGGCTTGAGCCTGTATTCTTGGTGGGTCTCAGAAGCGGGAATGCGTGACACCGTGGTTTTCGTTGCACTAGTTTGATCTAGAGTTGGACTTTCTCACCGGAAAACCTCGACGTGTTTTGGATATCACCATATCCACGCCGGGTGAGAGGTGATTGCCCATTCAGTCCAGCGTTGGACTTTCTCACCTGAAAACCCCAGCATGGTTAGGTTACGCATACATCCCCCCCCCCCCGGGTGAGAGGTGGTTGCCTATCTAGACTGCACTGGTCCAGTGTCTCCGACTTCAATATTTTGTGCTTGTGGCCGCTTCCTTCCCTAGTTGTGATGACCAGGACGGAGCTTTTGTCCAGGAGGACGAATCCTCGCCACTAGTAAGTTTCACACCTGGGGTTGAGCCGGTTTAGGCATATTATCCCAGTATGGGCGTGTTTAGGACGTGACAGACCTCTAGAGCGGAGGTACCGTGACATGAGTAGCCATTAAGTTTCACCCCAAGTTTAAGCCTGTTTAGGCATATTTCACCAGTATGAGTGTATAACGGACGTGGCTGAAATCTAGAGCAGAGGTGCCGTGGTAGGAGTAGCTCTCGCCGCGATACTACTGGACATACCGATTAAGCTTCACTTTATCCTTTCCATCACTTTTCACATCGGTGCCGCACGGCAACCCCAATTTCTTTTTCGCATTTTCTTCATTGGCCAGGAGGAGTTTCACAGAAAAATCCGAAGAATCTCGCCAGCAGTGTCTTAACCTCTGGGTTAAGCCGGTTCAGGCAGTTCGCCCGATATAAGTGCAAATAGGACGTGGCCGACCTCCAGACCAGAGGTGCCGTGGTTTGAGCAGTCCTGACATCGAGACTACTGATTATTTCACTTAATCATTTCTTTCACCTTTTCCACAGTGGCCCCGCGCGACAACCCCATTCGCACATTTCTTCACTGGTAGGGAGGAGCCCCACTCCACGTACAGCAGCTGAAGAATCTCGTCAGCTGCGGTAGATGAGCTACCAAACATGACTCCCACTACAAGCGTCTGGTTTTCAGGTGCCAGATATTTGCCTTCGCCCCTTCTCCTGTCAGTTTGAACTGTTCTGCCACGAGAAGGCCAGGAGCTGGACTTGACTGTCAGAAGCTATTTGAGACGCACGCCTTGGAGACATTTCATTGGAGTGGAGAGCGCATCCCCCATCAAACCTCCGGATAAAACAGTCCTTGGTGTCATATAACAAGGACAATATAAAAATTATTAATCTCTGACTTTAAGGGCAAGTGTACCATGTCATGCTGTTTCTTCCATTGACCCAGAAACAGTTTCAATGGAAACATCATAAAATTCGTTAATGGAATACTGAATTACGGATAGCTTCTATTCTAAATTCCCAGCTGGTGGTTCTTATTGGCTTAGACGTTAGAGTTGTATGCTTTTAAAAGGGTTCAGCAACACAGTGTTGACACTGACAAAAACTCATGCAATTTCTGGACTGTTTTAGAAAACAAAATTTCTTCTCTAAAAGAGATTACGGCATCATTGACAACTAAGTTTAGAAAATTAGAGCAACAAGGAATTAACAAAGTTCGTGGATTCAACTCGCTATTGTATTTTAGAAATTCTGAATGTATCTGAACGTATTCTTTCGTATCTGATCTGTTGTCGTACCATGGGCACGTTTGCTTGGGAATGGAATACTCATGTGTGACAATTTTCAAAGAATACATTCAGTTAACACTGAGCCTGTAATGGCTTCTACAGGAATAGCATCAAGAAAATGCTCATGAATATTGATATGTCTTGTTTCTGTGTTAATAAATTTTGCAGTGTTAATTGTAAATCTAGAGTACAGCCTGTAAGTAATCTGTTCATGTTTAATCGTTTTCCCAAGATAACGTTTGGGTAAGCATAGTCAATAATAAATGAAAAAGTATGTTTTAAAATAATTTACTTTTTTATTATTTGTTCCACGTTCATCCCATTTTTTTCCCGCTCCGTGCAAAACCACGTGTTACACTATTGGTAGTGTCGGGCCTGACACACAGACACGCACGCAAGCTCACACACACATATGCACACACAATAGACCAAAGTTTGTATACAGTGTTACAATAATGTAATTTCAGATGTAAAGACTGCACGCCAAAGGAATTCTATGTTATCAAAAGACACACGCAGCACGTTTTAGCAGTATGGACAACTTAAGATTTTCGTTGCTGTCTGTGCTGACGTTGATGTTTCACTGCCAGTTTGCCATGATCAGTTCGGTAAGTTTAGAGTATATTGAATACCTGTGTGTGTATATATATATATATATATGTGTGTATATATATGAGTATATGTATGTGTGTATGTATATGTGTATGTATGTATGTATGAATAATCTTGTCTTGTCTTGCCTCCTACCTCACATACCTTTTGGTGTTGAGGTGACAAACGTATGATATGGCTCGATGATTTGCTTCATATAATGGGATATTTAATACTTCTGTAATTTCCTCTCTCCATCTCATGCGTGGGCGGCCTCTGTTATCTACAAATCTTAGTGTGAATGTTGTCTGCTGTATACTATCTGGTGGTAACCATGTAACATGACCAAACCATTTGACTTGCTGTTTCTGGATATAATGTAATACTAATGTTACTCCAACCTTTGTCCTGATGGTGTAATTTCTAATTTGGTAAAAAAAAGATCCACTGCCTGCTTGCTGGGCCAGTTGCAGTAGAGTTTAATCAATTTCCTTTAATCTTTGCTGTGCAAGATTCATTTGTCTGTTTATATTCCTCCACAGGATTGTACACAGTGCTACAGCTCTGTGTGTCCAGAATCCAACTGTTTGGAAGAATGCACATCTGAATGTAGGGGTAAATTTTATCAAATCCAGCCAGATACCACATTTATGTGTGCGCCAGCAACGACATCAGCAAGCCCCACAACAACAACAACAACAACAACAACCACTACAGTAGCAACAGCTACAACTGGAACAAGGGAAATTTCAGCCAATACACTTCACACTAATTCCACAGCAGGAAATACTACAGTACACAGAAAGAGGAGGCAGGCCAATGGTATGTCATGTCCTGTTCCTTCTTGTTATAAACTGACCATGATTTGCTCTGAAAACATTGTTCACATAAATTTAAATATTCATCTTGGAAGTCATGTTTATATTAGTCAAATATGCAGGCATAATTTTAGGACCAGTTAAGAAGCTTGCTTAACCTATCCTATCTCTTAGCAGTTTTGTCAAATACCAGTGTTAAGTTATAAGTAAATGAGTTGATTTGTTATAGTCATTATCAGCTAAGTAAACCATCAGAATTGTATGCTGATGTCTGCTGCCTGGGTCTTCAAAGTCAGTTAAAATGGAAAAACAATGAAAGAAGACAGTGGTGCTTTAAAGTCAACAAGTCTCACAATGGAAACCATCACCATCATCATTGCCTTTCACTCCTTTGAGAGCATAGGCCACGAATAAAGGCTCTCCGGTCATCCTGTTCTTGGAATTATTCTCTGTTTCCTTCCTTGTCTCTGAGCACTGTCATAATTTCTCTTCTCCAAGTAAGTCTAGGTCTTCCTCGTTTTCTATTTCCTTGAGGATTCCATGTCATTGCCTGTCTTGCTATGCTGGTGTTGGGTTCCTTCAGAGTGTGGCCAATCCATCTCCATTAATGGAAACCAATGCAGTGACAAAATCCCTCATCTGACTGAAGTCACATTCTGAGTGACTTGATGAACATAACAGAAAAAATTCAAGCCAACTCCTTAAGGATGCAGTGGCTTGAATAGTTGCAGACATCACAAATCTATTGACTTACCTTCATTTGTGTACCAAGCCAGGGAGATATCAATGGAAATGAAAGAGCAGATCAGTTAGCTGACTCAGCTAAGGGATCAAGGTGACATATAAGAGAACCTATCTATCTATCTATCTATCTATCAATGCCTCTGACCCCTCGTGGAGCATAGGCCGCCAACAAGAGTTCGCCAGGCAGTTCAGTCTTGGGCCACTCTTTCCAACTGTCTCCATGTCTGGTTCATTATTTTGATGTCCGTGTCCAGACTTCGGTGCCAGGAGTTCCTTGGTCTCCCTCTCCTCCTTTTACCCTGTGGGTTCCATGTTAGGGCTTGCCTTGTAGTGCTGGATGTGGATTTCCGTAGGGTGTGTCCGATCCATTCCCATCTTCTTCATAGGATGTCATCTTCCACTGGTTACTGGCCTGTTCTCTGCTGCAGTTCTTGGTTACTTATGGTATCTGGCCATCGTATTTGTAGAATCCTTCTAAGGCATGTGTTAATAAATGTCTGGATTCGTTTCATGATCGTAACAGTAGTTCTCCAAGTTTCTGAACCGTATAGCAGAATGGGCTTTATCATGGTGTTAAATACTCTGATCTTCAATTTAATTGACAAGGCTGAAGTTCCCCATATTTTCTTCATCTGATGGAATTTTACTCTTGCCTTGCCCATTCTTGCTTTTACATCAGCTTCTGTTCCTCCCTGCTTGTCTATCACACTTCCCAGATAAGTAAACTTTTCAACCTCTTCCAGTTCCTCTCCTTCCAATATGAAGAGAACCTAGTCAGACAAAAAACTTCACAGACAACTGTAACTCATCATCACTGTGAAGAATGAAGAAGCTGGGGGCAAAGCTTTGTATGACAAAACAAGAACAATTAATCAAAAGCTTCAGAAGAATTTTCGGTCAACACAGGACGAGTGTGATTAGTTATTGTACACTGAATGAGATACTAAAGAGGAGACTTGAGCACCTATGGATGTGTCAGAATTGCATAGATGATGGTCCTTCCTAACCAATGAACTTTTTTACAGCATTCCTTCTAACAGGCTGATGTACTCTATCAGCTGAATAATAGAGTGGAGCTTACCAAATCCCTTATGTGATGGAATGTCAAGAAACTTATTGTTTTGATCCACTCCAGGTCTTCAAACAAGCAGCCAAAGTGATCCACTTATTATTCCATACAATGTCTCACTATCACATGGTTGCAAAGAACAATAGTCTACACTTCCACTGAGACCTGTAAATGTATTTTCAAAAGCATTCAACCTTTTTTTTTTTTAAATGTTAGATTTCTACACTATACTATAATGAAGAAACCTTCACAAATGTCTTGTCTTCTTTTAACTTTCTCTGAAGCAAAGATGTTCTCCACATTCATGCCAGAAAATTTTACCTACATAGTTTACTCGATTTTCTTCCGCATTTGTCTTATTTCAAAAGCTATACACTTATATGACATGACCTGATGAGAAAAATAAGAATCAAATAGATTACATTTTAGTGCAAAGAATGTGGAGATCAAGTATAACATCAGCAAAAGTTTTACCAGGTGCTTAATGTGACATGGACCATAAGTTATTAATAGCAGACTGTATTCATACCATTGCCAAAAAAGGGTAACCTGAAATTATTCACAAACTACAGAACTGTTGCCCTGATTAGTCATGCCAGTAAAATTCTGTTAAAAATCATAATGGGTAGACTTAGTAAGAAAATAGAAGTCAATATGGTTCAAGCTGGTTTCAGGCAAGGAAGAGGATCAAGAGATCATATATATTCAGTATACAATTAATAATAAAGAAATGCAGAGAGTTTAATGTGAATCTATATTTATCTTATATAGACTACTCAAAGGCATTTGATTGTGTACAACACCAGAAACTTTGGGAAATAATGGACAAAATGGGATTTTCAACATATTTGATACAGTTAACATCACTGCTTTATCTAGGCCAACAAGCAGCAGTAAGTAAATGGTGAAACAACAACTTGGTTTGACATAAAAGAAGGGGTTCGTCAGAAGTGCATACTGTCACCTTACTTGTATGCTGAAAATATAATAAGGAATGTTAGAGAAGATGGAGACAAAGAATATTATGATGCCATAAAAATTCGAGGTTATGAAATACCAGAGATTAGATATGCTGATGACACAGTATTAATGTCCACAACACAAAAAGGAATGGAAAAACTAATTATGTCAGTCTGTAAGAACAGCGAAGAGCAAAACATCTATCTTAATGGGAAGAAAACTAAATTGATGACAACTGACAAAACAAACAAGGCAGCTGAAATATGTATCAATGAGGACAAATTGGATGAAGTGGAGAATGTTGAATATCTTGGATCACTACTAACTAATAATGGAGATACAATAAGGGAAATTAAAAGGAGGACATCAGTCACTCTTCAGAAAGTAAAACAACTAAAGAATCTGTGAAGAGGAACAGACAGAACTACAAAAATAAGATTTTTAAGGGCTTGCATCTTTCCCATTGCAACATATGCCTGTGAGACCTGGACACTTAACAAAACAGCTGAGAAACACGTAAATACCTTTGAATATAAATGGTACAGAAGAGTTATTTAAATATCATGGACAAAAAAAAGAAAAAATATATATCCATACTACAAAAACCTAATATTGAAGAAGGCTGGCTAGTAAAGAGATTAAAGAGAGAAAACTCAAATATTTTGGACACATTAAACGTCTTGATAATTTAGAGAAGACCATCTTGGAAGGGTACATAATGGGAAAAAGAAAGAGGAAGACCAACGCGAAGATGGCTGCAGGACATCACTGATGATCTGCAAATGGATGCATCATCAGTAGGCCATCTTGCTCACTACCGAGAGGCCTACAGGAGTGCTTTTAGGAAGGCAAAGTTCCTCAAGGGACATGCAAATGAATGAATTAATAAATACACTTATATATACGACACAGTTCTTCAATATAACCTAGACTCACATAAAATGAGGACAGTCTGCGGACCCCAATTTGTCATTCAGTCTCTGTAGATCTTATTGCTTTCATTTCACCTAACTTCATCTTACTGTAGGCCATTAAGTTAAACTGACAGTTAAAAATCAGTTAACTCAATTTATGTTTTGTCAGCCATGCCATTTTCCACTTGCTGCTGAGTAAATAGCATGAATAGTAAGTTGACAGACTCTGGCAGCCATGTGATATGGTCATATGAGTACATGGCAGAAAGGGTTTCTTCTTACACTATGTCCTCATGCACAGAACAATTTAATTTTTCAGACCCAAGAACCATACTTTATCGAGTCACCGACTAGTATATTTCATTCATACAACAGTTTTCATCTCTTATTATAAAATATGAATTTTTTTTCTATCTGAATTTTTATATTCGGTACATATTTTTGGCTTCTGGTACTAATTTCTCTTATAAAATGTATATTCATTTCATGTGGATAACTGTAAAGATTGAAAATATGTTTTCTCTATTAGAAACTTGTACAGGATCCGGCACAAAGCATCGCTGCCATAGTGCGCAGAAACTGAATACGTGTGAAAAAAAAAACATGACGTCAGAGATGACGCAGACAAACGGTCATTTTTAACAATGGCTTCTTGGCAAACACAACATCGCACATTCACAGTTGAAATTTATTTTAAAAGTGGAGATTCGTCTAATACTGTACAACGAAAGTTTTGTCGCCATTTAGAGTTGCATCCCCGTAATAACGTTCCCGATCAGAGAACAATTTTGCGGTGGGTCAAAAAATTTCAGGAAACCGCTAATTGTCTTAATAACAAGTCTACTGGTCGTCCAAGAACTCAACAGACACCTGAACGAATTCAAGAAGTCCGCAACGCATTGCTGAGTAGCCCTCGGCGATCAGCTGTTAGGAACGCTTTGGCACATGGCATCCTCTTACTGTTAATAGTGATCTTTATGTGCAGATGCCTACCGAATACTTCATTCCAGACTTGGCCAAGAGAAATAAGAGACTAACATGGTTTCAGCAAGATGGAGCAATTGTCCACACAGCCATTCAGTACATGGCCATGCTGCAACAAGCATTTCCCAATCGTCTTATTTCCAGATTTGGGAATATTCATTGGCCGGCAAGGTCACCGGATTTATCGGCCGCAAACTTCTTTTTGTGGGGGTATCGCAAGAACACGGTGTATGCTAGTCGACCACAGTTCCCTTTGAACATGTTAAATGGTGTTATGCAGGAATTTTCCAGACACCTGGCTGAATGTATCAAATGTAATGGTGGTCATCTAACTGGCGTAATTTTCAAAACCTAAATATGATTGTCAGTAATAATAAAAATACCCACTTTTCTCATTTCATTTCACTTTTTTTTTTTACTAAAAACATGTATAGCGCTTATTTATTTTCCATTTTTAAAATACAGATGTGCTTTATGTCAGACCCTGTATAATTCATGTTTGTTATATTTTGTTAATTTATTTATTTGATTGAGAGAGACCATACTGAATTATTACAACTAAAATACATTTTGTGTCTTAAATACAGAGACAGTAATGACAGAGACACCACAGCCTCCACCAACCATTGAGACAGCAACAACAGCTGCAGCTACTACACCAACTATTATGCCAACATCAACAAAAGTGGTGTGCAGACTTTGCTCTGTGGAGAATTGTAACACTTGTAAAGATGATGCAGTGAACAACACTATCTGCGAAAGTTGTTTAGATGGTTTTCACTTGAGCAATTATGCTAAATCATGTAGTAAAAACAGTGATGAACTTTCTGGAGGGGCTATCGCCGGAATTGTGATTGGTGTACTTTGCTTTGTTGCCATTGTTGTGATTATTGTTATCTTTCTAGTAAGAAGATTCAGTATACGAGATGGAGACCAGCTGACAAACATGACGGTGAGCTACTATATAAGATTTCTTTTGAAATTTAGAAACTTTTGTTGATTTGTTGTTTGGGCTAAATTCAGAGTGAATAAAGTTAGTCACTGGTTTTGTTTTCATATATTTTGTATGTGTGCATGTGTATGTGCTATAGTGTTTTTGTGTTTAAATTTGATTAACTATCTTTTATTTGCCATTTTTACATTGTGTTTAAATTTTATATGTACTAGTCACACAATACACATAATACCTTAGGTGTAAATTTCATTAAAATATCAGTATGTATTTTTAGTAGGGGTGAAATGGGAATATTCTAGATTATTTTATTATACTATACATGTAAAAGAAACATAATTTACAAAATTTCTTCTGCGAATTAACTCACAATAGCAATTAAACTATCCAGTATCATATTTATGGTGCATACTGGTTAAGCTGCTTATGTATGGTGCATATTGGTTAAACTTAACTTTCATGTTAAACCATGAACAAATCACTATGACTAATTATAATATATCATTTAAATTACTTTCAACATAATTCCTATATGACAGAATAACTAAATCATATATCTATAAGTTCTTGAGTCACTCAAGAGGAAGTGGTTGTAAGTCAAACTTGGTGAATTCCTGAGTAAAAAAATATGGAATTTTGTGTTGTAGAAATAGCCTTTAAATATTTTGGACACATTAAACGTCATAATAATCTAGAGAAGACCGTCTTGGAAGGGTACATAATGGGAAAAAGAAAGAGAGGAAGACCAAGGTGAAGATGGCTGCAAGACCTCGCTGATAATCTGCAAATGAATGCATCAGCAGCAGCACATCTTGCTTACAACTGAGAGGCCTACAGGAGAGCTGTTAGGGAGGCAAACTTCCACAAGGGACATGCAAATGACTGACTGATTGACTGACTGAGATATAGTCTGTATTGTGGTACAGGGAATTTTCTTTCTACTTTGTTCCAAGAGAAATTTTTTTTTCTCAGTCATTGCTTCAAAACTAACAGAAACACTTTGTTAACAGCTAACAAGTAAGCAGTAGATAGCAGTAAGCAAGGTACCAAACTTATTTTGTAAGCAGTAAGCTTACGTTTCAACAACCATTTAATCTGCAGATATTTCCCAGTTACATTAACAGAAAATTCATTGCTTTCTGTCACATTCTTTTCTGCTATATATTCTGACCTAGTTGATCTCCATTCTGTCATTTCTTCTAACTCACTTGATCTCTCTATATTTTTTTGTTGTTGTTGGGATGTTGTACTGAGTTTTGTCATGTATTTCTGTCATCACTCTATTTATTTTAAACCTTTTTGTTCTGTGCCCTGTTTCTTTCAGTGTGTCTGTCTGTGATATTGCCTGTAAGGCGGTACATCAGTACTTGTCCAGATGATTTAGTAAATTTCTAATTTTAACCTTGAACTTTCTCCCTGTTCACTTCATTCTTTACTATGATTTAGATTTTGATAGTGATCTCATGAACTATTGTCAGCTCCTATGTCACATTGTCAGCTTTCACATTGTCAGCTGTTTTGAGATGAAGACAGCATCCATTTTGGAAGTCAGTGACCCATAACCAACATGCTAGTGTCAGGGTTAGTGAACCATAGTTGACCAAGACCCTGCCCCACATCCCATTTGGTATCCCTAGTGACAGGTTCTGCCTGGCTGATGGGGCAGCGATCTTTATAGTCCTCATGGTGGTGGGTCTGCTAAAGAAGTAATGCACATCTCCTGCTTATTAGCTTACTCAGGGACTGAAAAAATAGTTGCCATAACCTACTCCCAAGTTGACACAATTGTGTACCTGATCATCTTCACTGAATCAGCTACAGAGGGTACCAGTTTTCAGTTCCAGGGAGATAGAAGAAGAAGAAGAAGTAGGAGAAGGATGAGGAAGAGGAGGAAGAAGAATAAGAAGAAGTAAGCATTTGCTTTGTTAATAATCATATTGTCCGCTGCTGATTAATTTCAATACTGTTTAACTAGAAGCATCATTATTTAGAACTCTTTCTTCATCGTACATTTTTTTACATACTCGCAATGTTACAGACAGTCTTAATTTGTTTGACCCTATGCCCTGTTAAGATTGGGGTTTTGGTTAATAGTTTCATTGGTTCTGTATAGGAATCATTGTTAAAATACCAAAAAAAGGCCACCTTAGTGACTGTAACAACTGGAGAGGAGTAACCTTAATATCAGTTGTGTCAAAAGTATTTTGCAAGGTCATTTTGAATAGATTTAAAGATATAGTGGATACTGCAATGAGAGAAGAACAAGCAGGATTTCGAAAAGGGAGAAGCTGTCTCGACCAGATCTTTACTCTCAGGATAATGCTTGAAGAACATACTGAAAAGCAGAAGCCATTAATACTGAACTTCATAGATTTTAAGAAGGCATTTGATAGCATACACAGAGATTCATTATGGAGAATTTTATGTCTATATGGAATACCATCTAAAATTGTCAACATCATTAAGGACTTATACAATGGATATGGTTGTGCAGTCAAGACAAGAAGGGATGAGTGAATGGTTCCAGATTGAAACAGGTGTGAAACAAGGATGTATACAGTCTCCTTTACTTTTTGGGATTACAATAGACTTCATAATGAAAAAATGCTGCACAGGTAACACAGGTATGGACTGGATACATGGGACCCAACTAGAAGATCTTGATTTTGCTGATGACATAACTCTTATCAGTAATAATGTGAATTCCATGCAAGAAAAAGCAGATAGCCTGTCTTCACTGGTTAGCAAAATATGACTTGAAATTAACAAGGACAAAACAAAAATAATGAAAATTCCCTTTAATCAAAATGGAAAAATACACATAGAAGGGACAGATATTGAAGAAGTCAATCAATTTGCATACCTTGGCAGCTACATAGACCAGGATGGTGACACTAGAAAGGAAGTTGGGATCAGAATTGCAAAACCAGCATCAATCTTCAAGAATCTTGAGAACATGGAATTCAAAAGTTATAAGCACAAAAACCAAGTTAAGACTATGCAATTCAAATGTAATATCCACCCTCATTTATGCATGCGAAAGCTGGAAAACAACTAAAGAAATAGACAACAAATTAGACTCTTTTGAAAACAAATGCCTAAGGAAAATACTCGGCATCGAGTGGAACAAATTCATGAACAATACAGAGATAAGACATATGACTGAACAACAACCAGTCTCATGGGTGATCAGGAAAAGGAGATGGACATATGTTGGTCACTTGATCAGAAGAAATGATCAGAGAATCCCAAAACAAGCTATCAAGTGGAACACAACAGGCCAAATAAAAAGAGGCAGACCACGTGAAACTCTGAAGAGGACATTGTTAAGAGAGGCAAAATTAACAGGCATAAAATTCTTTGATGAGGTTGAAAGACTCGCCGAAGACAGGAAAAATTGGCGAACTACTTTGCGAGCCCTATGTGATGTTTAACGGCATGGGAAGGATATAAGATAAGATATAGGCACTGAGTGAAGCCAATATAAATCATAAAACAAATTGGCACAACTTTCTAGATTTTAAAGTTGTAGAAACATACAATGGAAGAAGTTTTATGGGCAATAAAGAATCTGAAAAATGGTAAATCAGCAGGATGTGATGAGATAACAGCTGAATTTATTAAAGCAGGAGGAAAGGAGTGTGCAACAATCTATCATGCACTATGTAAAAAGATATGGCATTCAGGTGTTTGGCCAAAAGAATGGAAAAGAACTGTATTCATACCATTGCCAAAAAAGGGTAACCTGAAATTATGCACCAACTACAGAACTGTTGCCCTGATTAGTCATGCCAATAAAATTCTGTTAAAAATCATAATGGGTAGACTTCGAAAGAAAATAGAAGAAGAAGTCAATATGGTCCAAGCTGGTTTCAGGCAAGGAAGAGGATCAAGAGATCATATATTCAATCTAAGATTAATAATAGAGAAATGCAGAGAGTTTAATGTGAATCTATATTTATCCTTTATAGACTACTCAAAGGCATTTGATTGTGTACAACACCAGAAACTTTGGGAAAAAATGGGATTTCCAACACATTTGATACAATTAACATCACTGCTGTATCTAGACCAACAAGCAGCAGTAAGAATAAATGGTGAAACAACAAGTTGGTTTGACATAAAACAAGGGGTCCGTCAGGGGTGCATATTGTCACCCTACTTATTTAACTTGTATACTGAAAATAGAATGAGGAATGTTAGAGAAGATGTAGACAAAGAATATTACGATGCCATAACAGTTGGAGGTTATGAAATACCAGAGATTAGATATGCTGATGACACAGTATTGCTGTCCACAACACAAAAAGGAATGGAAAAACTAATTATGTGTGTCTGCAAGAATAGCGAAGAGCAGAACCTCTATCTTAATGCAAAGAACACTAAATTGATGACAACTGACAAAACAAACAAGGCAACTGAAATGTGTATCAATGAGGAAAAACTGGAAGAAGTGGAGAGTTTTGAATATCTTGGATCACTGCTAACTAATAATGGAGATACAATGAGGGAAATTAAAAGGAGGACATCTATTGCTCTTCAGAAAGTAAAACAAATAAAGAATCTGTGGAGAGGAGCAGACAGAACTACAAAAATAAGATTTTTAAGGACATGCATCTTTCCCATCGCAACATATGCCTGTGAGACCTGGACACTTAACAAAACAGCTGAGAAACACATAAATGCCTTTGAATGTAAATGCTACAGAAGAGTTCTCCAAATATCGTGGACACAAAAAAGAACAAATATATCTATACTACAAGAGCTTAATATTGAAGAAGGCTGGCTAGTGAAGAGGATTAAAGAGAGAAAACTTAAATATTTTTGACACATTAAACGTCATGATAATTTAGAGAAGACCGTATTGGAAGGATACATAATGGGAAAAAGAAAAAGAGGAAGACCAAGACGAAGATGGCTGCAAGACATCGTTGACGATCTGGAAATGGATGCAACAGCAGCAGGCCATCTTGCTCACAACCGAGAGGCCTACAGGAGTGCTGTTTGGGAGGCAAAGTTCCGCAAGGGACATGCAAATGAATGAATGAGAAACGTACAAAAAGATGGAAACTTTACAAAGCCTAGCTTTATGAATACCAACTGGTTAATAAAATTGTAATAGAATAATGAGGAGAAAAACAAGAGAAAAAGCAGAAAAGGTAAAATACAGAGAGAGTTTCAAGCATTATATTTATAAAGAACTCCAAGAAGATTTTATTAAAGTATATCAAGAAACTGATGAATTTTTTAAAAAAAATGATTGTTTCAGTCCACTGCAGTGACAATAAAAACATAAATTCCAGATCTCAAAGTTAAAAAAAAAAGATCAAAGACAAGTGTGTTAGGTGAGTGGGGGAGAAGGTTTTCAAGTTCAGCCCCAAATGCATTATAGTTACCTGTGCACTATCCTATCAGTTCTTGCAAATTTCTGGTATCGGTGTGTATTACCTATGCGATTCTTCAGTATAAAAGAGTGGAGGATGTGCTGCTAGATCAAAAACTGCCCAAGCTTGAATTCTAGGAAAGAGTGATGTAGGCAAGGAAAAATATTTAAAAGTTTTAACACAAGTGAAAAATTAATTAAATATAAGTTAACATTTTTCAGGCAGTAGTATTAGCTTTCCTTAGTTTTCCTTAGTCCCTTCTAAATCTTTCAGTGTAAGAATATCTACAGCATTATATTTTTTACATATGGTCAGAAGTCTCCTGATCTAATAAAAACCTGGATACAACAATCATCTTCCTCATTTTTCATCTATTCTGTTATTTCTATGATTCCACATTATTATAACTTCATTTATAAAAACTGCATAGTTTAGTCATGCTGATTCCATTTCAAGGCTTTCAGATAATCAGATTTGCAATCAGAGTTATCTGTTCACTCTTTTTGATAAATAAATACATTTATTTGTCATTGACCTGCAAGTAAATGTATAAAACTGGTCTGTCATGGCAAAAGTTGGGTGTTCTAATCCAGCCGGAGACACCCCACTCACCCAGCTGTAGAAATGGGAACCCAACTTCTTCTGGAGTTGGGAAAGGAAAGGCTATACTGACTATATCATCCTCTAGTGTGCTGGCAGGTCAAGGAAAATATGGGCACTAACACCATATCCCTATGTGCCTCTAAGGCACGACAGGATTACCATACCAAATGTGTAAAATTCATGGACTAAGGATTTGTCAGTAGAATATACACTCAGAATACCAAGTGTATCATAATAGCAACATCTTTAAAAAATTATGCACAATTTTTATTTTTATCTATTAATTCTGCCTGTTCCCACTCTTCCCCCAATCTCCAGCAGCCTAGTGATAATAGTGGGCATAGAAACCATAATATTTCATCTCCGTTACCGAAGATCAATACAGAGGACATGCAGAGGCAGCATGATCGAATTACACGTTATGCTAAAGATCCTACAATTAAGGTAGGCTTTCAAAGACTGATGTCTTGATGAACAGTGGTGATGTTGGGATATATATGTTCTGGTTTATCTGGCCATGACAAATTACTGAAATTTGGTGAATGTTTTTTAATAAAAGGCAAAAGGTAAAATTCCCATTTCCATACCATCAAGACATATTGGGGATACAGTGTTAGATCCGCATTTCCACAATCTTAAGCACATGAAAGTCTGATGTGGTCAGTATCATACATGGCCACATTTACCTTCCCAGATTTCTCTGGTACCCATTTTTAGAAACTGAGTGGACCCCACAGCATTTTTTTGTTTTTGTCTCACTGTAGGGACTTGAACCCAGTACCACCGGATTAGTAAACGAAGTGCCTAATCACTGAGCTGACCTGTCTGCTGAATGTTTTTTTTATAGCATGGGATTATTTATTTCATTAAATTCAGCAAGTTTGTAATATAGTTTATTTCATGTCATTCAGAATCTGAAATGAAATTAATTTTTTTTAAAATGCAGAATCAAGATCATCCCATTAGTTAGAATAAGAAATTTGGCACTCACTCAATGCTTCCCTGTCCTGAACTGTTTGCTTCATATTTTTAAAAAACATTTTATTTTGTTTCCTTTTCTTTGGATTGTCTGAAAGTTTAGATATGTTACAAATCATTCTTAACGTGGTGATCTTCTTTCAGAAATCCCCACAGACAAAGAAAAAGAATAGAGAGAGGGATAACGAGCAGGATGAGATATCAGGACTTGGGGAACCACCACCTCCACCACATGGAGACTTAAATCACAGGTACACACTGTTGCTATATCACATAATTAACCATGCCTTTGTGTGCAAGGAGAACTCCACATTTAGTTAATATTTTTATGACAAAAATATGTATTTTAAAATATACCGAGAAATATACTTACCAAATATTGAAACTCAAGACTGCTGTAAGAAATAATAACTAAAAATTGCATAAATCATTTTTGTAAAAATTAATACATAATGTCATTGAATTATTGGTTTGATTTAGCATAGACATCCCAAATTGTATGAGAAAGTGGTGCTGTACTTTACTCTATCATACTCTCGTACTGTGAGATGTCAAGGAGAGATGCAGTTGCCATTTTTTGGCCATATGAGTGACCTCAGTGATGTTCATGTTGTAATTCATGAGTGCTTCTATAACTGCATCTATCCATTTTTTTCTGGGGTCTTCCTCTTGATCTGTGTCCTGTAGTTCTTTGGTTGAAGACCCTTATTTGGCTGTATATGTGTCATTCACATTAAGAGGCCAAACCACTTAATTCCTTTTTTTTTCCATGCATGATGTATTTCCTATCAATTGTCTTGTTGCTCAATGTATTGTAGGCACAGTGTTTTTTATATCAGTTGTCTTATGTTATCATTTCTTAGCTTATCCCTCCTAGTGATGTTTTCTTAAACATCTCATTTTGCATACAGATATTTTATTCTCCTATTTCGTGCCCAGGGCACATGGGGCTTCTGCAAGGATTTTCCACATATGCCTGTCCTTTGCCTTTTTTTCTGCTCTTGCCCAGGTGAGACCTCTATTGCTCAACATCCTTTCTGTTGTTCTTCTCCATGTCTCTTTTGGTCTACCCTTACTTCTGTTCCCCTGTGGTGTCCATCTTAATGCTATTTTTGGTAGTGAGTTTTCAGTCATTCGGAGCACATGTCCCAACTATCACCAGCGACTTTCCTCATTAATTGCTGTCAGTGGCTTCATCTGCATTTCTGCCAACAAGATGTTTTTCTTGTGGTGTTTGGCCAAAATATTTTTCTAATTTTTCATAAACATTTAGTCTGGAAAGAATTCAAATTGTTTTCTATGGTTTTCCAGCATTCACTTCCATAAAGTAGTACACTTAGAACATTACTCTTAAATATCCTGATGTTCATATTCATGCTTAGCTTTTTAGATTTCCATATAGTCTGCAGCATTGCAAAAGCCTGGTTTGCTGTAGTAAGTCTACTGTTGATGTCCTCTGTGCTGTCTCCATTTCTACTACTCTACTGCCAAGATATACAAATTTGTTGACCTCCTCCACTAACTTGCTATCTACTCTGAGTACATTTCTGTTGTTCACATTTTGATTCATTAACTTTGTCTTTCCTACATTGATCTTTAGTCCTATGTTGTTTGCATTCTGAGTTAGCTTGTTTATTTTATCTTGCATATCTTTGTGGCTGCTTGATAGTAGACAAATGTCGTCCACAAAGTCAAGGTCCTCCAGCACCGTGTCAGGGGTCCATTGTAATCCTCTGCATTTGTCTGATGTTGCTTCCTTCATTAACCAGTCTACTGCCAAGATAAATAATGTTGGGGATAGTACACATCCCTGCTTCACTCCTGTTTGTACGCTAAAACTGCTGGAGGTGTGTTCTCCACAGATCACTTTGCACTGAAAACCCTTTGATTACATTCACTATCTTATGGGGGAGGCCATGCTATCATAGGATTTTCCACAGTGCATCTCTGTTGACTGTCAAAGGCTTTCTCAGAATCTATAAACAATGCATATGTTGTGCTATGCCACTCATTTGACTGATCTAATATTTGTCTAAGTACAAATATGTGGTCTATGCATGATCTGCCTTTCCTAAATCCTGCCTGCTCTTTCTGAAGTTTTCCCTCAAGTGCTGGTTCATTTCTGTTAATGATTATTCTGCAAAATACTTTACTGGTGAGTGGCAGGAGGGTAATGCCTCTCCAGTTCCTGCAATCTCTGAGGTCATCCTTCTTTGGTAGTTTTACTATAAGGCCAGTTTTCCACTGCTCTGGAGCTTCCCAAATTTGTCGTAGTATCCGGCAAAGTTGTTTTGGTGTTTCTGTTTCTTCTGCTTTCAACATCTCAGCAGTCACTTCATCTTCACCTGGTGCCCTGTCTAATTTTAGCTTCTTTATTGCCTCCTTTACTTCACTTATTGTTATTGGTCCTGTATTGATGTTTAGTTCTGTTTTTGCTTCAGGTATGTCTATTGTTTGTGCTGCTTGTGTTCTGTTTAGTAGGGTGTTAAAGTGTTCCCTCCATCTTTCAATTTTTTCTCTTTCTTCACTGACCAGTTGTCCCTTATGTGTCCTTACTGCACTCTCACATCTTGTACTGAAGTTACCTGTCATCTGCTTTGTGGATGGTTTTCATGTCACTGCATGTGCTGCTTTCTCTGCTGCTTCTGCTAAGTTGTCATAGTATTGACATTTATCTTGACAGCATGATTGCTTCACTTCTTTGTCGTTTTGTGCATTATTACTTAAAACTTGTTCTTTTAGCCTTTGTGATTTGGTGTTCATTAATTTTTTCTTGATTTCTTTTCTTTGCTCATGTGGTCTTGCTTATCCATTCCTCTTTTCTTCATTTCCGATATCCAAGCACCTCTTTTTCTGTTTCCTGTAGTGTTTTATTGAACTCTAGTATGGACATTTCTGCTTTGTCTTGTAGGACACTGAAGCGGTTCTTAAGTACTGTTGAGAATTCATTCCTTGTTTGCTGGTCTTTCAGTTTTCTTGTATCAAAACATGTCTTTCTGTGTTCTCCGATTTTGGCTTTCTTTAATTTTAGTTTTATTTTTGCTACCAGAAGGTTGTGATCACTTCCTACATCTGCTCCTTTCCTTGCTCGCACATCTTGTAGTGACTATTTCCACTTGTTTTTTATTAGTATGTGATCGATTTGGTTTTCTGTGGTTTTATCTGGGGACCTTCAAGTCATTTTATGGATGTTTTTGTGTTGGAAAATAGTCCCTCCAATGGTCATCATGTTTTCTTCACAGAGACTGCACAGTCTTTCTCCATTTTCATTTATTTCTCCGATTCCTTCTCTTCCCATGATTCTTCTTCTATCTTCATTTCCCTCACCTACTTTTGCATTGAAGTCGCCAAAGATGAGTAGCATATCATGCTTTGGTATTGTTTCTACTGTGGCTTGGAGGCTGTTGTAAAAATCTTCTTTTAATTCCTCTTCAGCTGCTTCTGTTGGTGCATAACAAACTATAATAGACAGCTTCATGAATCTTGAATTGAAGCATGCATATAATAATCTATCAATTATAAGGGTCCATTTCAGCAATGCTCTTGATGCTTCTTTTGTTATAATCAATGCTACTCCTCCTTAATGATGATCTTCTTTACCTGACCATATTATTGTATCTTCTGTGTGCTATGTTGTTAATTTCCTTCTGCTTTGTTCTGTCCATCTTGCTTGTTGTATTCCTAGTATGTCTAGTTTGTATATTCCTAGTATGTCTAGTTTGTATCTGTGCATTTCCATGGTTCGTGCTAGTTTTCCAGTCTGATTAAGTGTTCTTACATTCCAACTGCCTATTTGCATCTTGTGTTTAGGCTCCAGGAGGTCTGTAGTTGGGCTGGGGACTTCCAGTGGCTGGCTTTCATCAACAACCTTCATGGGTTCAGTTTCCTGATAAGCATTTCTCCTTCCACCTGCATTTGTTTTTTCCCTTGCTTCTGTTTCTGTAGCAGTCTGATAGTTTTTTTTTTACTAGATAGGGTTGATGGCCCTGTGCCGAATCATCCTTAGTCGCCTTTTACGATCATGCGTGGTAGGGTACAGTGGTCCTATTCTTTGCAGATCCAGGGTACCACACAAGGGTGTTGGTATTAATATGCTATTAATTAGTTGTCTCTTAGTTTCAAGTGGTGTGTTAGATTGAGAAAACGGCAGGGATAGGTGATATGTAATGGATTTGCTCTTTGTTGTGTTCTGACATCGGTTTCTATATTAAGCTTCCCATCTTCTTTAAACACTGCAACCAAGATACTTGAATTCTTTAAGTTGTTGGATTTTGTTGTCTTCAATATGGTTGTTCAATTGGCTTGGACTCCTGCTGACTTTCATGGTCTCTGTTTTGACAGTGTTGATTTTCATACCATAATGTTTACAGCTACGATGGAGACTGTAAGCTTTTCAGGTCATTGTTTGTAATGCACTGGTTGTCTGTAAACATTAACTTATTCAATTCTGATAAGTTTGGATTTGCTCCTTTCATTATTTTGATAATGTAGATTATAAATAATAGTGGTTTCAATAAACAGCCCTGACTAACTCCTGTTCTTACTTTGAACCAATCTGTTTTTCCTGCAGTTGTCCTGACTGCACTTTGACAACTTTTGTATAATGACCTTAGAAATAATATTCTGGGCAGATGAAAGGAAGAAGGGCCAAATCTGCAAACAAATTCCCATGAACTACATATATATTTGGAATGGAGTCAAAAAGGGAAAAACAAAATGCAAAATAGGCATTATCATTCACCCCCAAAAAATGCAAAACATGTAGCAGGAGTAAGCTATATATCTGAAAGAATAATGAGCATAAGGGTTACTGAGGAGAGAAAAACATTAACATACATTCATATACACCATGCAATAAGAGCTACTCAGAGGACCAAAGGACAAGGACAGGGCTTTTTTATCACTTGTGTGAATGCATCACTAAGTACACCAAAAGGAAGAATTAGTAGGTATGGGTGATTTTAAGCTGGCAAAAGAATACTATGGGAAGAGTACTTGGGACCACATAGTGACCATGATACTGAATGTAATAGTAATGGGGAAATGCTGTTCATTTTGTGCACTGGACATGGTCTCATCTTGACAAACACCCTTTTCAAGCATCAAAGAAGTCATCTCAAAATTTGCTGTGAATGGAACAACCTCAAGCAAGCATCACAAATAGATTTTATATTAATAAGAAATATTGAAGATGAACTATCAAGGACTTTTGGGCTTCTCTAACACCAGCACAGGAAACAGGCCACTGACTAGTAACACCATACAGAAGAAAACCTGAGCATACTAAGCTGGTAAACATCATTAATATTAAAAAAGTGGAAGACCCCACAATACATGATAAAGTATACCTTGATATGGAAAAAAATGCAGAACTCATTGCCAGCCTAGACCAGAGATATAAATGAAGAACAGGAAAACTTTAAAGTAAGTTCAACAGAAATGCTCAAGAACAGATATGGCATGAAAAAGTTGGGAAAGGGAGAAAGAGAAGCACCATCTGGTGGAAGGACACAGAGAATAGTCAAAACAGCTAAGGATAAATCATGGAAAATCTATGGTGAACACCTTACACAGCTATGCACAAGGTTACCTAGGCAGTTCTATAAAAGTATGAAGAGCATGAGGCTCCAAGATGAACATTACAATCCAGCCTACAACCTGAAAGATAAAAATGGGACACCTGTCTTTAATGAAAAAGCTATTAGACAAAGATAGCAAGACTGCTTCAAGGAACTTCTCAGTCCAGTTGAAGAAACAAAACAAGAAAACACATATTAACCTAGAACTAGCAAGGAACTTGAATCATCAGTTCTAAGTAGTGAAACTGAAGTAGTAGTCAGATGAAGCCACCAAAACAAGGAGCCAGGAGTTGATTACCTGACAATTGAAGCCATTCAAACATGCAGAGACACTGATACAAAATGGCTTGAAAACTCTTAGTTAGGAAAGTCCTAGAAGATAGGCTATAGTTGCACCCATCTGAAAGATATTAAATAAAAGAGATTGTGGATCATACAGATGGATATCCTTCCTCAGTCATGTGGGGAAAATGTATGTGAAGATATCAGAAAGCAGAACAAGATAAGTTATAGAAATACGACTGAGTGAAGCACAATTTGGACTTAGGAAAGGAAGAATCTACACTGATGCAATATTTAAGCTCCAACAAGCCTGTGAAAAAGCCATTGAATATGACCAGAAACTTAATATCATTTTTGTGGATCAAGAAAAAGTTTTTGACAGAGTGAACATAAACAAGTTCTGGGCAATTTTATAGGAATATGGGGAACCAAAACATCTATTAAAAAAACATAAGAAAGTGCATCACCTTAAGATTATATTGACTCTGTATTTTAAATATTGTCTTCTTATGTTTTAAGTTTTGCATTATTACAGATTCTCAAAGTTTCTTTTGAATTTTTTTTCTGCTTCACATGCTAAATATAAATTTGAACTTTACTTGATTAACACCATTTTCCATCAGTTGTGTTTGTGTTCCCATATAGTACTGTCAACTTTAATTTGATGTATCTACTGCCTCTTTACTGACTCATAACAGTGAGTATTTATAAAATTATTTACAAAGCATTTCTTGATCCAGGTATGACAAGCTCAGTGACAAAAATCAAGATGATCGTCATTCATATGTGGACCTGAAAGACAGTTCTGAGTATGTTAACATTCACATGACAGAACAAGCTCATCATAATGCTGAATACAAGAATATTAATCAAGTAGGATATTCAGGTTCACAACATGGGCAGAATGAGACTGACAGTGACAGTCTCCAGGAAATGTATGAACCTGTTAACACTATAGAGTCAAATGAAAAAGCACAAAAGTTGTATGTAAATAATGAGTCTGCATCTAGAGCACAAAATAATCATAATGACAATAAGGAAAACCAAGAAGTTTATGTAAATCAAGGTTTAACAGAAGAAGTGTATGAAAACACTTAAAGAAAATGAACATTGATGTATGTCTGCACAAACAATACCTTTATAATAAACTTGTATAAGTGATATATTTATAATAAGCCAGTACACTTGGTACATTTATACATGAATATAGAACATGACTGTGTGATACATATAAAGTGAGTGTGGAATATGACTATATGTGTACACATAAGTTACTGAAAGCGTCAGTTTAATCCAGGATGACGAGATATAGCAAAAAAGAGGTCACTGTTATCATTTGTTGACAGTTACCATCATCAAGTAATGTGACTAAAAGATATTGACAATCGTTTTTATCATTCGTATGTGCCAGAGTTCAATAGAAAGGCTTGTTGTTTGTATTTTTTGTTCATAATGTTCTGTTTCTTTCCTAATTTCTTAAATTTTGAATTTGAGAAATTCACTTATCTCATAATCTAATTAGAGATTTTTTTTTTCAATTTCACATCTCAGAAGTGATCAGAAAATGTACATTTTTTTCACACATCTCTATCTATTTTCCCAGTAGGTCCCTAACATTAGCGAACTATAGGGAGCAAAACTATGCACAACCAAACTAATACATACAACATAAGTCAGGATAAAATTTCTCAAACACCATAAGCCACTGTGTCATAAATGCATTTAAATATAAGCTGTAGAATTCACTCTGCTATTAAAAAATGCAAGAAACTTCAGAATCTACTCTTTAAAGTCTGTTATGAATCAGTTGACTTAGATTTTTTAAAAGTTTCATTTAACTGAGTTCTAATTCTTTTTTAAATTTTCCAGTTATTGTTTAGAAGCATGGTTTTCTTCTTCATGTGGTATGTCCTTTCTGGAGCATTGTCCCTCTCACACATCCTCCCTGAATGTAGTGTGATCTTGCCCAAGCTGACCAGCATCTTGCAATGATACATTCAGACTTTTCGTGATGACCTGAGTTCATCTGTGGCAAGATCATCTTTTGCCAGGCACAATGCCTTCTAGTATCACCCTCTCCAAACCACTGTGTCTCTTGATGTCACTTGTTTCATTGTCTCATTTTATATAAAATATCAGTCCCTTTTTTTTGGATCAGATTTTTAACATGTTTGGTAATTATGAATAATGAGTAATATTCATAGAATTAAAAAAAGATTGGACTGATAGTTTTTATGTAAGAAGTGTGGCAGCTGGTGGAATTTATACTTTGAAGCAGATGACAGTTTTATGATAGTTTCCATTACTTGCTTCTGTGAAATTTCTGCACATTTAAAAAAAAAAGACAATGCATACAATTGCAACCCCCATAAGCAAATTTCTGATTTGGTACAGAGAATGTTTTCCCATAAAATGTTAGTCATGAATTGAATAATTAATATTCAAGCAAAAAAAAAATCTAAGCCAGGTTTTATGTTTATGTTTAAGTCAGGTGCTACTAAAGATGTATAGATAAATATAAATAATTACATTGAATTTAATTCAATTCATGTGCCATCCCGCGTGGCATAGGCGATCATTTCTTTCCACAATTCCCTGCCTTTAGACTTGATTATGAGATCCACCAGTGACTTTCTTCCTAGCTACACTGACAGCCCATACAGTAACTTCTTTCTGTGTCTTCCTTTGTCTCTTCTTCCTTCAATTTTTCCACTTGCCACAGTGTGTTCCGCTCTTCTCAGAAAATGTCCCACAAATCTCGCTTGTTTGCCTCTGATCTTTGCTATAATTTGCCTTTTAACTCCAGCCTCTCGTAGGACTTTTTCATTTGTTTTCTTGGCTGCCAATGGTACCTTCAACATCTTTCTTATAAACCACATCTCCATCGCCTCCATTTCTCCTTGTACTCTCTTATTCATAGACCATGCTTCACACCCCATAAAATAAAAGTGGCTTGATGTAACATTTAAGTACTCAGAATCTTGTTTCCATTGATACGGATCTGTTTCACAAGATGCGTCTCATTGTCTGGAATGCTGACTTGGCCTGAGCACATCTGCTTTTTATTTCGTTGTGACATTTCCCATCAGTTGTTATAATCTATCAACTTGTTTCATATTTGTCCCATCAATGGTAATGCTACATTTTGGTGGTATTCTTTTCTTTGAGATGACCGTCACTTCAGTCTTCTTTTTGTTCAGGCTGAGACCTTTATTTTTACTTTCACGAACCACAGTGTCCAGAAGAGCCTGTAACTCCCCTTCACTTTTAGCAGTCAGGACTGTGTCTATCTTAAGTTGTTAAGGTTGTACCCGCCAACTGATATTCCTGGCATGTCCTCTATATTTTTCATTATGTTTTCGCTGTACAAAGAGAAGAGGTCAGGAGATAAAACATATCCTTGTCTCACTCCCAATTTTATGTCTTGGAATGCTTCTATTTGGTTCTCAACCCTCATTGCTGCTGATTGCTGCCAATATATGTTTTTGATAAGTTTCAGATCTTTCCCATCAATGTTCATGTTTTCCAGCATTCTTATAATTTCTGTGTGTCTCACTTTATCGAATGCTTTACAGTAGTCTATAATGCATAAGTATAGGTCCATCTTTACTTCTTTTGATCTCTCTATCAGTATTCTTATTATATATATGGCATTACTTGTACCTTTTCCTTCAACGAAGACACATTGTTCTTCAGCGATTTCTGGTTTTATTTTGCTCCTGACTCTTCTCATAACAATACTAAGTAGGATTTTGGTAACATGGCTCATAAAACTAATGGTTCAATGGTCTTCACATTCAGCTGCACCTTGTTTCTTTGGTAGGGCAATGAAAACTGATTGCAAAAGGTCTGATGGAACATAGTTACTGTTACAGATGTCACTCAACAATCTGGTAATTATTTCTATGCCAAGCTCTCCTAATGCTTCCAGTTCTTCCTTGGTGATTTTATCTGGTCCTGGTGCAATACAAATCATGTGTTTGATGGCTTCTTCCACTTCTGCTTTTAATATGTGAGGCCCTTCATTATTATTTCATATATCTATTTCGCCTCTATTGTCCTCAAAGAATTCTCTAATGTATTCACTCCATCTTGCCATTATTTCATCTCTGTCCATTATTGTATGCCCCTCCTTTGACTTCAGGCAACCAGTCTTGTGGTATGTCTTTTTGTTTGTTAACTCTTTTATTTGTTTGTACATATCTCTTGTGTTTCCATCATGGTGTGTCTCTATTTCACTACATTTCTTATTTAGCCACTCGTCCTTAGTTTTATTGCATTTGTGCCTTATATCTTTATTTATTTTGTCATATTCACCTTTATTGTCCTTAAGGCTTCTTCTCCGATCCATTAGTTGCAAAATTTCTTCTGTCATCCACCCCTGTTTAGCATGTCTTTTATTTGAAGGTAGGATTTCGATAGATGTTTGCTGAATAGAGTCTTTGACCATATTCATTTGTTCATCAGTTGTTTCAATCTTCTCTATAGCATTATTTCAGTTGTTCATCAGTTGTTTCAATCTTCTCTATAGCATTATATCTATTATGTACTATGGCCCTATATTGTTCTTGTATTGCTTTATCTTTCCATAACAGCTCTCTATCTAGCTCTTTGTTTTTAGCTGCTACTTTTAACCTCTTTAGCCCGATTCTCACTTTTCGTATGACTGGGATGTGGTCACTGTTGCAATCTGCGCTTGGTCTTGTTTTCACAGATATTAGTGAGTTCCTGAATCTTCTGTTGATAATAATGTAGACTTTCTGGTTACGTGTGTTATTATTTGGGCTTTTCCATGTCCATAGTCACCTTAGGTGTTGAAACCAAGTATTTCCTATTATCATTTTATTCTTTTTTGCCCACTCAATCAACATCTTTCCTCTTTTTTTTCTGATTCCTAGTTCATACTTGCCAGTAGCTTCATTGTCTTGTTCAGTTACATTGAAACAACCCAATATTCATGATGAGTATGGGATATTTCTTTAACATATTTTCCTATGTGGTGTTTGTCTCAATGACTGTTAGAATGAGACATCCAGATGATGCAAGAAGCACACATTAGTGTAGTGATTCTGGATTTTTCATTGTTTGCAAGATTAATATTTATTTAACTTTTTCACTACCAGAAAAAAATTGCAAAAATCTTTCTCTCTCTCTCTCTCTCTCTCGCACATGCACGCACACACTCTTTATATGGATTCAGCCACCAATATGCACTGCAACCATTGGAAATAACCGGAGACCTATATTTAGCTTATATAGTAATTTAGTCTTCAAAACAAAGAACAAAGTACATTGAAGTTGTTTATTTATTATTTGTTTCATAGCCATTTAATGACTCATAGTATGAATACAGTTAACATTTGTTTTTTTAATTTTAAATAATACTTTTTAAAAAAACTTTACCATATTAGTAATGAGCAGTTACCCTCATTTATACATATAGCCAAATCTCTGCTGCTTTTTGCATCAGAGTATCTGATTTATCATGTGATTGATTATCAATAATAACTTAGGCTACCACACAAGTTGCAGACTTTGAATTCATAATGAAAGACTCCTTCTGACATTAAGATTAACAGCAAAATCAAAATATGGCTCCAGAGGCATTTTATTTTTCCCACTTTCTTGTGTTTCATCAATCTACAACCCTGAAATAGGATAGAGAGGATTTTAATTTTCCTTCTTTTCTAATTCCTTTTCAGAAGATTTTTTTAAAGATTTGTTATGGATAGAAGACTAAGACATGTATTCATCTTAATTTATTTTAAATGACTATTTCTTGTGGTTCTGTTTGTGTAATTCTGACATTTACTTAAATTATCTAGATTATTTATTATTTATATTATTATCATTGTAGGGGCAGCTGAATAATCACTGTTAATGCCTGCACTTAACACATTAAAAATTTCTGCAATTAAACTTTTTAATGCAGCACCTAAATGATTAGAATCTTTTGAAAGGTATACATATCACACCTTTGCATCACTCAGACACAGGTCAGTGCTATGATAGATACTGGGAGGTACTCTGTGACACCCTAATATCTGCAGATTAGTTATTCAGATCAGACATATGACATCATAAGTATGGGATAACCCTCTAATGTAAAAAACAAGACAGATCAAGATTAGGCCTAAGCATTGTTTACAAACATTAACAGTATTTGGACTGAATGAAGGTTGTATGAATGACTAAATAAGTGACTATTGGGAATGATATGTTGGATATGCTGTGTGCAAATTGAAATGGTACCAAAAGTGGAAAAAAGTGGATAAAAACTTCATTGGATAATTCATCTTTAAATTAGTGATACTGTAGTGTGCAAATATTCCAATAAAGAATTTAAATATCACCATAGCAGGTCTTTCCTGAATTATCACCAGTTCTTTCCTGAATTATAAAGTTAGATAGAGGTGTATGGTGTAGTTTTACAAAGTGGCAGAGGGAGTGAGTAAAGTGAGAAAAAACGAATAGAAAGTATGCGAATGCATAAATGAAAAACATAAAACATCTTATATTTCGACATGAGCCTTTTTCGAGGATTACATGCACAACGAGACAAAAACAAATAACTAAACGAAGAACTTATCTTAATATGGCCTCCTCTAGAAGTGGGAAACAGAGGAATGCATGTCGATTAGAAGATGCATAGAGACCACGTGGGCTACACAAAGGATACGCCGATAGAGCCAATCGTAAAGAAGAGATGGAGAGAGAGGAGGAAAACAAGTAGTAGAAAAGGGTAGTGGGAAAAGCAATAGAAATATGATAGCCGCTAGAGGAGGTGTCGGGGAGGGGGAAAGGGGAAGCGGAGAGATAGTGAATGAAGAACATAAACACCTGCATGGAGAAAATGTGAAACTGGTGAATAGGACAAGACCCTATAAACACCAATATGTTGCCAGAGAAGAAAAGAGGGTAGCGGTAGGAAGGGGTAGCTAGGAGAAAGAATGTAGAGTAAAGAAAAAAGGAGGGGGAGTGGAAAACTAAAGAAGTTACAGAAAGCTGAAGACATTGTTAATTCCAGTTGGGTGGAGACAGCCAGCCTGGAAAATAAGGCACTGTTCTAGGACCCTCCGAGATCGTACATCAGCAGAACAAGAGTGGACCGCACTAACAGAAATGTCCTGTTTTCCCCTGTGGTTGGTAAGGCAAAAATGTTTAGCCACAGGTGTCCAGGCCCTCTTAGAAATATCATTAAGATGCTGGCGAAATCGATCTCCTAAGCATAAACCAGTCTCCCCTATGTACTTCATACCACAACGTTTGCACATAACAGCATAAATAACATTGTGTGAAGGGCTGGTGAAACCCTCCTGAACTGATAATGTGGACTTAGGGAAGGAGATCTGGCTAGACTCGACAACAAATGGACAAGTGTTGCATCTACGGCGTCTGCAACGTCTGGTACCATAAAAATTCCTGAATTATCACCTGCAATCAAACCACTCATTATTGCTCAGTATGAGGCATCAACATCAGCCAAATCATCCACTAACACTGAACTGGCACACCGCAAAACTACATTGGTTGATATCACTAATGCCATCACAGTATGGGCTGCTGAAAATAGTCAACTGATTAATACTGTCACTTATAAAGGCCTACACTAATGAAAATCAGTCGTGTATTTTTGCCTTCCAGGCTGGTCATTAGCAATCAGTTTTCTGTGTGTACAAGAGAGAGAGAAGATTAAGTAGGCCCCAGCAGGAGTTAAATCTGTTGCCTGTAAAGGAAACTGTTGGTCTTTCATGGTTAATGACAATTAACCTGGGTTTTACTAGTCATTTCGTTGACAAATATTGGATTTTTCAATTGGTTGTACTCTGTGTTAAACATACTAAAGAACTTCACTATTCTGAAAATTGTGTTGATCACTTTTCATCAGTGGCAAGACCATGAGTTTACAAGAAAGTGGCATTTGGCATGGAGAGTGTGCATAATGTGGCAGCTGGTTTAGGAATGCTGCTATTTCAGAACGTGTTCTGTGCAACACACAGTCTTCCATTGTTTGTAAAGAAAGCAGTTACAAACTCTCAAATTGAAGATTGCTAAATGCCACAAAGTTGTGATGCACTTTAAACATAGTCCTCCAAACAGTACTGCGTTTAAAACACATCAGTTGCAACTGTATCGATGATCCTAGATGTTAATTCAAGAGTTCCAACATGTTGGAATTCATCTCTGCAGTTGGTCAAACAACTGCTTAATAACATAAGCTGGACTGAAAACTAGTGCAACCAAGCCACAAAACAGTTTATCAACAGAGACAGAGTGCATCTGATACAAAAAATTCTCAATCCCTGTCAATACACTACAGAATTACAATGGAGAGAGCAATATGTTTCCTGCTCAATGTTCCTTCCAACATTCTGCCATCTTGAAGTCAGAATAGAAGAATCTGATGATGACCTTGCCAGCATCATGTTTTTCAAGAATATGTTTTTGACTAATCTCAAACATACACTAACTGAACCTCATCATCTCATGTTTGAGAAATGTGAAAGTGCTGAACCCTCATTTTAAAAATCTTAATTAAATGCTTCTGAAAGGAAAAATGAATTGAGGTTTGGCTAGAATGGTAAGTTTGTCTGAAAAATAAATTCTGACCAACTTGATAATGATCAACACACCAGAAAAAAACCATATTGAAATTGTGAATGCATGAACTGTCATCAGACACTGAAGATGAGCCACTAATACTTTTTTTCTCCACCTCCATGAAAACCATTGTTGAGAAATACAAAATGACACTGACTTGAATTCATTATGGTGGAGAAAGCTACAGAAGGACAAATACCCACTTCTGGCTAAGCTAGCTAGAAAATATTTAGCATCTCCAGCCACTATCCTGCCTGGTGAACATTTGTTTTATCTATCTGAATATGTTGTTAATAAAAAAAAAACTTTTAAAAAAAAGAAAGCATTCCTTGAAACTGTCAGTGAAAATACACTGGTCTGCCTAGACAGTTGGCTGAATAAATAATTTAATATTCAGAGAAACAATTATTTTTCATATTCATATCCTATTCAGGACAGCAATTTTGCATTGTAATGTTGTTTAAAAAAAAAAAGGCTACTTTCAGTTGCTGACTGATTAAGTATTTTACTGTTTATTCAACTATTTGTGTTACATAAAACTGTTATTAAACTAAGTCAGTCAGTCAGTCATTTGCATGTCCCTTGCAGAACTTTGCCTCCCTAACAGCACTCCTGTAGGCCTCTCAGTTGTGAACAAGATGCCCTGCTGCTGATGCATCCATTTGCAGATCATCAACGATGTCTTGCAGCCATCTTCGCCTTGGTCTTCCTCTCTCTCTTTTTTCCCATTATTTACCCTTCCAAGACGGTTTTCTCTAGATTATCATGACTTTTAATGTGTCCCAAATATTTAAGTTTTCTCTCTTTAATACTCTTTACTAGCCAGCCTTTTTCAATATTAAGTTCTTGTAGTATGGATATTTTTGTTATTTTTTGTGTCCATGATATTTGAAGAACTCTTCTGTAGCATTTATATTCAAAGGCATTTATGTGTTTCTCAGCTCTTTTGTTAAGCATCCATGTCTCACAGGCATACGTTGCAATGGGAAAGATGCATGCTCTTAAAAATCTTATTTTTGTAGTTCTGTCTGTTCCTCTCCATAGTTTCTTTAGTTGTTTTACTTTCTGAAGAGCGATTGATGTCCTCCTTTTAATTTCCCTCATTGTATCTCCATTCAAGAACAATGCAGAGATAAGACAGATGACTGAACAACAACCAGTCTCATAGGTGATCAGGAAAAGGAGATGGACATATGTTGATCACTTGATGAGAAGAAATGATCAGAGAATCCCAAAACAAGCTATCAAGTGGAACACTACAGGCCAAATAAAAAGAGGCAGACCGCATGAAACTCTGAAGAGGACATTGTTAAGAGAAGAAAAATTAACAGGCATAAAATCCCTTAATGAGATTGAAAGACTCACAGAAGACAGGAAAAATTGGCGAACTACTTTGTGAGTCCTATGTGACGTTTAACGGCACAGGAAAGATATAAGATATAAGATAAGATCTCCATTATTAGTTAGTAATGATCCAAGATATTCAAAACTCTCCACTTCTTCCAATTTTTCCTCTTTGATACATATTTCAGCTTCCTTGTTTTGTTTTGTCATTTGTCATCAATTTAGTTTTCTTTGCAATAAGCTAGATGTTTTGCTCTTCACTATTCTTACAGACTGACATAATTAGTTTTTCTATCATTTTTGTGTTGTGGACAGTAATACTATTTTATAATCTCCAAGTGTTATGGTATCATAATATTCTTTGTCTACATCTTCTCTAACATTCCTCATCATATTTTCAGTATACAAGTTAAACAAGTAAGGTGAAAATATACACCCCTGTCGACCCCTTGTTTTATATCACAACAAGTTGTTTTTTCACAATTTATTCTCACTGCTACCTGTTGGTCTAGTTACAGCAGTGATATTAATTGTATCAAATATGTTGAGAATCCCATTTTTTCCATTATTTTCCAAAGTTTCTGCAGTTGTACACAATCAAAAGCCTTTGTATATTCTATAAAAGATAAATATAGATTCACATTCTCTGTTATTAATATTATATTGAATATATGATATCTTGATCCTCTTCTTTACCTAAAAGCAGCTTGGACCATATTGACTACTTCTTCTTTGTTCTACCCATTATAATTTTTAATAGAATTTTACTGGCATGACTAATCAGGGCAACAGTTCTGCAGTTTGTGCACAATTTCAAGTTACCCTTTTTTGGCAATGGTATGAACACAGTTCTTTTCCATTCTTTTGTAAAGAATTAAACTAAGTGGAGTCGCCCCCCCCCCCCCTGATCAGACTGACATGAAGCCATGGGAGCAGGTGGTAGATGGAAAAGGAGAACAGCCAACAGATAATGTTGGTGATGGTAACCATTCTATGATGGTAGGCAGATAATCTCAATGCAGGGACAATGACAATGATCACTGACTAGTACAGTCACTGCCTGGAAGGAAAGCAATGGTAAACTATCTTCTGGAAATATACCAAGAAACCCAACAGCAACATGGAAGGTCAGATAGGAAAAAGATCTGGTGGTGAGTCCCCCAGGCCAAATAGATCTTATTTTAACACCGGGGAAGAGTGTGAGACAGAGGTCGGTAATAGTAATTGTGATGACGGACAAAATTCTGATGGTGTTACTAAGGAAAAACCCTGCATCAAATAAAAAGAAAAATAAGAGTAGGAACATGGAATATGAGAAGTATGTATGAGGGAAAGTATCAAATAATAAGCGACAAGATGAAAAGAAGGGGGGATACACATTTTGAGAACCTGTGAACATCGATGGAAAGGATCAGGACACATTAAGAGCAAGAATGATAATATCTTTATATACTCTGGTGGAGAATTAGGAGGTAAGAATGGAGTGGCTTTTTACTTGGACAAATCAACACCAAAAGCATTACTAGGTTACAATCCAGTAAGTGATAGGATCCTCACTATCAGACTTAGGGCACTCCTAACAATCATTCAGATATATGCACCTACATCAGCAGCAGAAGTAGAGGAAGTAGAAGACTTTTATAACATACTGCAAATGACGATAGACCAAGTATGGAAAAATTACATTGTATTAACAATGGGCGATTTTAATGCAAAGATTGGTTCAGAAAGAGCAGAAGACAAAGGATATGTTGTGGGGAAATTTAACATAGGACATAGACATGAGACAGGTGACAATCTAGTGGCGTTTTGCATGGAAAATGAGCTAATTATCACTAACACACATTTTAAGCAACATCCAAGAAGACATGGACATCACCTGATGGGAAAACCAAGAATCAAACAGACTACATTTTAGTGCAAAGAAGGTGGAGATCAAGTAAAACAACAGCAAAAACTTTACCAGGTGCTGATTGTGACATGGACAATGCGTTATTAAAACCAGACATTAAGATAAAGATAAAAAAAGACAATTACAGGATCAAGACTACTCTGCTTTGATCTTACAAAAATACCAGAACAATACAGTGAAGAACCGTTTCAAAATCTTGATGGCTGTACAAGAGGAGATGACACCAGATGAAATCTCTACGCAGGCCAGAGATATCTTAATAACAACAGCTAAAGATGTTCCAGTAAAGAAAACACAAAACAATTGATGGATTACAGCAGGCACACTAGAACTGATAAAACAACATAGAGAAATGAAGACGCATTGGAAAGTGACAAACAATAACAAAGAGAAATATAAATCTTTAACAAAAGAAGTGTGAAGAAACATAAGAAAAGACAGAAAACAATACATACAAGATTGTTGTGAAAGAATAGAAGGACATCAGAAGTGTGGAAGAGATAGTGAAATATTTAAAGAAATGAAGACATTGATGAGAAATGTCACATGTAAGCTAAATGTAATTTGTGACAAGATGGGAAATACCTTGACAGAGACAGAGGATATTCTAGAAAGATGGAAGGAATATTGCAGAGGAATGTATGAAAGAACTGATTGTGAAAGCAGAAATGAACAGTGTGAATTAATATTGGAGGAAAAAGAACCTGAACCAACAATAGAAGAAGTTTTATGGGCAATAAAGAATCTGAAAATGGTAAATCACCAGGATGTGATGAGATAACAGCTGTACTTATTAAAGCAGGAAGGAAGGAATGTGCAACAATCTATCATGCACTATGTAAAAAGATAAGGCATTCAGGTATTTGGCCAAAAAAAATAGAAAAGAACTGTATTCATGCCACTGCCAAAAAAGGGTAACCTGAAATTATGCACAAACTACAGAACTGTTGCCCTGATTAGTCATGCCAGTAAAATTCTGTTAAAAATCATAATGGATAGACTTCGGAAGAGAATAGAAGAAGTCAATATGATCCAACCTGGTTTCAGTCAAGGAAGAGGATCAAGAGATCTTATATTCAATATAAAATTAATAATAGGGAAATGTAGAGAATTTAATGTGAATCTATATTTATCTTCAATAGACTACTCAAAAGCATTTGATTGTGTACAACACCAGAAACTTTGGGAAATATGGAAAAAATGGGATTTTCAATATATTTGATACAGTTAACATCACTGCTGTATTTAGACCAACAGGTAGCAATAAGAATAAATGGTTAAAAAACAACTTGGTTTGACATAAAACAAGGGGTCCATCAGGGGTGCATATTGTCGCCTTACTTATTTAACTTGTGTACTGAAAATAGAATGGGGAATGTTAGAGAAGATGTAGACAAAGAATATTATGATGCCATAACAATTGGAGATTATAAAATAGTATTACTGTCCACAACACAAAAATGGATGGAAAAACTAATTATGTCAGTCTGTAAGAATAGTGAAGAGCAAAACCTCTATCTTACTGTGAAGATAACTAAATTGATGACAAATGACAAAACAAATAAGGCAGCTGAAATATGTATCAAAGAGGAAAAATTGGAAGAAGTGGAGAGTTTTGAATATCTTGGATCGTTACTAACTAATAATGGAGATACAATGAGGGAAATTAAAAGGAGGACATCTATTGCTTTTCAGAAAGTAAAACAACTAAGAAGCTATGGAGAGGAACAGACAGAACTACAAAAATAAGATTTTTAAGAGCATGCATCTTTCCCATTGCAACGTATGCCCGTGAGACATGGACACTTAACAAAAGAGCTGAGAAACACATAAATGCTTTTGAATATGAATGCTACAGAAGAATTCTTCAAATATCATGGACACAAAAAATAACAAATATATCCATACTATAAGAACTTAATATTGAAGAAGGCTGGCTAGTAAAGAGGATTAAAGAACGAAGACTTAAATATTTGGACACATTAAATGTCATGATAATCTAGAGAAAACCGTCTTGGAGGGGTACATAATGGGAAAAAAGAGAGAGAGGAAGACCAAAGCAAAGATGGCTATAAGACATTGTTGATGATCTGCAAATAAATGCATCAGCAGCAGGGCATCTTGCTTACAACTGAGAGGCCTACAGGAGTGCTGTTAGGGAGGCAAAGTTCCACAAGGGACATGCAAATGAATGAATGAAGAGAAATTTAATGTATGCAGGTAAGTGGTTATTAAAATTGTTTTATATTAGAAAGCAGCACTGAGCTATATGTTTTATAGAATAACATAAGTATGACTGAAATCTATCTTAGTGCCATGCCACATGTCGTAGGCAACCATTTCTCTCCAAAGTTCCCTGTCTTTAGACTTGATTATGAGATCCACCGGTGACTTTTTTCCTAGCCACACTGACAGCCCATCCAATAACTTCTCTCTCTGTCTCTTATTCCCTCAATTTTTCCAGTTGCCACAATGTGTTCCAGTTTTTCTCTTCTCAGGAAATGTCCTATAAATCTCACATGTCTGCCTCTCATCTTTGCTATAATTTGCTTTTTAACTCCAGCCTCTCTTAAGACTTCTTCATTGGTTTTCTTGGCTGTCCATGGTACCTTCAACATCCTTCTTATAAATCACATTTCCATGGCCTCCATTTCTTGCTATACTCTCTTATTCACAGACCATGCTTCACATCCATAAAACAAAATTGGCTCGATGTAACATTTAAGTATTTGGAATCTTGTTTCCATTGATATGGATCTGTTGCACATTATGTGTCTCATTGTCTGGAATGCTGTCTTGACCTGAGCAGATCTGTTTTTTATTTCATTGTGACATTTCCCATCAGTTGTTATAATTGTTACTAAGTAGTTGAATCTATCAACTTGTTTCAGATTTGTGCCATCGATGGTAATGCTACATTTTGGTGGTATTCTTTTCTTTGAGATCACCATCACTTCAGTCTTCTTTTTATTCAGGCTGAGACCTTTATTTTTACTTTCACAAACCACGACATCCAGAAGAGCCTGTAGCTCCCCTTCACTTTTAGCAGTCAGAACTATGTCGTCTGCACATCTTAAGTTGCTATGGTTGTACCCACCAATTGATATTCCTGGCAAGCTCTCTAAATTTCTCATTATGTTTTTGCTGTACAAGGAAAAGAGGTCAGGAGATAGAACACATCCGTGCTTTTCATAAAATTCTATGCACAATGCTCCACCCTATCTGGTCATTGTTCAAATCTAACCCAAAACACAGTCAATGCTTAAGCAATTGTATTCTCCCAAAACCAGGGTTTGACATGTTTGAAAAAAGCTTCTCTTACTCAGCTGCCCACCTTTTCAATGCCCTACCAATTCACGTACAACCTATAAGTAATATTCGTTCTTATAACATTAAACTTTGTCAACATCTGTTTGACATGGACTATATGCCTCCCTAAGCATAGTCTAAAGTAGTTTAAAGTAGGGCTTGATTGTTGTAATTTTATTTACACTGCTTTTCTATCAATTTGTTAGTTTTGAATGAATGTAAGAGTGCAAGTTTATTTCATTTTGTTGCATAAATCAGAGTGTAGAGTGTATTGACAAGAGATAAGTTTATTATTTATTTATGTAATCATTTAATTGTGTCTTCATGATTATTATGCTCAGTAACAAATGCTGAATGACTGTGACTGAGTGAAAGCTGTATGATGAAGGGCAGAATGTCAGGTGGGCCTGCGTGCCCAATTCTTAACCCTTTGAAAATAAAGTATGTTCGTTCATTCACTCCCAATTTTTATGTCTTGGAATGCTCCTATTTGGTTCTCAGCCTTCATTGCTGCTGATTGCTGTCAATATATGTTTTTGATGAGTTTCAGATCTTTCATATCTATGTTGATGTCTTCCAGCATTCTTATAATTTCTGCGTACTATCGACTTAGCCAACTAGCACCCCAAAGTCGATAGTACGCTGTTCTCTCGTGGCTAGACGGCTGCTTGTCCTACCGGAGTCCGTGTTCGAATCCCAGGTAATTCTCTTGTGATTTTTCTTTCTCTCACGTCTCACTAAAGTGCTTTGTCTACGATTATTTCGAGGTTTAATCCTACAATATTTGTTCTCTTACTTTACCGTACCAAAACCTCGTAGTTTCCTATTTATAAAAAATTGTTTCTTATAATTTCTGTGTGTCTCACTTTATTGAATGCTTTACAGTAGTATATGAAGCATAAGTATATGTCTGTCTTTACTTCTATTGATCTTTCCATCAGTGTTCTCAAAATATATATGGCGTTACTTGTGCCTTTTACTTCAACGAAGCCACACTGTTCTTCAGCGATTTCTGGTTTTATTTATTCAGAATAACTTTGCAAAATACTTTTTACACAACTGATAGTGAGGTTACTCCTCTCCAGTTGTTGCAGTCACTAAAGTTGCCTTTTTCGCTATTTTAACAATGATTCCTTTTTTCCATTTAGAAGGACCTTTTCTTCTTTCTAAACTTTATTAAACTATCTGTAGTTGGTTCATGTTGTCAAGTGTTAATAATCTTCATCTGCAGCTTTGTTGTTAGCCATTAGATTCACTACTCTTTTAATTTCATGCAATGTAATTTCATGTAGGGTGACATTTAGTTGTGGGAATGACAAGTCAGTTTCAAGGTCTATCAAAATGACAAATTTTAACAAAATATGAGAGTAATTATTTATAATCGAACTCCTGATAACCATGAATTGTTGGGAATATGTATTTAGAACATCCCAGTCTTTAATGGCCACCTTCATTCTATAATTATTAGGTTCATCATTCCATTCTCAAATACCTTTTGATTATTGAACTGCTTCATTTTACACATCAAAATTTTTCTGATTTTCTGTCTTTAAGAGAAAATATGAAATAATAATCTCATGTGAGTTCTTTTTATCAAAATATTTTCTTTGTACTTAACCACTCCTTTTTTACCTGCTATGTCACAGAAAACTCACTAATTTATATTGTAGTCTTAAATTTACTTTGGTTAGCAATGCTTTTGCATGGTGATGGGACTGCTTTTTGTAGTCCCCATTCAGATTAACTCCATGGTTCACTGTTTCATCAGATCTCACATTTGCAACATGCCACAATAGGTTTTTATTTTCAGCATATAAAAGTCATTTTCATTTTCTTCTAAAATATATTACTCCCTCCACTAATTATATATCTGCCTTTATTTTATTATTAACAAGTTATGCAGCCTTATTTCAAACATTAGCATAATTTGATGTAAGTATCATTACACACTTGCAAGCAAATATACACATACTAATATAGAAAGAAGTGTATAAAGTATCTGACTAACGAAGGTTGTAAGTAGGGACAACTTTGCTTAATATCAAGGAAGAGATGTGGTATTTCTGTCCAAGCTTTTATTAATTAAATGAAAAAAAAACCAGATTCTGTAAATGAACAACGCAGAATTTAAAATTTAACAGGATAATAAATAATCATTTAAATTATACAGCCTTTCATCTTGTTATAAGGTTAAGTTTGTTTTCACCATTTTTTCTTTAAATTGGTACTGTCAGTAACATTTATTATTAATGTCATAATACATTCTCATTTTGTATTCTGCTACCTTTAGTGTTATCTTGAGTGGATTCACTAACACATAGTAATAAATAATTTGTGGGAAAAAAAATGAGTTTATGAATGAAAGATGCCATCAGTTATAGATATAACATCTTACATCTTTTCCATGCCGCTAAACATCACATAGTTTGCCAAGATTTCCTGTCTTTGGTGAGTTTTTCAATCTCATCAAGGGATGTTATGCCCACAGAACTGGCCTCTCTTAACAATGTCCACTTTAGAGTTTCATGTGGTCGACCTCTTTTTCTTCGGCCTGTTGTGTTCCACTCGATGGTTTGTTTGGGGATTCTCTGATTGTTTCTTCTTATCACATGACCAACATATGCAGATAAGAAACTAATGCAGAGAAAAAAACAACAACCAAACAGTCAGCTTTCCTGATAATGGACAAGTATTCTTGATCCAGAGATGAATATGTTTATCACTTTAAACTGGTAGAGTGCATAGTGAAACAAGTCTTTAGACTTTTATGGGTTACTGTTGTTCCTGAGAGTGTTCCGTGCTTTTAAAATTACTCCACCTCAAGGAAAGTAAAATTTAATTTAGAGAGTTTTAAAAAATAGACATCAACAATGTTTTTTGTAATTCTATCATTACAATCCATGATTATACTACAAGAGCTTAATATTGAAGAAGGCTGGCTAGTAAAGAGGATTAAAGAGAGAAAACTTAAATATTTTGGACACATTAAACGTCATGATAATTTAGAGAAGACCATTTTGGAAGGTTACATAATGGGAAAAAGAAAAAGAGGAAGACCAAAACGAAGATGGCTGCAAGAAATCGTTGACGATCTGCAGATGGACGCAGCAGCAGCAGGCCATCTTGCTCACAACCGAGAGGCCTACAGGAGTGCTGTTTGGGAGACAAAGTTCCGCAAGGGACATGCAGATGAATGAATGAATCATTTCAATCTGATACTGATATTCATAGACTGTGCTTAATTTAACTGTATGATGCTAATATTCATCTGATCTAATCTAACCTAAGTGCCATGCTGCGTAGTGTAGGCAATTATTTCTTTCCACAATTCCTTGTCTTTTGCATTGATTTTGAGATCCGCCAGTGACTTTCTTTCTAGCCACACTGACAGCCCATCCACTGACTTCTCTCTCTGTCTTCCTCTGTCTCTTATTCCCTCAATTTTTCCAGTTGCTACAATGTGTTTCAATTTTTCTCTTCTCAGGAAGTGTCCTATAAATCTCACTTGGCCTCTCATCTTTGCTATAATTAACTCCAGCCTCTCTTAAGACTTCTTCATTGGTTTTCTTGGCTGTCCATGGTACCTTCAACATCTTTCTTATAAATCACATTTCCATGGCCTCCATTTCTTGCTGTACTCTCTTATTCATAGACCATGCTTCACACCTATAAACAAAATTGGTTCGATGTAATATTTAAGTACTCAGAATCTTGTTTCCATTGATATGGATCTGTTTCACAAGATGTTTCTCGTTTTCTGGGATGCCTACCTGGCTTGAGCACGTCTGTTTTTTATTTCATTGTGACATTTCCCATCAGTTGTTATAATCGTTATTAAGTACTTGAATCTATCAACTTGTTTTAGATTTGTGCCATTGATGGTAATGCTACATTTTGGTGGTATTCTTTTCTTTGAGATAACCATCACTTCAGTCTTCTTTTTATTCAGGCTGAGACCTTTATTTTTACTTTCACAAACCACAATGTCCAGAAGAGCCTGTAGCTCCCCTTAACTTTCAGCAATCTGTGATCGTCTTTCACTTTTAGAAAACTGTGTCATCTGCATATCTTAAGTTGTTAAGGTTGTACCTGCCAATTGATATTCCTGGCATGTTCTCTATATTTCTCTTTATGTTTTCTTCTGTACAAGGAGAAGAGATCAGGAGATAGAACACTGATATTCGTATACTGTGCTTAATTTAACTGTAAAAAAAAGATAAAGGTAATCCTGTCATGCCTTAGAGGCACATAGGGATATGACGTTAGTGCCCATATTTTCCTTGACCTGTCAGCACACTAGAGGGTGATTTGGTCAGCATCAGGCCTGGTTGCCTTTCCTTCCCCAATTCCAGAAGAAGTTGGGTACCCATTTCTACATCTGGGTGACTGGGGCACCTCATTCTGGATTTGAACCCCTGACCTTTGCCTTGAGAGACCAGTGCACTAACCACTTCACCACTCAGCGCTGTGATGCTGATATTTATAGATTGTGCTTAAGTTATCTGTAAGGACAGCAGTGTTATATGAATTTCCTTTTCGCATCACATATTTCATGTAATGATAAAACCTGAAATTCATACCAAAAAATTATTTCTGTAAATATGAAATGTTTTACAAAACTATCTTAATAAAAAGACAATTAATTTTCAGCTGAAATGTTACAATTACTTTGCAGCTGTGGTAACATAACTGCTGTTAGTCTTTGAAGTGGTGACATTGCAGATAAGATAGACTGACAGTTGATATGGAAGTGTAAATATTGTAGTGCTGAAGTGTTGTGTACAAACAAATTTAAGGATGACACTACTGTAGATATGAAATTATTGAAGAATCAAAATGTCTTACCTAACCCTGTAACGAAATCTATTATTTAAAATCAAGGTTATTATATAGGCTCTTTTTTTTCAGAGAAGGGGTGGGGAGGGGAACAGTTGAGAATGAAGGGGAAGTGGGAAAGGAATGGGGTATATTAATTTTCTTGTTAACTATAAAATATAATTATATAAAATATAACTATTCAATTCAAATGTAATATCCACCCTCATTTATGCATGCGAAAGCTGGAAAACAACTAAAGAAATAGTAAAGAAATTAGACTCTTTTGAACACAAATGCCTAAGGAAAATACTCGGCATCAAGTGGAATGAATTCAAGAACAATGCAGAGATAAGACAGATGACTGAACAACAACCAGTCTCACGGGTGATCAGGAAAAGGAGATGGACATATGTTGGCCACTTGATGAGAGGAAATGAGCAGAGAATCCCAAAACAAGCTATCAAGTGGAACACAACAGGCCGAAGAAAAAGGGGCAGACCGCGTGAAACTCTGAAGAGAACATTATTAAGAGAGGCCAAGTTAACAGGCATAAAATCCTTTGTTGAGGTTGAAAGACTCGCCGAAGACAGGAAATATTGGCGAACTACTTTGCGAGCCCTATGTGACGTCTAACGGCACGGGAAGGATATAAGATATAAGATAAGATAAAATATAAATTTTGTTTATGATGGTTTCATCATTTCTGCAAAACATGTATTTACTCAGCAAAATGTTATTCATTTTAGCTTGATATACTGTTTACAGCTCCTTATAATGTCACCTATAAGTCTATTTATATGTGCGTATTAATGATTCTGTTAAGTAAGAGTCAGAAGGGCAGAAAGAGTGAAGCTGACACAAATGAATGAATGATCTTAATCATTGGAAGTATTTCATTTTAATTTACATTACACAAACAAAAAAAAACACTTCTCCATACACACACACACACACAAAGATGTATGCACACGCACACAAATGCAAACACTCACTCACACACACGCACATATAAGCATTACCAAATAATAAATAATCTTTAACAAACAAAAATCATGTCTCTACTTTTATAATATTTCTTATCAAAACACCTTTTATAACAAAACAATTATATACTGAGATCATCAGTAATATTCACAGTTGGTTCATTTGTCAGTTCTGTTGCCATATTCAGCTTGTTTATAAATTTTCACATTGTCATTTGTTTTTGTTGCTCAGCATATTCAGAAAACTATTTTGTCTTGCATTTCCAGTCAGCTGTTGAATGTTACTTACCCAAAAATAAGTTAAATGAAGGTAGAAGTCCTACTATTAAAAAATATCCGTCATGATTGTTTTTATTTTTTCTATTAAACTGTTTCCTATATTTGAATTCATCAAAACATTTGTCTTTTATTTCAGTTTCACTCACTTTTTCTTGATGTTTCTTTTTCTCTTCACCTGCAGTCCTTCTCTCTTCCTCAAGTTTTGTATTTTGTTCATATAACAAAAAATTGTTTGGAAACATAAGATAAATCATTCCTTTGATGCTTTCAGAAAGATGATTACAAGGGTTAAATCAAAACATATGGGATAAAATAACTGAGGACAAGGTGTAGATGAAATTTACATTTTTACTGATGTCACAAAGTTCCAAAAAAAAAAATATATACTTTTGCCATTTATGGAAGAAAAAAAGCATAGTTTGGTTATAACAGTGAAAGCAATAACTTCATTTAATTTAGTATCAGGTTGAAAGATGTGGAAATAAGTATAATTACTGTTATATTACTAGTACAAGATTAGGTCATTTACAAATGAGTCATGGCATACCCAAAACAGATTATCAAAAAATAAATTTACTACATAATATGTCTCATATGCCTTTATCCAAACTTTATCCAAACTCATCCAAACACAAAATGTTTGTGGCAGAAATTTGCTACACAAAGACCTTTTTTCAAAATAAAAGCAATCAATGTATATATTTGAATAAAGTTAAATTCTAGATATAAAATAATTGAGTACAGTGTGTTTGATTAACCATGAAAAATAGTATAAAATGCTCTTGCTATTTTTTTCCTCTCATATATAAAATGCCTAAATGGAAAAATACACATAGAAGGGACAGATATTGAAGAAGTCAATCAATTTGCATACCTTGGCAGCTACATAGACCAGGATGGTGACACTAGAAAGGAAGTTAGGATCAGAATTGCAAAAGCAGCATCAATCTTCAAGAATCTTGAGAACATATGGAATTCAAAAGTTATAAGCACAAAAACCAAGTTAAGACTATTCAATTCAAATGTAATATCCACCCTCATTTATGCATGCGAAAGCTGGAAAACAACTAAAGAAATAGAAAAGAAATTAGACTCTTTTGAAAACAAATGCCTAAGGAAAATACTTGGCATCAAGTGGAATGAATTCAAGAACAATGCAGAGATAAGACAGATGACTGAACAACAACCAGTCTCACGGGTGATCAGGAAAAGGAGATGGACATATGTTGGCCACTTGATGAGAAGAAATGAGCAGAGAATCCCAAAACAAGCTATCAAGTGGAACACAACAGGCCGAAGAAAAAGGGGCAGACCGCGTGAAACTCTGAAGAGAACATTATTAAGAGAGGCCAAGTTAACAGGCATAAAATCCTTTGTTGAGGTTGAAAGACTCGCTGAAGACAGGAAAAATTGGCGAACTACTTTGCGAGCCCTATGTGACGTCTAACGGCACGGGAAGGATATAAGATAAGATAAAATGCCTTGTCACTAGTTTTTACAGCTAATCACACACACTGTGCTCCACACTTTACAGTGATTGGATAAACTTTCCAACAGAAGAAGAACAAGTATGAGGGGTGATTGATAAGTTCTCGGCATTTACTTGAAACACACAGTTGATATTAGGTGCATTTGTAGATCAGGTTAATATAAGATTAAACACAAAGTTTCAAGAAATTAACTGCAACCAATGTTTTTTAACAAGCTACTGAATTGATAAGGGGTGGCAGCAACTGAGAAAATGGATAACATTTCTCATCAACCAGTCATTCGCTCCTCTGCATCAAGGGCTTATCATCGAAGGAGATCCATGAGGATATGGCAGAGACTCTAGGGGAGAGTGCCCCTTCTTACAGTACAGTGAAGAAATAGGCAGCTCAATTCAAACATGGAAGGAGAGTCTGGAAGATGATCCCCGTCCAGGAAGACCAAGAACAGTAACTCTCTCTCTCTCTCTGAACCTTAAGTGCCCAGGGCACATGGGGCTTCCGCAAGGGTTTTCCACAAATGCCTGTCTTTCGCCTTTTTTTCTGCTCTTGCCCAGGTGAGCCCTCTATTGCTCAACATCCTTTCTGTTGTTCTTCTCCATGTCTCTTTTGGTCTACCCTTACTTCTGCTCCCCTGTGGTGTCCATCTTACCATAAGATAACACCACAACATCACCAACACCACACCACACCACACCATAAGAACAGTAACTAGTTGAGAAATAATTGGCAGAATCCATGACATGATAATGGAGGATCGACGACTAACTGAGTGGTACATTGCTACTGAGTTGGGCATCTCACAGGAACGTGTTCACGCCATTATTCACAACGATCTTCAAATAACAAAGGTCACTGCTCGATAGGTCCCAAAACTTTTTGGAGCTGATCACAAACGACAGTGTCTCAACATGTCAAGAGACAATCTTGGCCATTTTTTATGCAGATCCTGAAAAGTTTCTTCAGCAATTTGTGACTATGGATGAGACTTGGGTTCATTTTCAGCCAGAAACCAGGTTCTAAGGACTGTTATTGCCGGAGGTGGGGTAGAGGATACGCTATTCACTCCAATGACGTGCGTCTCAAATAGCCTCTGACAGTCAAGTCCACCTCCTGGCCTGCTCGTGGCAGAGCTGTTTAAACTGACAGGAGAAAGGGCGAAGGCGAATATCTGGCGCCTGAAAACCATTCTTCAGCTGCCGTGCGTGGAGTGGGGCTCCTCCCGGCCAGTGAAGAAAGGTGCAAATGGGGTTGCCGCGCGGCACCACTGTGGAAAAGGTGAAAGAAAGGAATAAGCGAAGTAAACAGTAGCCAAATCACGGCACCTCTGGTCTGGAGGTCGGCTACGTCCTAAATGCACTCAAATTGGGCGAAATGCCTGAACCAGCTTAACACTGCTGGCGAAATTCTTCGGATGCCGCCCGTGGAGTGAAGCTCCTCCCGGCCAAGGAAGAAAATGCGGAAAAGCAATTAGGATTGCTGTGTGGCACCGATGTGAAAAGGTGATGGAAAGGATAAAGTGAAGCTTAACCGATATGTTCAGTAGTATCGCAGCGAGAGCTACTCATACCGCGGCGCCTCTTCTCTAGAGGCCGGCCACGTCCGATATACACACATACAGGTGAAATATGCCTAAACCATCTTACACCAGGGGTGAAACTTGATGGCTACGCATGTCACGGTACTTCTGCTCTAGAGGTCGATCACGTCCTAAACACGCCCATACTGGGATAATATGCCTAAAACGGCTCAACCCAGGGGTGGAAGTCACTAGTGGCGAGGATTCGTTCTCCTGGACAAAAGTTCCGTCCTGGTCACAACTAGGAAGGGTAGTGGCCACGGCCACAAAATGCTGAAGTCGGAGACACTGGACCAGGGCAGTCTAGATAGGCAACCACCCGACGGGGATGTATGCGTATCCTAATCACGCTGAGGTTTTCCGGTGAGAAACTCCAACGCTGGACTGGATGAGCAACCACCTCTCATCCGGCGGTGATACACGGATATCTCAAAACACGTTGAGGTTTTCCGGTGAGAAAGTCCAACTCTAGCCTGGATGGGCTACCACCTCTCATCCAGCAGCGGGATATACTTATATATATATATATATATATATATATATATATATATATATATATATATATATGAGAAAGTTCAACTCTAGATTAAACTAGTGTAACGAAAACCATGGTATCACGCAATCCCGCTTCTGAGATCCACAAAGAATACAAGCTCAAGCCCTGCGATACTCCGAACCTCTTGTGGTCCTCTCGGGGATCTCGTGTGATCCTTTCGGGGACCACACGGGAGACCACGGGACCTATCGAGGTAAATTCAGTAGGATCACAGGGCGGTCTTGGTGGTAGAAGCGAACGAAGAAGAAGAACCATAAACCGAAGAACAATCAAAGCAGTGAAAACATAGTGGATCTCTACCTCCAGAGAAAGCAAGGGTGGTTCTGTCTGTAGGCAAAGTGATGGCTTCCATCTTTTGGGATTCAGAAAGTGTGCTATTGGTAGACTTTGGGATTCAGAAGGTGCGCTATTGGTAGACTATCTTTAAAAAAGCAGAATGGTCACGGGGGCCTATTACGCTAATCTTGTGAAGCATCTGCGGGTCAAATTGAAGGAAAACCATCGAGGGAAATTGACGAGAGGAGTCATCTTTCAGCAAGTCAATGCTCCAGTTCACAAGTTGGCTGTGGCAATGGCTGCCAGTCGTGAATGCGGCTTCCAGCTTCTTGAACATCCTCCTTATTCCCGAGATTTGACCCCTTCGGACTATCACCAAACTAAAAAAGGAAGTCAGTGATCACAAATTTGCTTCAGATGATGACGGCATTCATGATGTAGACCACTTTCTACTGGTACAAGATGCTGACTTTTACAAAGAAGGGATCCGTATGCTCCAAGATCGCTAGACTAACTTGCAAGGGGACTATTTTGAGAAATAACCCAGAAAAGTTGTTCACAAATAATCCGTTGTATCTTAGGTCGGGAACTTATCAATCACCCCTCGTACTTTAAAGTCACCACATCAAGCACGTGAATGGAAATTGAGGCTGTGTCGACGACAATGGAATGATTAGTTGTTCATGATGTAGTTAATGGTGTCATTGTGACGGATTCACGGAGTATGCTCCGTAAGACTGAGAAGAATTTGTAAAGAATGTGTTCATCTGTTAATCCAGTCAGCTGTAACAAGTCTAGTGCATGGCAATGATGTGGCAGACAGATTTGCTGGACAGGCTAAAATAAATGGCGGACTGACAATGGATATGGGGGACATTTCCAGGGCTGCACTTGACAGACTGCAGGAAAATGAAGAGTGGGAATGGAAGAACAATGTAGTTGTGAGGAGACTGCTGGAGCTAGGACAAATTAAAGGTGCTGGCAGGAAATCCAAACTGTGTGGCAGAAAATGCATTGTAAACAACCAACATCTGACAGGAACTATTAGCAAACATACTTTTGGGTGGATGTTGCAGCATGTTTTGGAGCATATATGGAGTTGTTCGGACTGCAGTGAAGGCGGAGTCTGAATTTTGAACTTTGAAGAAAAAGTCCATTATTCACAAATACAGTGTATAGCAACTGGTGGACCGTGAAGCCTATGGCATGACCAGAGGAGTTCTAGATGTAACATACCAAAGCTTAATTTCCTTAGGACAATGTAAAACACTGGGCACACAGAAACAAATGTACCTTCTGGTTTGAAACAGTGCATACTATTCAGCAAAAACATACACAGAATGATCATAGACACTACACCATTCAGCATGTACTGAAAACGGAGTAACACGAAAATGTGAGGCAGACTTGCAGTTTTGCAAATGTGTTTTCCACTAATGAATACAGAAAAGTGATCAATGATCCATTTTATATGGGACAGTCCGATGTTTTAAAGATTTTTCCCAGAAACTCTATTGCTTTCAATGGGATGCTCAAATATCCCCTAAGTTAAAACACGTGTCCTATAGTCTCATCTTTGATCACAACATGTTCAGAAATATCAAGAGTTTTTTAAACAATTATCTTAATGGAAATGTTGTTATTCTAAACAAAACAATCTGACTGTCACATTTATAAGAAAAGTTATAAATCTAGCCTACTGATTAAAGTTATGGGTTCTTTTCTCCCCCCCCCCCCCCAACTTGATTGTGTGTCCCGTATTTGAATTTTGAAAAGATCAGTCAATCAATCAAGTGCCATGGCGTGTGGCGCAAACGATCATTTCTCTCCACAATTCCATCTATAGACTTGATTGTGAGATCCGCGGTGATTTTCTTCATAGCCACACTGACAGCCCAGCCCATCCAGTAACTTCTCTCTCTGTCTTCCTCTGCCCTCAATTTTTTCAGTTGCCACAATGTGTTTCAATTTTCCTTTTCTCAGAAAATGTCCTACAAATCTCGCTTGTCTGCCTCTGATCTTTGTTGTAATTTGCCTTTTTAACTCCAGCTTCTCTTAAGACTTCTTCGTTGGTTTTCTTAGCTATCCATGGTACCTTCAACATTCTTCTTATGAACCACATTTCCATGGCCTCCATTTCTTGCTGTACTCTCTTATTCATGGACCATGCTTTACATTCATAAAACATAATTGTAACATTCAAGTACTCAGAATCTTGTTTCCATTGATATGGATCTGTTGCACAAGATGTTTTTCATATTCTGGATTACTGACGTGGCCTGAGCAAGTATGCTTTTTATTTCGTTGTAACATTTCCCATCAGCTGTTATAATTGTTCCTAAGTACTTGAATCTGTCAACTTGATGGTCAGATTAAATAAGCTATTCCGGCCTTTTTTACAAGTCTAATTATTTGCAACAAGATTGGCTTTTTCTGTTGCTATGAAAAAACTATGTGTGCCGGTACACCGAAACCGACGTACTACGTCCAGATAACAAATGACTAATACAGCCTCAATATCCTGATATTAAACATTGATTTTCCTTATACTTCACGTGAGGATGAAACAAGAATCAATGTGTATCGCAAGAAACTTGGACCGATGATATATATACCACAGATAAAAATGAAATATTTATGTTAAAAAAAAACCAGTCCAATTGTTAGAAACGTTTTTATAAAAATGTAACAAATAGCAAAATATTAAAATTGCGAAATATTATAAAAATGATTTAAACGAGAGCAAACTGATGTAAACACGGCAAAAAACTGTGACGTCTTACGCATGCAAAGTGTCAGAATAGGACGTAGGAAGCAAATTCATCAACGATAATTAAACAAATTGTTTAAAATGTCACAGACCCCAACTGATGATGCCCTTTACGGCTCCGATAAAGGTAATTTTAATTTTATTATTTGTAGACTTGCAGTTGTACATTTACAAGTATTATAAGCAGCGCTCAGAACGCCATATTCCATCCGATGGGGGTCTTGCAAGTGACAGTACTGACGTCAGGAAAACATTGTAAGTTCATCCCATAACTTACAACTAGTCTCACCTTTTTATTTATGAGAAACTGAGCCAGCAGGTTAAATTGTTCACAGTTAAATTTTATTGTTATAAGACTGTTGTAAGGAAATACACTATCAAGTCAGCGCCAAGCCCTTACACACTATCAAGTCAGCGCCAAGCCCTTACACACTATACAAAAGATGCCCTGAAGTACTAAAGAAGCTCCATAAACTCCTACGAACAGCATGGACGGGGGGACTCATAAGTAAAGAATGGAAAAAGGCTAATGGAGTATACACCCCAAAGGAGCAGAATTCCACTGAAATCAACCGTGATGGCAAGGAGACTAACAAATATCTCTCTCTCTGAACCTTAAGTGCCCAGGGCACATGGGGCTTCCACAAGGGTTTTCCACAAATGCCTGTCCTTCATCTTTTTTTCTGCTCTTGCCCAGGTGAGCCCTCTATTGCTCAACATCCTTTCTGTTGTTCTTCTCCGTGTCTCTTTTGGTCTACCCTTATTTCTGTTCCCCGGTGGTGTCCATCTTAGTGCTATTTTTGGTAGTGAGTTGTCAGTCATTCGGAGCACATGTCCCAACCATCGCCAGCGTCTTTCCTCAATAACTGTTGTCAGTGGTTTTATCTGCATTTCTGCTAATAAGATGTTATTTCTTATGGTGTTTGCCCAAAATATTTTTCTAATTCTTCGTAAACATTTAGTCAGGAAAGAATTCAACTTGTTTTCTATGGTTTTGGTGATTTTCCAGCATTCACTTCCATAGAGTAGTACACTTAGAACATTACTCTTAAATATCCTGATTTTCATATTTATGCTTAGTTTTTTTATTTCCATAGATTCTGCAGCATTGTAAAAGCCTGGTTTGCTCTAGTAAGTCTGCTGTTATGTCCTCTGTGCTGTCTCCATTTTCTACTACTCTGCTGCCAAGGTATACAAATTCGTTGACCTCCTCCACTAACTTGTTATCTACTCTGAGTACATTTCTGTTGTTCACATTTTGCTTCATTAACTTTGTCTTTCCTACGTTGATCTTTAGTCCTATGTTGTTTGCATTCTGAGTTAGCTTGTTTATTTTATCTTGCATATCTTTGTGACTGCTTGATAATAGACAAATGTCGTCCGCAAAGTCAGGGTCCTCCAGCACTGTTTTTTTCCCTTGCTTCCGTTTCTGTAGCAGTCTGATAGTTTTTTTTACCAGATAGGGTTGCTGGCCCTATGCTGAACCCTCCTTAGTCGCCTTTTACGATCATGCATGGTAGGGTACAGTGGTCCTATTCTTTGCAGATCCCGGATACCACAAATATACCTCCTAGATAATGGTTATGTTGATACATCCGTGCAGAAGAGAGAAATTCTAGGTTCCCCAGGATGTCTCGAGCATGTTTCAATGATTTGGGAAGCTATTCAGCAGGCAAAATCTGGAAAGCAAGATCTACAGGTAATATGGCTTGACCTAGCCAATGTGTATGGCTCAGTACCGCACCAGATGATATGGCTAGAACTAGACATGTATCATGTGCCAAAAGAAATCACGAAGATGCTGAAAATGTACTTCACAGGGTTCCTCATGAGATTTGGAACATCAGGATATATTACAAGATGGATTGAGCTCCAGGTAGGAATTGCAATGGACTGTATAGTATCTCCCATACTGTTCGTACTAGCCATGCAAGTAATCCTGAGAGCAACAGAAGGCCCAAAGTTCAGAAATGGATGTCAGATGCCACCACTATTCATGGATGACACAACAGTAATAACAACCAGTGAAGCACAGGCACGAAAGATGTTAGAACGTTTGTGTAGCATCATCATATGGTGCCGCATGAGTTTCAAGCCAAAGAAGTTAAGAAGCCTGTCATTCAGAAAGGGGAAAGTGATGACACAATGGCAAATCAAATAATCCCAACTGTAGGGGAAGAGCCAGTGAAGAACCTTGGCAGAGTATATGATGCTTCCATGAAAGACTCAAACGCAGTGAAGCAGGTCATAGAAATGGCACAGAATGGACTTTAAATTATAGACAAAAGCAGGCTACTGGATAAGTTCAAAATATGGTGTTTCCAGTTCATGCTGATTCCAAAATTTATGTGGCTACTACTCATTTACAAAGTAAGTACCAGCACAGTAGAGGCAGTCGAAAGAAAGATAAATAAATCCATAAGAAAGTAGCTAGGCATTCCACCAGTGCAAGAAGAGCAAACTGCAGCTACCATTCATACCTGTGGCTGAAGAATACAAGGTAGGAAAGACAAAGCTTGCAATGATGCTACAAGAATCTACAGCTCCAGTGGTACAAGAAGTGCAACCAACACTGAAAACTGGACAAAAATGGAAAGTAAGTGAGGAAGTGACTGCAGCCAGGGAAATACAGGAGCTGAAGAAGTAATAGTATACACTCAGACCAACAGAAGGGGATTTGGTCATGGTGAAATCAAATGGTGGTCAAAGGCCTCCTGTAAGGAAAGAAGGGATATGATCATCAGTGAAGTAAGGAATTCAGAGGATGATAAGCAGGTCTAGAAGGCAGTCCAACAGGCACAGCATGGTCAGTGGACAACATGAGAGGAAGTCCTGTAGAGATCACTAACATGGAATGACATCTGGAAAATGGCACCCTTGAGACTCAGCTTCATCATCTACTTACACTACTTATGACCTTCTGCCTACAGGCTCCAGCATATACAAATGGGGTGGATCAAAAGATACAAAGTGCCCTCTCTGCAACAAAAGGCAAACACTGGAACATGTGCTGTCAGCATGCAGAGTATCATTAGCCCAAGGACGCCACACCTGGTGGCACAGCAAAGTGCTGCAGGAACTAGTAAACGTTATAGACAGATAAAGCAAATAACAGCAAAGAGTTGAGGTCCCACCTGAATACTTCATAGGCACTGGTACAACATTGAATATTGAAATCAGGGACATTCCCTTACCATCACCGCTAGATGGTGGAAATGACTGGGATGTGATAACAGACATACCAGGAAGAAGAGAATACTTGACGACCATCAAGAACATTGCGAGGACATTGTAGTATGCTCCATAGGAAAACAGAAATTAATAATGATTGTGCTTATGGTTCTGTATGAAACAAGAATAGAAGAGCAGCATCTATTCAAATGTGAGAAGTACAATGATCTGATCAAACAACTGAGGCGGGGGAGGGGGGCAGGAATCAGGGCAAAAGTGATAGTTGTAGAGCTGGGAGTGAGAGGATTCATAGCAACATCAGCAAGCACCCTGTGTAAGCAACTGGGCATAAAGGGACAAGCAAGAGCAAGGGCATTGAAAAGCCTTTCAGGAACAGCAGAGAAGGGCTCATGCTGGCTGTGGAGTATTTGAAACAAGCATTGAAAACATAAATAGTTTCATTTGTCACAACCAATACCAGTCCTCCATAGCTAAATTTCTAAAGACGCACTTCAAAGTGCAGTGCCAACTGGAAGATCATGGGTCTCAGGACAGAAAAAAAAAAGCAACAACACATAAGACCCTGAGAGTCATGACCCAGAGGGGTCCACCCACCTTAGAGTGTCAGGAGTTTAATAGGGCCAAAATAGGGGTACTTTCTCTGATGTTGTTCTGCTCTCTACAGTAGTTTCGTGCATACACAGTATTTCTTTCGTTGTAAGAAAATGATTACCATCAAGTATCATGCCACAATGCTTCATGTTTTGTTTTTCGCTTAGTTAGATATTTCTAATAATACCTGGTTTCTTTCTTTCCCATGCCATTTGGTCATCTTTTTCAGATACTTCTTATGGTCTCTCTCTCCTCTCTGTCTCACTTTATATTTTGCCTTGAGCTTTCAAGTGACTGCTTTAACTGATTTGACACCTTATTTAGATGCTGCAGCAGCATCAACCCCATTGCACGACCTCAGTGACCACTGTCCAGGACATACAGGAGTACATGGCAGTGATGTGGCAGACAGACTTGCTGGACAGGCAAAAATAAATGGCAGACTGACAGTGGACAAAGGGGACATTGCTAGGGCTGTATTGGACAGACTGCGGGAATGGAAGAACAGTGTAGATCTGAAGAGATTGCTGGAGCTAGGACAAATTAAAGGTTCTGACAGGAAATCCTGTAGACGTAGCAACTGGAGGTTATGAAATACCAGAGATTAGATATGCTGATGAAACGGTATTACTGTCCACAACACAAACAAGGAATGGAAAAACTAATTATGTCAGTCCGTAAGAATAGTGAAGAGCAAAACCTTTATCTTAATGCAAATAAAACTGAATTGATGACAACTGACAAAATAAATAAGGCAGCTGAAATATGTATCAGTGAGGAAAAATTGGAAGAAGTGGAGAGTTTTGAATATCTTGGATCCCTACTAACAGTAATGGAGATACAACAAGGGAAATTAAAAGGAGGACATCTGTCGCTCTTCAAAAGGTAAAAAAAGCTGAAGAAGTTGTGGAGAGGAACAGACAGAACTACAAAAATAAGATTTTTAAGGGCATGCATCTTTCCCATTGCAGCATATGCCTGTCAGACCTAAACACTTAACAAAACAGCTGAGAAGCACATATGAGCATAAATGCCTTTGAGTGTAATTGCTACAGAAGAGTTTTTCAAATATCATGGGCACAAACAAAAAATATATATCCATACCATAAGAACTTAATATTGAAGAAGGTTGGCTAGTAAGGAAGATTAAACAGAGAAAACTTAAATATTTTAGGCATATTAAACATCATAATAATTTAGAGAAGACGGTCTTGGAAGGGTAAAAAAAAAAAAAGAAGAGGAACACCAAGGCAAAGATGGCTGCAAGACATCATTGATGATCTGCAAATGGATGCATCAGCAGCAGGGCATCTTGCTTACAACTGAGAGGCCTACAGAAGAGCTATTAGGGAGGCAGAGTTCTGCAATGAAAATGCAAATGACTGAATGACTGACTGACTGACAGGAAATCCAAACTGTGACAGAAAATGCATCGTACGCAACCAACATTTGACAGGAACTATTAGCAAACATACTCTTCAGTGGATGCTGTGGCATGTGGCTGAGCATTTATGGGGTTGTCCCGAATGCACTGAGGCTGGAGTCTGAATTTTGAACTTTGAAGTGACCAGTATTCTCAGACTGCTGTTTACCCATATCATATCCAAAGAATTTTCCATTTGGTTTTTATTAGTCTCCGGTGTTCAGCAACGTTTCTGAGATCATCTTCATTTATATTTATGGTTATCTGGGACAGTTATTGGATCTTTCATCCAAGTCACATGTCTTTGTTCTTGTTGCAACTTCTGCTTCATATGTTTGTTAAGTCAATATATTTTTTAATTGTTAGTATGTTCCTCATTATCATATAAAGCTGCATTACTTTACCTATTCTGATCTTGATTTTCTGAAGTTTATCTGCTTTATTGTTTTGAGGGACTGAATTAATGTACACTGTCCAAAAAAAGATACGCTTAACTACTGATGACCCAATTTTAGCCATAACTGTGATATTCTATAACTTTTTAAATTGAATTAATAAAATTTTCTAATTCCATACAATAATACCTAAAAGTTTAAACACTCACTTGACAGTTTTTTTTACATCTTTGTGATGAGAATTTGTTAGTCCCAGGGTTCTCAAGTTAATATGGTGTGTGGCCTCCCCTTGCACCGATCAGTGACTGGCATCTCCTGGGCATAGATGCGATCAGATGTCTGATGTGTGCCTGTGGGATGGCTGCCCACTCTTCCTGGAGTGCTTGACACAGATCATGACAATTGGCTGGATGAAACGTTTCAGCGACAAACACGTCTTTGCAGCTCATCCCATAGGTGCTCGATCGGATTCATGTCTGGAGACAGGGATGACCAGGGAAGGGTGAGAATGTTGTTGGCAGTCAGGAACTGTGTGGTGAACCATGCAGAATGGGGTCTAGCGTTGTCCTGTTGAAACACAGACCTTTGCGCAGCCAAAAATGGAGGGACATGGAGTCGAAGAATTTCATTGATGTATTGTTGCGCATTCCAGCCTCTTTCAGTCTGCACCAATGGACTCCTTCCATTGAAATTGATCATTCCCCATACCATTACACCTCCACCACCGTGTGGTGGAGCTTCATCAACGCAATTTTGGGCAAAACGTTCATTTGGCCTACGGTAGACCCTTCTCTGCTTATCATGGTAGTGCAACAAAAAGGAAGATTCGTCACTAAACCTGACACGTCTCCATTGATTGTCAGTTGTCCAAGGCCAATGCTGGTTGGCCCAAACAAGTCGATTTTGGCGATGGCGTCTCATTAAGACAGGACCTCAGTGAGGTCATCATGCCACCAGTCCAGCTTCATGCAATCTATTCCAGACAGTTTGATCAGACGCATGACGTCCTGCAAGCAATGACTGGGCACTTGAGGAAGCTGTTGTAAACCTGTTTCTGAGGTGATGAACCAGAGTAAACCGATCATCAGCTGCTGTTGTCACCCTGGGTCGTCCACTGCAGTGCTGGTCTTCAGCTGAGCCAGTGGCTTGGAAACGGTGCTAAAGTTGACTGATGGTACTCTGCTGCACGTTTAAATGCCTAGCAACCTGACTCTGACTTTAGCAATGTTTCGTAAATTTTGCGATAGACGTGCCATAATTGTCTGCTTAAAAATTAACTGAATTTGTTTGTGTAACCTCATCCTTTTATAGGTTTCATTTGCGTGGGAAGTGAGTTGTGCTCACCACAGAAATCATGACTTTTCCATAAACGCAACATGAGTTAATGAGTTATGGTAAAAAAAATGTGTGATTAGCAAGGGCAGCTACTGCGTTCTGACTATACATGAGAATAGGAAAATTCATGCAAAATCATGGACCTGATATCTTGGTGACAATTTTTGGTTTAGTTTGAGATACCCAGAAAAAAAATGTTGTCATAACATATAAAAAAAATGAAGCTTATATAAGCTGTGTGTTTCTTTTTTTTGGACAATATATATGTATCAATGCCTTATCATTGACACTTTGGTAATTTGATGTGTGATATTATGATAATTTTTGTTTCATTACTGTGTAGTAGCTCTAATACATTTTTATTGTTTTATTTTACAACCCTTTTCACAAGTTTCTCCAAACTACTTGAATATTCTGTTATAGCAGTTTTGTCTGCACATCAGATTATTTATATTACATTTTTCATTCATTTCAAATGTTTATTGCCTCTCTGTTAGAGAAGTGATCAGGTGATTGGCACACTCTTGTTTTGATCCATGTTTTTATCTATTGATATTCATCAACACCATTATTTAGTCCAGTGCTGTTCTTTGATTCCAGTATATGTTCTTAACAATTCATAACAAGTATAACAGTATTGCTGCATGAGCTTTTTTTCTTTCTTTACTAAGATATTTAGATTCTGCTGATTCTGGGGGAATGCATACTTAGTCAGTGGCAGTATATATGTCTCACTGTTTACCATCATAAAGATCATTAGATGATAAGGAAGTAACAGGGTCACACATCAAAACTTTCCATTTGTTGTTCATTGACAAAAAATACCTCATGGGAGTGTCAGACCATCAGATGAGTGTACTTGTGAATTTTCCACAGCTATGTTGACATATGAAATTTTGTTACTTCATACATAAGAGTTTATGGCATCGTGGAAACTTCTGTGCATTCCTGATTTTTTTTTTTTTTTTGTCTTCATATTGTACTTTCATCATTTTATTTAGCTCACAGAGCTGCAGTCTGAGACATCATTTGCTGTTGTAGGGATAATTACAGTTTTAGTTTTTATTTCTTTCTTTCCATCCATATGTTTCAGTTTTACCAACTTTTATTTTGTTATTTAACGTTGTTCTGTAGGGACTTTCCATTATTTTCTTTTCAGTAATTTCATGCTGCATGTTTCACTGATTTAAAAAAAAAAAAGTATTCCATTATTTTCTTTTCAGTAATTCCACACTTCATTTTTTCACTGTTTTAAGTATTATATATTTACAGCAGCTTTTATTGTGGTCATAGCTCTTACTCCAGTTATATCTTAATTTTTAGTTTACATATTTGTCATGCTTGATCATTTGGTGCAGTTTTATCTTCTGTACATGATAAATGCCATTAAATCTGTCCATCACCCTTTTCTGATAAATGCCATTAAATCTGTCCATCACCCTTTTCTGTAAGCCACTGATTGATCAAATATAACAAAATATAACTTTCAGAAAAATTGCTTTAAGAAACTATGAGGTCATGTATATTATTTCTTTTCAACTGTTCAGTTTATTTTTGTTCAACAAGAATGTTTATCTATCATGTTTTTTTTTCCCTCAGAAAGTCCATGTAAGTTAAAACAGTGTAATACACTGTTGCAGCCAGCATTAAGACTTTATTTCTTGTAGTAACATTTTTACTTTTAGTTTTGATTTTTCTGCACTTTGTAGTTGGTATTTAGTACACCACCCAATTAAAACATAGATTTATGTTTTCTGGACATATTGCAGGTGACAGTGCTTATGATAACATCTCATCCCCAACTTCTGAGCTCGGTGGTGCAATCGGAGCAGAAACACCTTCAGATGAAACGCCTGAAGAGTGTGAGAAAAGGATGGTTGAACTGAAAGAGGAATTGGAGAAAGTGAGGGGAAATTTAAATTAGTTAAACAGGAGTGAGCATCTGAGCTGCATCACTCTATAAGCGTTGAAGTAGTCTTGTCTTGTCATTCATTCATTCCTTTGCATGTCCCTTGCGGAACTTTGCCTCCCAAAAACAACTCCTGTAGGCCTCTCAGTTGTGAGCAAGATGACCTGCTGCTGCTGCATCCATTTGCAGATCGTCAACGATATCTTGCAGCCGTCTTCGCCTTGGTCTTCCTCTTTTTCTTTTTCCCATTATGTATCCTTCCAATACGGTCTTCTCTAAATTATCATGACATTTAATGTGTCCAAAATATTTAAGTTTTCTCTCTTTAATCCTCTTTACTTGCCAGCCTTCTTCAATAGTAAGCTCTTGTAGTATAGATATATTTGTTCTTTTTTGTGTCCACGATATTTGGAGAACTCTTCTGTAGCAGTTACATTCAAAGGCATTTATGTGTTTCTCAGGTGTTTTGTTAAGTGTCCAGGTCTCACAGGCATATGTTGCGATGGGAAAGATGCATGCCCTTAAAAATTTTATTTTTGTGGTTCTGTCTGCTCCTCTCCACACATTCTTTATTTGTTTTACTTTCTGAGGAATGATAGATGTCTCTATTATTAGTTAGTAGTGATCCAAGATGTTCAAAACTCTCCACTTCTTCCAGTTTTTCCTCATTGATGTATATTTCAGCTGCCTTGTTTGTTTTGTCAGTTGTCATCAATTTAGTTTTCTTTGCATTAAGATAGAGGTTCTGCTCTTCGCTGTTCTTACGGACTGACATAATTAGTTTTTCCATTCCTTTTTGTGTTGTGGACAGTAACACTGTGTCATCAGCATATCTAATCTCTGGTATTTCATAACCTCCAATTGTTATGGCATTGTAATATTCTTTTTCTACATCTTCTCTAACATTCCTCTTGTCTTGTCTCCTTCCTCATATATCTTTCGGTGTTCATGGGACAAATAAACATCTTGATAAGTCTCAAAGATTTGCTTCATATAATGGGATATTTAATGCTTCTGTAATTTCCTTTCTCCATCTCCTGCGTGGGCAGCCTCTTCCTCTATTACCTACAAATCTTAGCGTGAATGTTGTCTGTGATATACTGTCTGGTGGTAACTGTGTAACATGGCCAAACCATTTGACTTGCTGTTTCTGAATATAATGTAATACTGGTGTTACTCCAACCTTTGCCCTGATGGTATCATTTCTTATTTGGTCTTTCTTGTCACAATTAGTAAATGTGCTATTAGTAAAATTCTTACGTTGGCATTAGCTGAAAATCATATGAAATGAATATAAATCACTGTTAGCATGTGCTGAAGAGCAAATGATGAGTAAAAATCTTGTGATAGTATGTGCTTAAGAGCAAATGAATAAATGAGTTTGTTATTTATACTGGGATAACTGCATCTCTTAACAACTAAATGGTAACTTTCTCCATCTGTGAAGGAAGAAGCCTTGAGATGGAAAATAAATGACATATAAGGATCTGCAAGAGATCCATAACAAATTTCTTAGTCACACAGACAAAAAGACCATGCCATATGGAGAGTGGCCTTGTTTAAGAAAAGGAGTCCAGATTTTATGAATACTGCACCTTCTAGTGAAAGTACTACCTTCTGTATTATTCTTACAGTACCCAACACCAATGATAAAACATTAAAATCAACTACCAAAGAATTTTTTCAAAAAAATATGTTGGACAACTACCATTTACACGAGAGAGTTTTGATGTATGAGTAAAAAAAAAACAATCTTTGCATCTGGTAAATTTGTAGCACGAAATGGCTGGCTGGCTCAACTCTTATCCAGTATCTCCTTCAGTGTTTGGTAATTGATTCTATATTGGTCATCAAAAGAATAGCTGAGTTCTTAATAAGTTGTTAATGTTTTTTTTCACTCCAAGTATCACCGCTGAACATATTTCTCCTCAGGTTGAGTCAGAGATCACAATGCTCCGTCAAGTTCTGGGCAGCAAAGTGCGGCATGCAGCAGAACTCAAGCGGAAACTTGGCATTACACCATTCCAAGAGTTTAAACAAGACCTGCAGCAGGGGATTCAGCACATTAAAAGCTCTGACTCGTGAGTCACTCATATGTTTAAATTTATCTGACATCATGAATCTTATATGTTCATAGATTTACCTATAAGTAGGACTTTTGAACAAAAAAATAGCACTGTTATATGGAGAATGCAGGTTTTCAGGGGAAACAACTTGATAATTGGTAAGAATTTTAGTACAAGAATTATTCCCTTTAACCTTGTATTATTGTAGTGTCCTTAAATGCCTGGTGTAAATGGCTTTTGTAAAGTCCCCTTTAAATGGTTATTTGAACTTTGCATCAAACTACAAATAAAAATAGTTTATAGTTTGTTGTCATGCTGGGAAATTGACTGCTTTGTTATATAAATGTTCATTCAACACATTCTTATATCAGCTTTCACATTATTTGCACAAGACAAACCATACTGATGGTGAAAGTGTTTTTCTTTTTAGTTTCTGGGTGTAATAAACCTGATCTTAAAATATAAGAAGTTGAGGAAACTTTACACACTGATAGCTGTAGAAGTGGGAGTGAGAGGATTCGTAGCAGCATCAGCATACGACCTTAAGCAACTGGGCATAAAGGGACAAGCAAGAGCAAGGGCATTGAAAAGCCTTTCAGAAACAGCAGAAAAGGCCTCATGCTGGCTGTAGAGTATGCAAAATAAGCAGTGAGAACTTAAATAATTTCATTTGTCACAACTAGTACTGGTCCTCCTTAGCTAAATTGCTAAAATGCACTTCAAAGTGCAGTGCCAATTGGAAGATTGTGAGTTCAATTCCGGGATGGAAAAAAAAATAAAAAGCAGAGAGGCCCACCCCCTCAGAGTGTAAGGAGTTTAATAGAGCCAAAACACATGTCTAAGGAGGGGTACTTCCTCTGATGATCTGAAGGAATTGAAGAACCCTGCTCTGCTCTGCTCTCTACAGTAGAGAGTTTCCTGCATATTTACTTGCAGTGAACTTGAATATATTGGTCTGATTTTGCATGTGCCTATGTACTCTGATAGCCATTTCTTCCAGTGTACACATTTCTGTGACACTACAAAAAGGAAGAAAAGAGGGAAAAGAGAAATAAAAATGGAGTACAGAAAAAAAACACGATGGATGACAACCATCCCATATTCAGTATAAAAATACCAGAAGAAAGTTGCTAGGAAATGATTGAATTAGAAATTTGAATTTATTAATTTTCTATTGACTTTGCTGAAAAGCATCACAAAATGAGTTTTCTGTCTGTTTTGTACTGATCTAATTTCACAAGAAGATCACTGACAGATCTGTGGAAATCATTATAATAGTTTCAATAAAAACTATGATTGCAAGAAAATTGCCAGAAATGAGTAGCAGTATTTTTAACATATGAAACTTTCTGTGGACATTTCTGCTTCAAGCATTATTTTAATTTTTTTGTTTGTTTTTTTCTTTTTAAACAAGTTATTCTTACATATGAACACATTAATAAAGCCTTACTTTTCCTTATTATTTTTTTTTCCACTATGTGGTCTGCTTTAAACTTCAGTAAAATAAGTTGTCAGTTGATCTTTCAGAAAACTTTCTCAAAAGTCTATGGGCTTTTGGTTAGGAATTGACAAATGTAGTTTTGTTCACTTCTTGTATATATTTTTTTCTTTTTTTTTTAACATGGAAGTGCACAAATGTGACTAGATGTTATTTATGTTGCAGCCTATTGTAGCTTTGATTTTGTTCTTTGAACTTTGACACCATCTTTTTCCATTTTTGTTGGATCATTATTAAAGCACATAGCTTTTGTTTATTGTATTTATAGTGAGACATCCTAGTTTGTTGTAAAAAAAAAGGAGAGGTTGCAGATTTTTTTAGACTTTCATGAGATGGACATGTTTTCCTGCTGATTTCTCCTTCCTCATCACACTGGAAGATAGCCTAGCAGCTGAGATGGTCCAGAAGTTGAGATAGAATTTAAAAATTCAAAATTTCTTCTATTTACAACATTATGAATTGCCACAAATCTTCTAGCAGGTACAGACGTCTGTGAGAGGGCATCAAATGTAGTGTATTTTTATTAACTTTTCAAATCCATTTCTATATTGTGCAGTCATTATAATCACAGAATCACTTAAGCTTAGTTTGTTCTAACTGAGCTGTCTTCTTTTTCATATTTGTTTCTTCTTGGTGTTTCAAATTTTAAAATGCTGACTTCTGATGGAATAGTGCAGGATTGTGAAAGCACAGCAAAAGATATAATTAAATGAAAGCAGAGATGTATCAGTATTTGCTGAGAAGTTCTCATCTCACATGTTCTAGTTATTAAGAGTAGATTACAGTGATTACGTTAGCAGTGGGGTCTATTTATAACAATTCAGATCAACTTTAGCCAGAGTAATATATCTGAGCATTTGTATGTACATATATATTCATTTTGGGTATGAATGTTTTGGTATCAACATGTAATCAGATTGGGTATTGTACCAGTCATTGTAAAGCACTGCAAAATAACAAGAAGTTTTCAGTCAGTTTGTCATTTTTGTCAATGTGAACAACCCCATAATCTTCTCAGATACCAAAAGACCAACGAAACATTACATCATTTGAATGAAAAGATTTCTCAGACAACAGCGTGAGTTTTATGTCACGTAGTGTTGCCAGTTCTCTCTGACCATTGTCTCCTGTGTGTGAGTGAATAAGTGTTTCTAGCTTAATCAGAGTGATCTTGTCTGCTCTTCCATCTCGTTCATGAACCTGACCACACTTCAGGAATGTACCAGCATGGATTTTGACTTCCTTCATTTTCTTTCGCATGCTAATTTAGTAGTTAATGTTTGTTAATTGGTTTATCATTAATTCCTTCATTACTTGTTTAACATTAATTCCTTCATTACTTGATAGACTATCAGCATAAAAAAAAAATGTTAAATCATGCCTGTAAACCTAGAATTGTATTCTACACATAATTTGTAAAATTACATTTTTAAATCATTAAAAATAATTTTAAATGTTTTGTTTATATTTAAAGATTTTAGCATTTCACTGTTTAAAATTAATTCATCACATGAATTTGGTTAAATGTTTGAAATTAAGTTGGAAAATCTGAAAATTAGAGTAAGAAAAAAAAACTATCACATAAATGAATATACATGACTATAATTTACATGGAGTATTGCTGAGAGGGTGAGAATGTAATTTGTTGTGACAGAAAGTAGCATACAAGTTTGGCATGAAATTATCATCCTTTGCTTTCAGCACAACCTTTCATCTGATCTGTACTAGCCATCCTACAATTTATCTTTGACATTCTAATCCTTATATGTTTTGGTTTCATTAGGTATATTTAAATTTTCATTAATATCAGCATTTGTTGCAGTCTTGAATGACATACTCGTACATATCAATATGCTGACAAAACAAACAAGGCAGCCAAAATATGTACCAATGAGGAAAAATTGGAAGAAGTGGAGAGTTTTGAATATCTTGGATCACTACTAACTAATAATGGTGATACAAAGGACATGTATCACTCTTCAGAAAGTAAAACAGCTAAAGAATCTGAAGAGAGGAACAGACAGAACTACAAAAATAAGATTTTTAAGGGCATACATCTTTCCTATTGCATCATATGCCTGTGAGACCTGGGCACTTAACAAAACAGCTGGGAAACACATAAACACCTTTGTAAATGCTACGGAATTCTTCAAATATCACGGGCACAAACAAAACAATATATATCCATACCATAAGAATTTAATATTAAAGAAGGTTGGCTAGTAAAGAGGATTAAACAGCGAAAACTTAAATGTTTTGGACACATGAAGCTGTGCCGCAGGAAGAAAATGTGGACGTTCAAGTGGGTGCCAGAGTAAAAGGACAGGTCTTGATAGGGGTATATTAGTAAAAGTAAATGAAACATGTATTTCCATGCTAGAAGTGTACTTATTATGTTTCAGAGTAACTAAAAATGTATGAATGCAGAATGTTTTAGGAAAAAAGAAGTAATGTGATGTATTAGACAATAATTGTGTCCTACTTACCATAGGATAGGCCTAGATCGACACTAGTTATCATGAGATGTCTAGGTCAACTTGTCGATGTTGTATTGTGATTACATGTGCCAAAAATCGCTAAAATAATGTCTGAAATAACCTTCTTACCACTTCTCCAGTCATCTGATATGTGTAGATCCGCTTAGGATACATTCAAGAACAGTGCTCTAGTTGTAGAGGGACATGTTTGCCTCCGAAGTTGCACAAAAAAGCTGAAAACTTCGATCGAAAACATTGAGTTTGACTGCCATTTGACCCTGTTGTTAATAACACTTTGTGAAAATAATGCTGGGTAAATGTAATGTGTAACACATAACATACAACAATTATTGAGGAAAGACGCTGGCGATGGTTGGGACATGTGCTCCGAATGACTGACAACTCACTACCAAAAATAGCACTAAGATGGACACCACAGGGGAGCAGAAGTAAGGGTAGACCAAAAGAGACATGGAGAAGAACAACAGAAAGGATGTTGAGCAATAGAGTGCTCACCTGGGCAAGAGCAAAAAAAAAGGCGAAAGACAGGCATTTGTGGAAAACCCTTGCGGAAGCCCCATGTGCCCTGGGCACTTAAGGTTCAGAGAGAGAGAGAACACATAACATGCGATATAAAAATTCAATCGATTTTACACCAAAACAAACCAGAGGCCTATATAAAGACTCCCGGCAAAAGCATGAAAGCTGGATGCGGCCTAGTAGTAGGCCAGTGGCACGGGAAGATTTAAACATCATGGGAATGTAGATAAGACCATCTTGGTAGGTAACATAATAGGAAAAAGAAAGAGAAGATGACCAAGGTGAAGATGGCTGCAAGACTGTTGATAATCTGCAAATGGATGCATCAGCAGCAGGGCATCTTGCTTAGAACTGAAAGGCCCTCAGGAGAGCTGTGAGGGAGGAAAAGTTCCAAAAGGGACATGCAATTGACTGACTGAGCCATGCATTAGAACTTGGCTATACATACACAACTTTTTAATGGCAAGGACAACCAAAAAAAACAAAAACAGATCAGAGTGTGGCTGATTAGCTTAGCTACTCGTGACCGTAGTTGCCAGTTTAAGAGAGATCTTGATCATGTGCTGTAGAGCTGTAACCACTGTTTATGAATTTTTTTTGTATATGTTGTGCTTTTAAAGCTTTTTGTTCTTAATTACAAAGGATTGTGTTAGAACAAGAGATTATTACAAATTTTAATCATTTATACTGAAAATGGAAGGGCTGTTTTATTTTTTCCTATTATCTCATATGTGGACAGTTTTCAAGGCAAGGAGATTAGAAGGGATGTTTTTGTTAACGCTGATAGTAATGATATTAGCCTTAACATTAATTAAAGCTCAAAGTACCATTGTAGTAAATTAGCCAAATTGTTGTAGTAAAGCTACCAGGCTGTTGTAGCAATAAGGCTACTGTAGTAAATTAACCAGCTAGTTGTAAAGAAATCAAAATCAAGCAGTTATAGTGAGGCATTGAATACCATTACATTTAACTTCTGTCAGACAGGCACATATTTATATTTAAGTATATGTACTTAAGCAATAAAAAATGCACGTAACAGAAACTGTCACTGAAACAAATGAAACCTGGACTAAAATGAAAATTCATAGGTGAAAATGTTACTTCTGTGTCTTGTTACTGGTTCTTTCAAACAGGCATAAAAAAAAGACATCCTAGAAAAGTGAATCACATCTAAGGTCAGTTTGGGTACTTTGTCAAAAGATGTCAGATGTTGCCAAATGTGAATCTTTTAATACCCTGTTTGACTGTTTAAAACAAAAGTAGGAACAGCTTTGTTAATTAATGAAGCAATCTTTCTTTTTTTTTAAATAGTCTAACAGTTTTTTTTTAAAATCTCAGCTTTACTGTAGTGGCTTTGTATTTATATATAAACATTCACTTTTATATACTTGTACCTAAAAACTGTTCATCTTTTAATACTGTGTGCAGTTTAGACATACCTGAAGTAGGTTAGGCATGGATGTTGTCTGATATTGAATAACAGCAACAGGAATTCCTGTAGTGGCGTATCCACCAGCTATCTTCAATTGTTTGATCTAATCTGCTGCAGCAACATGTGGTATCACGTTATCTCATAAACTCTCAGTGTTGTTTATGTCCTGTGACTTAGCTGGCCACTGCTTTTTACTGATTACATTCCATTCTCCATTCAAGAATGGGGGCTGGCATTACTTTACTGGAAAACAACCTTACTGCCCCCTTTTTTCTGCTAACAGTGATAAAAGGTATGGCTGCAGTATGTCATCGTGTCACAGAGCTGTCAATGAACACTAGAGCAAAAGTTGTAGATGGGAAAGACTTTGACAGATACAGAGAAAATTCTAGGAAGATGGAAGGAATATTGCAGAAGAAAGAATCTGAAAAATGGTAAGTCACCAGGAGATAACAGCTGAACTTATTAAAGCGGGAGGAAAGGAGTGTGCTACAATTTATCATGCACTATGTAAAAAGATATGGCATTCAGGTATTTGGCCAAAACAGTGGAAAAGAACTGTATTCATACCACTGAAAAAAAAAGAGTAACTTGAAATTATGCATAAACTACAGAACCATTGCCCTGGTTAGTCATGCCAATAAAATTCTATTAAAAATCATAATGGGTAGACTTCGTAAGAAAATAGAAGAAGAAGTCAGTATTATTCCAGCCTTCTTATAGATTGATCTTCATGTGAACCTCATGCCAAAACATGGTCAGTCTGAAATTGTTCATGTTGTTTTCTCTGTGTACACATTCAGCCTTTTGGCATGGCTGATTAAAAAAAAACTTTGCGTCTTCAGAAACAAAAACTACCCACCAATAATGATGTACCACTGTAGTGACCCAACCACTGAATGTTTGTCTGTATCAAACAGTAAGGATTTTAACTCTTTATGGTCTGTGGCATCAGAAGCCACCTCCAACAGCCGTCTTCATGCAGTCTGACCACTGATGATAGCAGTGTAAAGATAACATTTATCATAACTCGAAAACAGTGTTTCAGTAAATATAGCAGCAGCTGGAACTGATTGTATACATGATCATGACTTATAGCTCTGTCTTTTTAGCTGTTACACACATGGAATACCCAATCAAAGTCCAGGAGCAGCATTGCCTATGAATTCATAGTGATACAGTAATTGTTAGATAGTGGAACCATGCATCCTGAATGTCCAAGCACTGTGCCTAACTAAACATGGTGATCACCTCATATTGTTCATTTATTGAGCATGTCTGGAAGAACATTTAGCATAAATATATAAGCCTACTTCAAAGTGATCTGAGTGTCAAAGTGGTTAGTGAACTGGACTCTTGTGGCGAAGGTCAGGCAGGTTCAAATCCGGCTGGAGGCGCCCCAGTCACCCAGCTGTAGAAATGGGTACCCGACTTCTTCTGGAGTTGGGGAAGGAAAGGTGGCCAGGCGTGATACTGACCATATCACCCTCTAGTGTGCTGACAGGTCAAGGAAAATATGAACACTAATACCATATCTCTATGTGCCTCTAAAGCATGACAGGATTACCATTACCTTTTTTTTTTTTAAACTTTGAAAGTAGAGAAATCAGGAGTTTTGAAAATCATTATTTGCATGTATTTCACTGAGTGTATGTTTCCATGACTTAGGCATTAGAATGCCGGTGCTGTCTGATATTTTTATGTGAACCATGATCTCACACTCTGAGCAGTTATCACACTTTTCTTTTTAAATCAGTGAGAACTGTCATTTTTCAAAATCATTATGTCATGTGCATTTCTTTTTTATTTGAGTGTTTAAGCATTCGTAATGAATAACTCTATGATTATTTGGGCAAGGAGTTGCATATGTTTCAGCATCCATCCTCTGCCCATTTCCGTCCTTCCCAGTCCCAGCATCTCATCCTGCCACTTCACCCACTGATTTGAATTTATTGAACTTTTCCTTTGATTACATTAAGAGCATGATTCTGGTAAAAGCTGTGCTTTGATTTTGCATTTTGTTTTTTCACATTAACATAACAAAGATAGTGATGCAGTATTTTGTTTCCATTGATGCATCTCTGTTGCTGTGCTAGATTTACAGAGCATACTAGGAAGTTGTTGCTTTCTTCAGATGCTCAAAATGTATATATTAATTGGATTAGAATTATATTTACTCTGTATAGTCACATATGATCACAGTGTACACCAACACCAAATATATGATTTACATCAACATGCAACAGGCAAACTTGTACTCTGTAGTGCAGGGCTTGCTGATATTTTACACTGTTCCGTAAAAATAGGATTTGTTTATTTGTTGTGTTCTCATCTCTTTTTATTGTTTCAAATTAATTTCTTCACACATATTCTCCCCCCCCCCCCCTCTTTTTTTTTTCTTTAAAAAATGTTCAGCGTTAAAGGATTATCAGCATTACACTCTAGTCAAAGTCAGCAGCTGCTCAAATCTTCTCCATGAAAAGAATACCTCAGCACAGTGCATAAACTCTGTAGCACCAACAAAAATCCAGCTTTGAAGTTTAATGTGTTTTTCTCAAATTTTAATTAAGATAATGCTGATTTCTACAACAGTGCATAATCATCTTGCGGACTGTATCAGTTTTAAACTGTTTTATCATTGTGATAATTAATACAAAATGTCTTTACAGTCATCACTTTTTCTGTGATTTGAGAGAATCATAATCACGGGGTTTTTTTTGGGGGGGAGGGGGGAGCATCTTGTATTTCTTGTGACCAGATGAACATGACTCATGAAGTCACTACTTCTTTGTTTACTTCAGGATTTATATTCATTGCAATTTAACATTAATATATGGAAATTGTTAAACCTGTTATATATACCCAAAAGGGTATTTATATCACTTTAGTTATAAAACACTGAGGTTATATTCTACACCTGTCCTGGATATTTATGGTAATGAGTAATTATGAAGTTGAAATGAAAACGCTAAATGTTTGTGATATTTCTGACTGGAGTATTTAGCTAGCAAAAAAAAATGAAGGAAAAATGCCATTAAAAATAACATATTTTTAGTGGTGATTTGTGTTGAGAATCACTTGTTTCGCTGATGTGCTTTGATAATTACTTGTTTCTGATTTGAATTGCTTTCATTTTTTTTCACATATATTATGAAAGGCATGTATAATTCATATTTACATGTCACACAAAACACACACAAATTTCACTTATTGTTTTTCCCATAACAGAAATGTTTTTTCCATCAACTACAACCTTTTGGATCAGTTTTCTAATCTATTTAATTTCATAGCTTTCATGTCAGATTTATGATATTTGTAATTTCATTGATTCACTGGAATGAATTTCTGGTTATTTCATTGTCGTGTTTGTCTGAAAATATAAAGCATTGCGGAAACTTATTTGTTGTTATAGCCACAGAATTTGTGAATCAGATTAACATGAACAGTGCATAAAGTATAATTACTAATTACCTTTATGTCTATGATAAATTTATCAATATAAATGTAGTAAATGGTATCTGCATTATGTGTAGATGAGAATATCACAGAGATAATGAAAGAAATAACCAGTGGTAACACAATAAAGAAAGATTTTACAAGCCAAATTTATGATAATGTAATTTTGAACATATTTTAACATTCTAATACAGGCCAGAATTACTAGAATGTTGCATGAATATATACTGTTCAAAAAAAGAATGCAACACTAATGTAGTCATAATCCATTATGACTACATTAGTGTTGCATTCTTCACCAAATTTCAAACTTGTATCAAAATTGTATTTTACAGAATTAATGTTTCAATCCTGGCATGAAGAAGCTTTAAGACTTTAACAATGAAATTATGGTCATTAAATTTGTTTGGACTTTTATTCTTTGCAAATGAGGCCTCCGTTTCAGTAAGGTGTACAGCCTTCTCTATCAGAGAATGGCATCTCCTTGACGTGGATCCAATTAGCCGTTGGATCTGTTGTTATGGCATGGCTGCCCACTCTTCCCGCAGTGCAAGAGACAACTGTCGGAGATTGGTTGGCGCCACGTCTCGCTGGCGGACTTGTCTGTTGAGTTAATCCCATAAGTGTTCTTTTGGGTTCATGTCTGCTGACATGGATGGACACAGAATGGTCTGGACATTGTTGTCAGCGAGGAACTGAGTGGTGAGTTGTGCAACATGAGGTCAAGCGTTGTCCTGCTGAAAAATCAACCCTGGTGCAGCCAGAAGTGGAAGGACATGAGGACGAAGAATTTCAGTGACATTCAGTTGGGCATTCAGGCGTCCTTCAATTTACACCAGGTCACTTCTTCCTATGAAGCTGATCGTCCCCCACACCAGTAAACCCCCACCACTATGTGTAGGACCTTCATCCACGCAGTTCTGGCCATAGCACTCATGGACTTTGTGGTAAACTCTTCTCCATCTATCATGTCGCTGGAGCGGAAAGAATGATTTGTCACTAAACCAAACCCTTCTCCAATCATTCGCTGTGGTCCATTAATGATGCTGGTTTGCCCAGTGCAGACAGTTCTGGCATAAGAAGGGTCTTCTGGCCCAAGGATCAGCATTGTGCAGCCAGTTCCTGACCATTTGATCTGAAGTTCAACGAGCTGCTGTCATTGACTGGACTGTTGAGGATGCAGATGCAAATCAATTCCTGAAGTGACAGGAATCAGTATGAAGCAGTCTTTGGCAGGAGTTGTTTACTATAGGTCTTCCACTGCACGGCCGGTCTGCAACTGAGCCAGTTTCTTGAAATCATCTCTAAAGGCGACTAATGGTGCTTCTAACCACATTAAATTGTCTGGTCGCTGCACTTTGTGGATGTCCAGTCTGTAAAAATCCAATGATGATGAGCGATTGTTCTATAGTGAGATGAGCTATACTTGTACATTGAATTTTCAGATGAATTGATTCGAGGAGTGTCAATCTTTTATAGGCATTCAATAACATGGTCCGTGAGTTTTGTGTTAGTAAGTTTCACAGGATTCTCGTGAACCTGTCATGAGTTATTGTCAGAAATGGTGTTTTGACTAGTGTCGCTTTTCTGTGCTCATGAATCATCTGCTGAGTACAGTTCAGGTCAGCACGTGAAGTTGATGTCCAAGTGAACATTTCAGGCAATTTGCCCTTGTCTGATCAGCAAAATTCAGTTTAAATAGCGACATCATATTTGTTACGTTTCTTTTTTTTTTTGATCAGTATATTTTAACATTTTTAATACAAGTAAGAATCACTAGAATGTTATGTGAATATATTTTAGTTTCCTGGCTTATGGTATGATCTAATTCTCTGCTTGCAGTTATCAGAAGACTTCAGCTGTTGTGAAGACAGCGTCTGAGAAGACAACAAGTGCTATAAACAGTGTGGGACAGGCTGTGGCCAGGAAAATGGGTGATATTAGGTCATTTACATTAGACTTCTGATTTGCGATGTTGTATTCAGTGTAGTGATCGTGTTGTATTTTTTAAGTAGAATCAGTCTTTTCTTCTGTGCAATATTTATATCATCAGTTAAATGTAACTGTAAAACAGCTATTATCTTAAAAGTCATCAGTTTATTCTCTTAATCATCTGTTGCTTGTGATACTGGGTCTCTCACAGTGTGATATCTAATAGCTGATCAGTCGTCATTTCTGTCTTAGGAGCTGTTGATTACTCTTGAAGTTCCATCTGTTATAAAATTTTACATATTAATGAATATGGTAATCTTTATTTGCATTTTTTTCCTTTCGTTTTACACATTAGTTACATCATCACAATGGATTCAACATCCATCAGTAAAAATTAAAATATTACCAACAGCAGTTTTTAAAATTATTTTCCAGTTAATTCTGCCCAAGTCCATGTACTATTATCTTAATCGAATTATTGGCCCAGAAGACAAGCCTTTTTTTTCTATCTGTTCTGAGTGTCTTGGGTTTTGTTTTTAATTACAGGAATTCTCAGACCTTCAAGTCCTTTGATGAAAAAATGCACTCCACATATGCAAATGTGAAGGTAAGAAATTATGTTCGTGAATAAAGTCCCAAGTTTCTGTATCCCCTCAATGTGTATCACATATTCATTGTTAGTGTTAACTGTTGTTTCAAGATAGGGTATCTGATTGCAATTGTGTGCACAGAGTTAGTCTGTCAGGTGTGTTTAGTGCAGGTTTTTCTGTCGCTTGCCTGGAATATGTTCACAATGCAAATGACATTCTTATATCTTATATCCTTCCCGTGCCGTTAGACGTCACATAGGGCTCGCAAAGTAGTTCGCCAATATTTCCTGTCTTCGGCGAGTCTTTCAACCTCAACAAAGGATTTTATGCCTGTTATGACATTGCTAATATGAAAAAGCTGAACATCTGGAGAAAGTTGAATGTGTGAAAGAGTCAGAGACATTTTATACAAAACAGTAAACAGGTGATAGAACAAGACTAGCTTGGTAAAGGTGCAAGACCAATACTAGTTTGGTAAAGGCACTAGACCAAAACTAGCTTGGTAAAGATGCTGGGACAAGATCAGCTTGGTAAAGATGCTAGAACAGCAAGACTAACTTGGTAAAGGTGCTAGAACAAACTAATTTGGTAAAGATGCTAGAACAAGATTAGGGTGGTAAAGATGCTAGAGTAACTTAGGCTGGTAAAAATGCTAGAGCAAGTTAGGCTGGTAAAGATGCTAGAGCAAGTTAGGCTAATAAAGATGCTAGAACAAGTTAAGCTGGTAAAGATGCTAGAGCAAGTTAGGCTGGTAAAGATGCTAGAGCAAGTTAGGCTGGTAAAGATGCTAGAGTAAGTTAGGCTGGTAAAGATGCTAGAGTAAGTTAGGCTGGTAAAGATGCTAGAACAAGTTAAGCTGGTAAAGATGCTAGAGCAAGTTAGGCTGGTAAAAATGCTAGAGCAAGTTAGGCTGGTAAAAATGCTAGAGCAAGTTAGGCTGGTAAAAATGCTAGAGCAAGACTAACTTGGTAATGGTGCTAAAACAAGATTAGATTGATAAAGATGCTAGAACAAGACTAAGTAGTAATATAAAAAGAAAAAGATGCACAGACTGAGTTGAACCAATTTGTCAGAGTTAAGATAAAAGAGATAGGCAAATTTGAAGCTTTAACACATTTCTGCCTACAGTAACAAAAGAAAACACCTTCAGAACTTGCTTAACAGGGAAGAAGAAGAAATATGTTATATCAGATTTTGTCTTCATACTACATCCTGAATGTGTACATTTCATTGTGAAATGTCATCACAAATGTCTTGAATATATATGTTTTGTTATAAAATATTTTTTTCACATATTCACCCTTTGGGTGTTATACTTTATTTTTGTTGTACATAAACTTTTTCCACAGATGGTAGAGTTTTATGAGTAAAATTTAAATGGTTTTAGTAATCTGGCATATAGCCTTTCATTGAACAACAGAGAAAAGAATTTACACAGAAAACAAAACTAAAATAGGAAACATCTGAGTTTGACCTAATACAGAAAACAGAACTAAAATAGGAAACATCTGAGTTTGACCTAATACAGAAAACAGAACTAAAATAGGAAACATCTGAGTTTGACCTAATACAGAAAACACAGATACAGATCAGTGAAGAATGACAATTAAAGTATTGGGTAAATCCAAATTAGCGGGGTAGGGGTATCCCCTATCAAAGGAGAAGTAAGACGCCTCCTTACCTCCGTAAGTCTACGGGACACCCTTGGGCAAGGTGGAGTACCCGTATAGCCCCCCGATCAGGGTGACGTGAAGCCATGGGAGCAGGTGGTGGATGGAATGGGAGAGCAGCTGACAGATAATGTTGGTTATGGTCACCATTCTATGATGGTAGGCAGATGATCTCAATGTAGGGACAATGGCTACGATCACTGACTAGTACAGTCACTGCCCGGAAGGAAAGCAATGGTAAACTACCTTCTGGAAACATACCAAGAAACCCAAGCAGCATTCAAAGTGATAGAATCCTAACAATCAGACTTAAGGGCATTCCTAGAAATGTAACAGTCATCCAGGTATATGCACCTACATCAGCAGCAGAAGAAGATGAAGTAGAACATTTTTATAACACACTGCAGACGACAATGGACCAGGTACGGAAAAATGATATTGTATTTATAATGGGTGATTTTAATGCAAAAATTGGTACAGAAAGAGCAGAACATGAAGGACATGTTGTAGGGAAATTTAGCATAGGACACAGAAATGAGGCAGGTGACAATCTAATGGCGTTTTGTATGGAAAATGAGCTAATGATCGCTAACACACTTTTTAAACAACATCCAAGAAGACTTTACACATGGACATCACCTGATGGGAAAACCAGGAATCAAATAGATTATATTTTAGTGCAGAGAAGGTGGAGGTCAAGCATAACATCAGCAAAAACTTTACCAGGTGCTTATTGTGACACGGACCATGAGTTATTAATAGCAGACATGAAGATAAAGATAAAAAAGATAGTTATGGGATCAAGACCACTCCGCTTTGACCTTACAAATATACCAGAACAATACGGTATAGAAGTGAAGAACCGTTTCGAAATCCTGATGGCTGTACAGGAAGAGATGACACCAGATGAATTGGCTACGCAGGCCAAAGATATCTTAGTAACAACAGCTAAAGACATGGTTCCAGTAAAGAAAACACAAAGGAATAGATGGATCACAGCAGGTACACTAGAACTGATAAAACAATGTAGAGAAATGAAAACGCAATGGAGAGTGACAAACAACAACAAAGATAAATATAAAACTTTAACAAAAGAAGTACGAAGAAACATAAGAAAAGACAAAAAACAATACATACAAGATTGTTGTGAAAGAATTGAAGAACATCAGAGGTGTGGAAGAGATAGTGAAATATTTAAAGAAATGAAGACATTGACGAGAAATGTCACACCTAAGCTAAATGTAATTTGTGATGAGATGGGGAATACCCTGACAGAGACAGAGGAAATTCTGGAAAGATGGAAGGAATATTGCAAAAGAATGTATGAAACAACCGACTGTGGAAGCAGAAATCAACAGTGTGAATTATTATTGGAGGAGAAAGAACCCGAGCCGACAATGGAAGAAGTTTTATGGGCAATAAAGAGTCTGAAAAATGGTAAATCACCAGGATGTGATGAGATAACCGCTGAATTTATTAAAGCAGGAGGAAAGGAGTGTGCAACAATCTATCATGCACTATGTAAAAAGATATGGCATTCAGGTATTTGGCCAAAAGAATGGAAAAGAACTGTATTCATACCACTGCCAAAAAAGGGTAACCTGAAATTATGCACCAACTACAGAACTGTTGCCCTGATTAGTCATGCCAGTAAAATTCTATTAAAAATCATAATGGGTAGACTTCGAAAGAAAATAGAAGAAGAAGTCAATATGGTCCAAGCTGGCTTCAGGCAAGGAAGAGGATCAAGAGATCATATATTCAATCTAAGATTAATAATAGAGAAATGCAGGGAGTTTAATGTGAATCTATATTTATCCTTTATAGACTACTCAAAGGCATTTGATTGTGTACAACACCAGAAACTTTGGGAAATAATGGAAAAAATGGGATTTCCAACACATTTGATACAATTAACATCACTGCTGTATTTAGACCAACAAGCAGCAGTAAGAATAAATGGTGAAACAACAAGTTGGTTTGACAAGGGGTCCGTCAGGGGTGCATATTGTCACCCTACTTATTTAACTTGTATACTGAAAATATAATGAGGAATGTTAGAGAAGATGTAGACAAAGAATATTACGCTGCCATAACAGTTGGAGGTTATGAAATACCAGAGATTAGATATGCTGATGACACAGTATTGCTGTCCACAACACAAGAAGGAATGGAAAAACTAATTATGTCAGTCCGCAAGAACAGCGAAGAGCAGAACCTCTATCTTAATGCAAAGAAAACTAAAGTGATGACAACTGACAAAACAAACAAGGCAACTGAAATATGTATCAATGAGGAAAAACTGGAAGAAGTGGAGAGTTTTGAATATCTTGGATCACTACTAACTAATAATGGAGATACAATGAGGGAAATTAAAAGGAGGACATCTATTGCTCTTCAGAAAGTAAAACAAATAAAGAATCTGTGGAGAGGAGCAGACAGAACCACAAAAATAAGATTTTTACGGGCATGCATCTTTCCTATCGCAACATATGCCTGTGAGACCTGGACACTTAACAAAACAGCTGAGAAGCACATAAATGCCTTTGAATGTAAATGCTATAGAAGAGTTCTCCAAATATCGTGGACACAAAAAAGAACAAATATATCTATACTACAAGAGCTTAATATTGAAGAAGGCTGGCTAGTAAAGAGGATTAAAGAGAGAAAACTTAAATATTTTGGCCACATTAAACGTCATGATAATTTAGAGAAGACCGTATTGGAAGGATACATAATGGGAAAAAGAAAAAGAGGAAGACCGAAACGAAGATGGCTGCAAGACATCGTTGATGATCTGGAAATGGATGCAACAGCAGCAGGCCATCTTGCTCACAACCGAGAGGCCTACAGGAGTGCTGTTTGGGAGGCAAAGTTCCGCAAGGGACAGCAAAGGAATGAATGAATGAATTCATGAACAGGTGTTAAGAGCACTGAACATTATTTCAGATACCAGTCATGAAGTTAAAAAATGAGAATAGTATATATACAGATCAGATAAGAATCTCTTTGCAGACAAGTAGTACACACTGAACTAAGACCATTCTTTGGCTCATGTGAATTCTCTAGACATGATTTGTGAAGCTTACAGAATGAAAATTAACACAAGCAAAACAGAAACAATGTCAGTAAGTAAGGTGCCAACTTCACTACACATTCTTATTGGTAACAGTCTTAAAGCAGATGAATGAGTTCAGATATCTTGCTGGTGTATTTATCTCAGTTGGAAAATTAAAGATGTAGGAACAATAATATAACAAATAGATAAACTCTTATTAAATTACTACAGGCCTAAAGCATCAGAATGTCTAGATAAACACAAAGGGGGGACTTGATGGAGACAATATTTGTACCAGTAGTCTGTTACCATTGCCAGACTTTGACATTTAAAAAAACTACAAAGAGAATTGTCACCTGCAAAATGAGATGCTTTAGAAAGGCAGTTCATAAGACAAGAAGAGACAAGATGAAAAACAGTGACATTGGAAACATTATAGGCACAACACCATTGCAACTATACACTGAAAGGATAAACTTATTTGCTCATATAATGAGAGTGACTCCAGTCATCCACTAGCATAAATATACCTACTGAAAAATGCCAGGAACCAGACAAGGGGAGCAACCCAGAAGAAGGTGGATTGTGAGAGTAAGCAACATCTTGAAGGAAAATGAAATGACCACATGTCAGACATCACATACTTTAAATTGGACATCTATAATCAATTTATCTGTAATGGTACGCAGCAGAAAGAAGACAAAAGAAATTGTGTGTTATATTCATGCCAACGTTCTGGCCTCCATTCATTTTGCACAGGGCCAGATATAAGACAAAAATTATTTGTAAGAAATCATACAGAAATGACTTATTTTAAGTGTGTATGGTCTTAAGTATGAAAATGTACAAGAAAATTATTAAAATTTATTTATTATGTGCCAGGATGATGATCATCTTCTTCATTTTGTACAGTCCTTAGTGTTTCTAATCATATCTGTTTACTTTTATTTTTCTGCATCACTTGATCAATCATGGTGTCATCTTTTTGTCATAAAAAATCTGAACAAATAAAAGAAATTTGAAAATTTGAACAAATACAAAAATTTGAAAATTTGAACACATAAAAAAATATTTCATATTGTTACAAGTGTGAATGATGAACAATGTGAAATGTAAACCGGCAAGAATTGGACAAGAGAGCAATAGATGGATATATAGTTCTAAATATATGTTATGAATGCATGTATATACTTACAGGTCATTCTTGCAGATGACATATTATTTATTCATGTGAGTGATGTATGTTTTTTGTAGGCATGGATGTTTCAGTGTATGGGTGTATATACATCTCTGTAGATACCGAGTGTATGTGTTGGAAGCTCTCTGATGCATATAGCCAGTCTACCACATAGCTGCCCAGATTCATCAAATACTATATTTAAGATATATTTTCAGTCCTGATTTAACTAGCTTTGTGTTATTCTAGATTTGTACATAAAGATTGATCACTGAACCAGCTCTTTAAAACACATTTGCCATGTCAGTTTTGATTTAGCAAAACTCATTCTTTTAGTTAATCAAATCAAACAGAACCCAGACTTTTAACTGATGTAACAGATCCAGGAGCATCATTTATTTTAGTTTGTCATCAGATGTGACAGAATCCATTGATATTACTCAATCTGCTTATGCAGTGTTATAAAAGTTCATTGTTCTCATTACCCACATAAGATTCCATATTAACACATATGGGAGCAAATATGACTGCAAGAACAGTTAAAGCAGTATTACTGCACTACTTAAAGCAGAATTAACGGCACCACTAAGAGCAGAGTCCCGGTCACTACAAAATTAGTGACATGGTGCTATTAAAATAGAATCTCTTCTAAACAGGGAGTCATTTTTTCTGTGTGATGTGACACGATTATATTACATGAACAATAAACCTGTTTGTACATATAGTGTTATGTACCACGACTATTACATTCAGACAATGAGCATTAGGCTCAGATACTCAACATACATTACATTGATATACACTCTGTAACAGGACAACCCAGGTAACACTGACTCCACTACTCATCAATACATGACATGACCAGTTACATGTAAATCACTAACTCAACACCACTGATGACACATAACATGAATCCAAGAAATCACAGGATTCAGCAGACACACTGTATATGTTTAATGATGAGATCCTATTTGTACGATGAGTGTTGTAACGATGTAGAATGTAAACTTGATGGATACAATTACAAATGATCATCCAAAAAAACATGAGTCCGGGCGACTAACATCACCATGGGACTAGGTCAGACATTCAACCTTTGTCCAAAAAAAAAGTGGACAAATCGACACACAGATCTACATGACTACTACAACAATTTGTCCTAAGAAAGGCAATCCATCAACTACAACAACATAACTACAGAATCTCTAGCCCTTCCTAGAATCAAACACACAACCTCTCGCTACAACATTCTGACCAAAAACTCCTCTCTCAACTCATTCACACCTCCCGCCTAACCTAAACCACGTGACTCAGAATTCTCTCGAAACACGAGATATTTTCTCCATGCTTGGCATACAGTGATGAGTTGTGGTCTACCAGACACTATTACATGTGGTCTACCAGACCACAACCATAGGGTTACACACAAAACGGTCTATACAGAATGTTATTCTGTTACACAGTGGCAGTTATCAGGACCAGCAAAACGATTATCCAAGACCCTAGCCCATCTCTCTCTCTTGGTGCTTCTAGTAACATGTCCAGCCTGGCTAATGGAGCAGGGCTCACTGTAGTCCCCATGGTTGTAGTCTGATGACTATAAGGCTAGACATGCAAGACAACTAAATCACTTCCTGCTAGGCTGTCTGAGAAAAATACTGAACATCAAATGGTAGCAAATGATACCTGATACTGAAGTCTCATAAGCGCTAACATTCCAAGCATCTACACAATGCTTCAGAAGCCGCAAATTCAATGGACAGGGCATATGATCAGAACAAGTAACACTCAACTGCCCAGATAACTCTTTTATGAGGAACTACAAAACGGAAAGCTGGAGGGCAGAAAAAGTGTTACAAGGATAAGCTCAAAACCTCACTCAGAGCCTTCCGGATAGACATAAACTCTTGGGAGGCCATAGCACAAGTCATGGAGGGCTTTAACTACCCTGGGTGCTCAGAGAGCAGAGCTCTCAAGAATTGAAAGTGCCAGCACAAATGCGCAATTCGAAAAGCCAAGGCAGCACAAGCACCTACAACTGAATCTGGATATATATGTTTCGTGTGTGGCAAAACTTTTAGAGCTTGTATAGGGGTAGTTGGTCACGCACAGACACATCTCTCCTTACTTTGACTAAGATGAATCTGTGATCATCATTGAAGACGATGGACGAACAACAGTCTGATGAAAAGTTCATTTGTTGAGGTTTCCACAGTGTGTATTCCACCAAGCCACTACTACCATTCTGACATAATGCCTGAGTTCAGAAAAGTTCATAGCACTGACTGTATTCCTGCTTGCAGTTCCATGAAGGTGAAACATCATCATTGCAACATGTGTGTCTGTTTAACAGCTTCATATTTTTTTGCAAGAAATCTTATGACACCTGATTTTACACAAACTTTAACTGAAGTAAACCTCAGCAGCTACATGGACCAGGACAGTGACACCAGAAAGGAAGCTAGAAGAAGTTAAACCCATATGTATCTTCTTACATCCTTGCTGTGCCATTAAATGTAACATAGGGCTCACATAGTAGTTTGCCATGTTTTCCTGTTGTCAGGGAGCTTTTCAGCCTCATCAAGGGTTGACATGGTTAATCAGAACGGAGAAAGATTAATTGAAATATGTCTAACAGAGGGCATGGTCATTGGAGGCACAGTATTTCCACACAAAGAGATACATAAAACAATATGGATATCTCCAGATAATAGAACTAGAAACCAGATAGATCATTTTTGTATTAGAAACCAGTACAGAACATCTCTTATAGATGTAAGGGCTTATAGGGGTGCAGATGTCAACAGTGATCACAACCTGTGTATAGGGAAAATAAAGCTAAAACTGAAAAGCCAACACAAGAAATCAATACACACAAAGATAAACAGCCACAGCCAACAAGAAGAGAATACTAACAGGAATTTCAATCAGAAACTTGCCAAACATTCCACAACACAGTAATTTAGAGGAGATAGGTATAGATGAATTATGGAATTCTTACAGCACAGCCATAATCACAGCAGCAAAAGCAAACACTGGACTGAACAAACCAAATAGAAAAGCATGGATATCAGAAAACACATGGAAGTATATACATGAAAGACAAGCAGCCAAATCAGACATGTTGAATGAAAAACAGATCTTGGAAAAGATCTGGCGAAAGCTACATGCAAAGAAATAGACAAGAAAGTAAACAGTTCAGTTAGAAGGGATAAAAGAGAATACATAGACAATATGGCAAAAGAGGCAGAGAAAGCAGCAAAAACAGGAGACAGCAAAACTTTATGTAACATACAAAACAGGCTAACAGATACTATTACATCTAAAGAAAACTGGAACACTATTAACATCAAGTAAAGACCAAAAGCAAAGATGGGTTGAACACTTCCAAGAAATACTTAATTGACCACGCCCAAAAGAATTGTTAAACCTTGAAACCGACTTACCAGCCTAACAATTAAATGTCAACCTAGATGAAATTACATTGCATGAAATTGAAACAGCAGTGAATTTAATGGCTAACAACAAAGCTGCAAGTGAAGGTGAAATAACACCCAAAAATGTTAAAAGCTATCAACAGTGACAACTACAGAGAATGGAAACAAGAAATCATTGTTAAAATACCAAAAAAAGGCAACCTTAGTGACTGTAACAAGTGGAGAGGAGTAACCGTAATATCAGTTGTGTCAAAAGTATTTTGCAAGGTCATTTTGAATAGACTTAAAGATATAGTGGATACAGCAATGAGAGAAGAACAAGCAGGATTTCAAAAAGGGAGAAGCTTTCTCAACCAGATCTTTCTCTCTCTGAACCTTAAGTGCCCAGGGCACATGGGGCTTCCGCAAGGGTTTTCCACAAATGCCTGTCCTTCGCCTTTTTTTCTGCTCTTGCCCAGGTCAGCCCTCTATTGCTCAACATCCTTTCTGTTGTTCTTCTCCATGTCTCTTTTGGTCTACCCTTACTTCTGCTCCCCTGTGGTGTCCATCTTAGTGCTATTTTTGGTAGTGAGTTGTCAGTCATTCGGAGCACATGTCCCAACCATCACCAGCGTCTTTCCTCAATAATTGTTGTCAGTGGTTTCATCTGCATTTCTGCTAATAAGATGTTATTTCTTATAGTGTTTGGCCAAAAGATCATGCATAGACCACATATTTGTACTTAGACAAATATTAGAACAGGCAGATGAGTGGCATAGTACAACATATGCATTATTCATAGATTTTGAGAAAGCCTTTGACAGTGTCAACAGAGATGCACCGTGGAAAATCCTAAGATGGCATGGCCTCCCCCATAAAATAGTTAATGTAATCAAAGCCCTATACGAGGGTTTTCAGTGCAAAGTTATCTGTGGAGAACATACCTCCAGCAGCTTTAGGGTACAAACAGGAGTGAAACAGGGATGTGTACTATCACCAACATTATTTATCTTGGTAGTAAACTGGTTAATGAAGGAGGCAACATCAGACAAACGCAGAGGATTACAATGGACCCTTGACACAGTGCTGGAGGACCTTGACTTTGCAGACGACATTTGTCTATTATCAAGCAGTCACAAAGATATGCAAGATAAAATAAACAAGCTAACTCAGAATGCAAACAACATAGGACTAAAGATCAACGTAGGAAAGACAAAGTTAATGAAGCAAAATGTGAACAACAGAAATGTACTCAGAGTAGATAACAAGTTAGTGGAAGAGGTAAACGAATTTGTATACCTTGGCAGCAGAGTAGTAGAAAATGGAGACAGCACAGAGGACATCAACAGCCGACTTACTAGAGCAAACCAGGCTTTTGCAATGCTGCAGAATACATGGAAATAAAAAAACTAAGCATAAATATGAAAATCAGGATATTTAAGAGTAATGTTCTAAGTGTACTACTCTATGGAAGTGAATGCTGGAAAATCACCAAAACCATAGAAAACAAGTTGAATTCTTTCCAGACTAAATGTTTACGAAGAATTAGAAAAATATTTTGGCCAAACCAGATCTTTACTCTAAGAATAATACTTGAAGAACATATTGAAAAGCAGAAACCATTAATACTGAACTTCATATTCTTTAAAAAGGCATTTGATAGCATACACAGAGATTCGTTGTGGAGAATTTTAAGTCTATATGGAATATCATCTAAAATTGTCAACATCATTAAGGACTTCTACAATGGATATGTTTGTGCAGTCAAAACAGAAGAAGGGAGGAGTGAATAGTTCCAGATTGAAACAGGCATGAAACAAGGATTTATACTGTCTCCTTTGCTTTTTGGAATTACAATAGACTTCATAATGAAAAAATGCTGCACAGGTAACACAGATATTGACTGGGTACATGGGACCCAACTAGAAGTTCTTGATTTTGCTGATGACATAACCCTTATAAGTAACAATATGAATTCCATGCAAGAAAAAACAGATAGCCTGTCTTCAATGCTTAGCAAAATAGTGTTGAGTTAACAAGGACAAAACAAAAATAATGAAACTTCCCATTAATCAAAATGGAAAAATACGCATAGAAGGGTCAGATGTTGAAGAAGTCAATTTGCATACCTTGGCAGCTACATAGACCAGGATGGTGATACCAGAAGGGAAGTTAGAATTAGAATTGCAAAAGTAACATTGACCTTCAAGAATCTTGAGAACATATGGCATTCAAAAGTTATAAGCACAAAAACCAAGTTAAGACTATTCAGTTCAGATGTAATATCCACCCTCATTTATGCATGCGAAAGCTGGAAAACAACTAAAGAAATAGACAAGAAATTAGACTCTTTTGAAAACAAATGCTTAAGGAAAATACTCAGCATCAAGTGGAACGAATTCAAGAACAATGCAGAGATAAGAAAGATGACTGAACAACCAGTCTCATGGGTGATCAGGAAAAGGAGATGGACATATATATTGGTCACGTGATGAGAAGAAACTATCAGATAATCCCAAAACAAGCAGTAAAGTGGAACACAACAGGCCAAAGAAAAAGAAGCAGACCGCGTGAAATTCTGAAGAGGACATTATTAAGAGAGGCCAAATTAATAGGCATAAAATCCCTTGATGAGGTTGAAAGGCTCGCTGAAGACAGGAAAAATTGGCGAACTACTTTGCGAGCCCTATGTGATGTTTAATGGCATGGTAAAGATATAAGATAAGAATTGGCCTCTTTTAACAATGTCCTCTTTAGAGTTTCACATGATTGAACTTTTTTTCTTGCATCGTGTTCTACTTGATAGCTTGTTTTGGGATTCTCTGTTTATTCTCATCGCATGGTTGATATATATCCATCTCCTTTTTCTGATCACCCATGAGACAGGTAGTTGCTGCCATATCTCTGTGCTGTTCTTGAATTCATTCCACTTTATACTGAGCATTTTCTTTAGGCACTTGTTTTCATAAGAGTCTAATTTGTTGTCTATTTCTTTAGCTGTTTTCCAGCTTTCTCATGAATAAATGAGGCTGGATATTACATTTGAATTATCTTAGCTTGGTTTTTGTGCTTGTAACTTTTGAGTACCATATGTTCTCAAGATTCTTGAAGGTCAATGCTGCTTTTGCAGTTCTAACTTACTTTCTGGTGTCACCATCCTGGTCCATGTAGCTGCTGAGGTATGCAGATTGGTGTATTTCTTCAATAGCTGTTCCTTCTACATATATTTTTTTATTCTTGATGAAGTTTCATTATTTTTATTTTTTCTTGTTAATTTCAAGTCCTGTTTTGCTATCTAGTGAAGACAGGGTATCTGTTTTTTCTTGCATCAAATTCACATTGTCACTGATAATAGATATGTCATCTCAAAACAAGAGGGTCCCATGTACCCTCTCAGTGCCCGTTTTACCTGTGCAGCATTTTTTCTTTATGAAGTCTATGGCAATTCCAAAAAGCAAGGGAGATAATATACATCCTTGTTTCACACCTGTTTCAATCTGGAACCATTTGCTCATTCCTTCTTCTGTGTTGACTGCATAAACATACCTTAATGATGTTGACAGTGTTAAGTGGCATTTCATATGGTCTTAAAATTCTCCACAATGAATTTCTGTGTGTGCTGCCAAATGCCTTGTTAAAGTCTATGAAGGATTAATGGTTTTTTGCTTTTCAATATGTTCTTCAATTAAAGTAAAGATCTAGTTGGGACAGATTCTCCCTTTTCAAAATCCTGTTTGTTCTTCTCTCATTGCAGTATCCACTATATCTTTAATTCTGTTCAGAATGACTTTGCAAAATACTTTTGACACATCTGATAATAAGGTTACCCCTCTCTAATTATTGCAGTTGCTAAGGTTGCCTTTTTTTAAATATTTAACAATGATTCATTTTTTTCCATTTAGAAGGAACCTTTTCTTCTTTCCAGATTTTATTTAACATTCTCTGTAGTTAGCTCACATTGTTGCTGTTAATAGCTTTTAACATTTCAGGTTTTATTTCATCTTCACCTGCTGCTTTCTTGTTAGCCATTAGATTCACTGCTGTTTCATTTTTGTTCAGTGTAATTTCATGTAGGTTGACATTTATTTGTTGGATTGGTAAGTCGGTTTCAAGGTTTATCAATTCTTTTGAGTGTGGTCGATTTCTTGGAAGTGTTCGGCCCATCTTTGCTTATGGTCTTTATGTTAACAGTGTGCCAGTTTTGCTAATGACTAGTCTTTCTTTGGATGTCATAGTACCCAATAGCCTCTTTCATATGTTATATAGAGTTTTGCTGTCTCCTGTTTTTGCTGCTTTCTCTGCTTCTTTCATCATATTGTCTATATATCCCTTCTAGCTGAACTTTTTACTTTATTGTCTAGTTCTTTGTATGTTGCTTTTGCCGAATCTTTTCCAAGATCTGTCTTTACATTCATCATGGCTAATTTGGCTGCTCATTTTACATATATGTGTTATCTGATATGCATGCTTTTCTATTTGGTTTTTTCAGTCCAGCTCTTGCTTTTGCTGCTGTGATTATGGCTGTGCTGTAAGAGTTCCATTATTCATCTATACCTATCTCCTCTACTTCACTTAGTGCTGCAAAATTAAGTTCCAGATTGAAATTCCTGTTAGCATTCTCTTCCTGTAGGCTGTGGCTGTTTATCTTTCTGAGTATTGATTTCGTGTCTTGGCTTTTCAGTTTTAATATTATTTTCCCTATACACAGGTTGTGGTCACTGTTAACATCTGCACCCCTATATGCTCTTACATCTATAAGAGATGTTCTGAATTGCTTTCTAATACAAAAATGGTCTATCTTGTTTCTGGTTCTATCATCTGGAGATGACCATGTTGTTTTATATATCTTTTTGTATGGAAATATTGTTCCTCCAGTGACCATGCCATCTGTTAATCATAGTTCAATTAATCTTTCTCCATTCTGATTTACCATATCAGTCCCTTTTTTTCCCCATTACTTTTTCAACATCAGTGTTACCTTTTCCTACCTTGGCATTGAAGTCTCCCATGACATTTAGGATGTTGTGTTTAGAGACTCTGTTTATGAGTTGTTGTAGTTGGTGATAGAAATCATCTTTTACCTCATCATCTGCATCATTCTTAAGTACATAACATTGTATGATTGTCATTCTTCTGTGTCTAAGTTTGTATCATGCTCTTATTAAACGACTGTTCACTGGTTCCCATTCTATAAGGCTCTTTGTTGCTGCATTTGATAATAATTATACCCACTCCTTCTTGATAATTTTCTACCTTCCTGCTTGAATATACATATCAACTTCTGGTTTTCTGCCATTCTTTTTCCTGCTTCTGGCCATTTCACTGATGCCTAGTTATCTAGGTGGCATCTGTCCACTTCTCTGAATACTTGAGCAGTTTTTGATGGTGCTGCCATTGTACTTACATTCTATAGAGTCCAGTCTTTGTCATATATTGAATGAATGAATCACAAACCTTACATCCTTCCTGTGCCGCTAAACATCACATAGGGCTCACATGATAGCTTGCCAAGATTTCCTGTTTTCAGTGAACTTTTCAACCTCATCAAGGGATGTTATTCCCACTAAACTGGTCTCTCTGAACAGTATCTTCTTTAGAGTTTCACGTGGTCAACCTCTTTTTCTTTGGCCTTTTGTGTTCCACTTGATAGTTTGTTTTGGGATTCTCTGGTTTTTTTTCTCAGTACATGACTGACGTATGTCCATCTTTTTCTGATCACCCATGAGACAGGTTGTTTCCTCATCTGTCTTATCTCTGCGTTGTTCTTTAAATTCATTCCACTTTATACCAAGTATTTTCCTGAGGCATTTGTTTTCAAAAGTGTCTAATTTCTTTAGTTGTTTTCCAGCTTTCTCTTGCATAAATGAGGGTGGATGTTACATTTGAATTGAATAGTCTTAACTTAGTTTTTGTTCTTATAACTTTTGAATGCCATATGCTCTCAGGATTCTTGAAAGTCAGTGCTGCTTCTGCAGTTTGAATTTTAACATCCTTTCTGGTGTCACCATCCTGGTCTGTGATAGCCAAGGTTTACTTCAGCAGCTGGTCCTTCTATGTATATTTTTCCTTCATGGTTAATGAGAAGTTTCATTATTTTTTTTCTTGTTAATACAAATATAATTGTTCATTGTAATATAAATATAACAGTGACATTTTTTAAAAATCATTTTCTCAAAGTTTAATTTTTAAAGTTGTCCTAAATGTTGTATGGTGGGGTGGTGGGAGGGTCCTTTTCTTTGCTGTCACAAACTTAGAGATTTTTTTTTCATTCCTTCTACTGTCCTAAATTTGAAAGGGGCTTTATTTCCTTCTTTTACTGTCCTAAATTTAAAAATGGATTTTATTTCATTCATTTACTGTCCTAACTTTAAAAAGGAATTTTATTTTATTATTTTATTGTCCAGAACTTAAAAAGGGGTTTTGTTTCCATGCTTGATTTTTTTTTTCTATTGAATTAGTCCTCACGCTCCATTGAGGGTTTGAAAGAGCGGCTGGTGAGTGGGCTTGCATTGATTCTTGTTTCTATATTGTTTAAAACACTGTGAGCTTGCCAGGGACCTTCAGTTTAATTATTTTGTAAACGCATGGATATTACTTCAAACTAATACTTTTTAAATGACACAAAATAAATACAGATTAGTGGAAAAGAAAATAGATTTTCTATGGCAGTGTGACTTATTTTCCAAAAAGAACCCTAACAAGTTATATTCACCCATTGTTAGTGGAAGTGGTTGGAAGATTGCATGATCATATGTTTGTTTATATGTGAGAGAGAAAAATTAGAGAGGGAAGAAGAGAATAGACATGCAAACAAGACCAGCAATATCTAATTAGCACAAACTTTTCTTTCTCAGTAGAGTACCAGGAAAAATTCATGAGAAGAAGAAAAGAATTCTGATTATTTAATCTGGTTCTAAGGACTGTTATTGCCTGAGGTGGGGTGGAGGATACACTCTCCACTCCAATGGCATGCATCTCAAACAGCCTCTGACAGCCAAGTCCAGCTCCTGGCCTTCTCGTGGCAGAATTGTTTAAACTGACAGGAGAAGGGGCGAAGGCAAATATCTGGCGCCTGAAAACCAGACGTTTCGGGTAGATGAGTGTCATGTTTGGTAGCCCATCTCCCGGCCAGTGAAGAAAGGTGCGATTATGGGTTGCCGTGCAGCACTGTGGAAAAAGTGAAAGAAAGGAGTAAGTGAAGTAGTCTCGAGGTCAAGACTGCTCAAATCACGGCACCTTTGGTTTGGAGGTTGGCCACGTCCCATGTACACTCATACCGGGCGAATTGCCTGAACCGGCTTAACCCAGGGGTTAAGACGCTGCTGGCGAGACTCTTCAAATGCCACACGTGGAGTGAAACTCCTCCTGGCCAATGAAGAAAATGTGGAAAAGCAATCAGGGTTGCCGTGTGGCGCCAATGTGAAAAGTTGATGGAAAGGATAAAGTGAAGCTTAATTGTATGTCGAGTAGTCTCGTGGCGAGAGATACTCATACCATGACACCTCTGCTCTAGAGGCCAGCCACGTCCGATATATACTCATACTGGTGAAATTGGCTTAAACCTGGGGTGAAACTTGATGACTATTCATGTCATGGTACCTCCACTCTAGAGGTCGATCACGTCTTAAACACGCCCATACTGGGATAATATGCCTAAACCGGCTCAACCCAGAGGTGAAACTTACTAGTGGCGAGGATACATCCTCCTGGACAAAAGCTCCATCCTGGTTACAACTAGGAAGGGTAGCGGCCACGACCACAAAATGCTGAAGTTGGAGACACTGGACCAGTGCAGTCTAGATAGTCAACCACCTCTCACCTGGTGGGGATGTATGCGTATCCTAATCACACTGAGGTTTTCTGGTGAGAAAGTCCAACGCTGGACTGGATGGGCAACCACCTCTTACCCAGCTGGGATACATGGGTATCCCAAAATACATAGAGGTTTTCCGGTGAGAAAGTCCAGCTCTAGATTAAACTGGTGCAATGAAAACCACAGGACCTATTGAGGACCACAGGAGAAAATTCAGTAGGATCACAGGGTGGTCTTGGTGGTAGAAGCGAACAAAGAATGTTTTTAATGTCCAGAAGAGCAAACATTTTAAAATGTCACCAAGAGTAAAAACATATAAAAGTATCTCTTGAGCAAAATGTGATTAAAAAAATGGAAAATATGAGTAAAAATGCATGGAAAATATTGAAAAGTTTTAACATGTCATGATGAGAAAACGGCAAAAAGCGTCTTGAAGAGAAAATAAGTCTCATAAAGAGAGAGTTGTCATGAAGAGAAATTTTTGTTTTTAAAATATATAGATCTCTCTCTCTCCCTCCCTTCCTTCGCCCATCTCTCCCTCTCTGTCTCTCTCTCACTCTCTCTGTGTCTCTCTCTCTAGGTCTATGCTGACATAACCTTCCAATAACCCTCAGTCCCTTGTGCATCTCAACAGGCTTGTCATTGAGCATTTCCCATGCCAGGATGCCAAACCATCAAACATCTTCTCTCTCTGTCTACCTCTGTCTCTCCTACCTTCATTCTTCCTTATTTCCATTAGGTGCTTTTGCCTGTTTCACCTCCAGACATGCCCCACAATTTGGATTGTCATTTTCTGATCTTTGTTATAATTTTCCTTGTTTCTTGTGCCTCTTTCAGAACTTCCTTGTTCAGTTTTCTTACTCTACATGATACCTTCAGCATTCTTTTTAAGAACTACATTTCAGCTGGTTCCAGTCTTCTCTGTGTCTCTTTATCCAGGCTTCTCATCCATAGAACAGGATTGGTTCATCATAACATTGTAGCTGACTCTCATAGATAGTGACTTATTACAAGGTTTGTATTTCAACTTTTAGAAGGAGGTCTTGGCTTGTGCAAAAGTATCATAAAGAGAAAAATAACATATGAAGGAGAAATATGTCCTGAGGATAAAATGTCACAAGTGTCCTGAAGAGATATGATAAAAATGTCATCAGCAAAAACTGAGTACTAAATCAAATATTTTGTCTAAAGTACGTGCCTCATTTGTAAAGTTTTGAGACACATTTTTTTCTGCTCCCCATGTGAAAGCAAAAACACTCAGTGGCAAGTTCACATGTTTGAATGTTTTCACATGTTTTTTTCTAGGTTTGAGTTTTTCATATGCTTTTCTTCATGTTTGAATGTTTTCACTTTTTTTTCAGGTTTGAGTGTTGTCACATGTTTTTTTTTCCATGTTTGAATGTTTTCACATGCTTTTTTTTCATGTTTAAATGTTTTTATTCTGGTTATACCATTTATTTTGCTGCAGTTAAGTCCTATTCTTAGTCTTCTAGCCTGGTGATGGTCAGATTTTGTAATATGCATCATTTTGTTAATTTATTATATTCCTTTGTCAGGTGTTCAACTGATTGTTTTCTTTTTAGTTCTCATTCTCTGTTTAAATTATGCATTTAGTTTGTGCACTTAAATCCAAAAGATTTTCTTTTTTTTTCCTGTGTTCAGTTATGTTTAGATTGTATGCTTCAAAAAAATGATTTTCTGTTTCCTTTGTTTCATCAAGTTTAATTTGTGCACTTATATCCAGATATAACTGTTTACTGTTTCCAGTGGAATGTCTTGCAGGCTTCTTACATTATTTATCTCATTGTAACTGCTGTCATTGATGTATTGTTCTGAGTCTTTTTTTTCATGTTATTTTCAGCTTAGAAGTTTTGAATTACTTGTTATCTATTCACTTATGAAGATTGTTGAAAGGAGCATTTTTGTCAGACAGACAGAACCAGACACTTTTCTTCTGTTTCTCAGCACTTTTTTTTTGTTATGTGTAATCTACATTTGCAGCTGTTTATTTTGCTGTGTATTTTCTATTTAGATATTTATTCGCTTGTTCATACTGGCAGTGATTCTTAAAATAACTCTTCATTTTTCATTTCTTTTTTTTTTCCTTGTTCTAAATTGAAACCCCTGTTGCTGTTTTTTAACAAGGATCAAATTTAAAAGCCAACAGCCTCAGGCATGTGCTTCCTAGGTAATGGTTCAAAATTTAAGTGTGAAAATGATGGCAATGTTTTGTAGTCACAAACAATCAAGTGTCTGTTATGCTGTATTATAACACAGTACTTGTGCACACCTGTTAAAAACTCCATTATGTTACCCCAGCAATGTAGAGCTAGTTTCCAAGAGTCTGTCCACTGAGGAAATTTGTCAGCTTTTTTGTGTTAAGTTTTTTTCAGAAGACTGTCACGTTTTTCTTGTCCTGTGAAAGCATGGCCAAGAAACAAGTGTAGTTCACCCTACTAGTTCACTGCTTTTCATTTCCTGTGATATTTGACAGTGTGGACTCACTGTATAATTAATGCTGCTTGGATATATTATATGATGCAGACATATTGATCATGCATTTTAATGTTTTAATGTGTTATTTTATTTTAAAACAAAAATGGGACAACATAACTTGCTATTTTTGCCACGGTTGTAGTTATTTGCTGTGGCATTGTTGCTTCTTATAGTCGGAGAGTTGCTACCCACCTGAAAGCATGTACCTCAGTCTCTCTTACTTTCAGTTTTTATGTTTCCTCAGCATGCTATGTATGGGTTTTATAAGTGCTGTGCTGGCTCTTTTATATTTGAAATGTTTACATAAAAATGTTCAGACTATTTGTGTACACCATTTTCCTATTTAGTGACTTATGTACCCAGCAGTTTTGTTATTTGGAAACATTCTGTAAGAAGTTTCCTTTTTCCTTTAGGCTAAAGTTACCGGTAGCCGCTCCTCAGGTGAGATAGATGAAGCTTTCAGAGATGCACATGCTAACGAAGCAGGAGCTGTCACAACACCAGAAGTTGCAGATGATGTTTCAAAAATTAAACTTTCTGAAGAGAAAGTTCCTCTGTGAAACCAAGGACTCAACCGCTGGCAGAAACCCCAAGTACTTTGATGGCTGTTTTATTTTTTCTCATGTTTTCTATTAATTTAATTTTGCTTTCAAATGAATGATAAGTTTTTGAAATTAGTAACCAGTAATGGTGATGACAGTTTGGGGATATGAGATCTTTCATTTTATAAACAATATTTATGTAGCTGAATGTTTATTGTCAATACTTCTATAATGTTAATGTTCTGCTTCTATACTTAGATTAATTTGCAGTTCATTATATGTTCTGTTTCTTTCTGTTTCTTTTCTTAGGTTATGTATTAAAGCTGTCATTACTGGGATTTCAAGTTTGATTGGGTCATAGAGTAGTAAAAACAGAAGATTGTCCCTGGGAATGGTTACATTTGTCTGTGTCTTTCATAAACATTTTGATAGGCTGTGTCACTGATAATGTCATTAATAAAGTCATTAATAAAATGTTATAAACTGGTAACAAATATCACATTGCACATGTAGTCAGCTTGTATGCCTTTTGTTCGTACAAGTTGATCCCACATGCAGTGTAGTTTATTATTATTATTATAGTCATCTCATCCTGGCTTACCTATTGGCCAGTTTCTTTAAGCCACCCCATCTTTCATTTAATGCCATCTTTCTTTTTTGAAAAATATGGGCACTAACACCATATCCCTATGTGTCTCTAAGCCATGACAGGATTACCTTTATCTTACCTTCTTTTTTTGTGCATGAAGTCTTGTCTGTGGTGAGTTTGCATCTGACTTTCTTCCTTCATGGTTATTCTTGGATATGTTTATATATGTTTGCTTTTGAGTAAAGTAATAAAAATCTGAACTAAATTTTTGAGTTCTCCATGACTGACCAAACCTTTTTTTTCCTCGGTTCAAGTCTGCCTACTCCATCATTTTTTTTGTTTGTGACCTTGTTTGTCCACTGTATGTAAAAATAAATATCTTATTTGGTATATGATATATGTAAGGTTAAGAAAGTGTACATTTTGCTTGTCCATGTGATCACAGAAACTATGACTGTGTCTTGACCACAGTTGTTTTTCTAGATTTTCAGTGACCTCTATTTTTCTAATATCATGCTGTTAGACTTTCAGTGACTTCTTGTTTAGTGTACAAGTATCACACTTTGAGACTTCTCATGATCTCTGCTTTTCTCATATCACACTCTGAGATTTTTAGTGATCCTTACTTTTCTCATGTCACACATTAGACTTCTGGTGATCTCCGCTTTTCTAGTATCACTATACCTTTTTTCAAACAAGAAATGAGGCTAGCACATAGTAAAGTGATGGAGTTATGTATTTGGTTATGTAAAGTAATGTGTATAGTTAGCCCAGTGATCGTGCTAGGATTTTTCAAAACCGTACAATTGTGCCCATCTTTACATGAAGTACTTTCCTGAATACCAGTCTTCTCAGAACACCATTTCAGAACTTTATACCTTTTTTTTAAAATGTAAAATTAAACGCACTTTACAGCGGAAAGTAAATGTGTGAGTTTTTTATTCGGGGCAAGATTTAGTCTTTAAAAAATGCTCACATGCTGATTCAAAGTCACAACTGGCAAATTCTCCTCCATGCAGCATCATCATACTGCTGGCCTGAGTATCCTCCAACCGATTTCACTGGTTGCTTTTTACTAGGTTCTTAATAACATAAATCTGATATAGTATCTGACAAGCTCCAAAAATTTAGGGTTTTCTCTTTTTTTTTAAATCAGTAATTTATCGGTAATTGCTGGTTAATGTGATTACTGGTTAGCTTTTAACAAAAAAATAGAAAAGACACTTTAAACACAACTGAAGTAAATGAAGACATATCCAAAGTAAATGAAGATGCATCTAAAATGCTTTGGCTACTATATTTTTGAAAGTTAACCATACAACATTATGCTCTATCACTTTAATATGACACTGGAAATCAGTTAAAACTGGCAACAACAACAGAAGAAAACACTACAAAATTATTAGAAGCCACCATAGTGTATTTTGCTACAAAAAACTATCAAGATGAAAACACAAATGCTGAAGGTTAGAGCAAAGATGAGGCCTGTTTGGTTTGTTACAGCCATTAACTGAGTTACCAACTAATAGCCAGTGAATAGTTGTTAACAAATGTATGTGGATGCAGCTTTTGCATTTAATGTTGATTGCTTAATAGGTGTTATTTTTTTTAAAATGTGTATACAATGCTTTATTATTCAATCTTATGTATGCTAAATGAAACAAATAATCCTATACATTCACTGTATTTTTTTTTATTATTCACATTCACAACTGTAACAGATGTATTGAGACAGTTACATAGATTTTATTTGAGTGAATATTGTAAAACTTTATGTATAGCTACCTTGTTTGTATTGGATACATTTTTATCATTACATAAAGAGCTTTGCTGCTTCATGTTTGTAGCTTCCACACACACAAGTCATTTTTCTTCTGTCCTCATAATGAAAATGAAAATGTGTTTGTGGCGTATGAACATAGCAGTTAATTTATTTTTGATGAGCTGCTTGTACTGTTGAAATTTGCAGAGTTTATGATTATTCTCCACTTTCCTGGAGTATTGTCTGGAATATTGTCAGGTTATAATTCGTTAGGTTGCCTTCCTTTTATTTTCAGCCATCGTCATTTGTACCACTGTGTTACACTTTCACAAGTAATTTCTTACAGTCAGTACCAGACTTATAAACATGACAGTGTTTTTCAGATTTATGATTACTCAGATTACTTCTTCATAACTGTTCTAATAATTCAGATCCCATTTTCTCTTTTATTTGTGTAATAGACCTATGATTTTTTTTTGTGTGTTCCATGTTAAAGCTCTGACCTTTTTGTTGTTTTTCAGTCAAATAGCTCTGTTCTGTCTATAGTAGTAGATCTGTGACTTCTGTTATTCTAGTAGTGGAGCACTGGCTGTATGTTGTTCCAGGAGTAGATCTCACCCTCTGTGTTATTTTTCTAGTTGTAAAGCTCTGACCTCTGTTGTTCTTGTAATAGTAGAGCCCCTGACCTTCTCTATTGTTATTCTGGTTGTAGAGCTCTGACCCTCATTGTTGATCTAGTAGTAGAACTTTGACCCTATTTGTTGTTTTAATTGTAGAGCTCTTAACTCTGTTGTTTTGTTGTTGCTTAATTAAGTAGATATCTGACCTTTTCTGCTGCTGTTCTAGCAGTTGAACACTTACCAGCTATGTTGTTGTAGTGGTGATACACTGATTTTGTTGTTTGTCAGCTTTTGTCAAGCATGTAACATGACTGTTCTGATTGTTATATATGATGTTACTTTCACTTGGTGCACAACAGAGTCAGCCAATGAAAGAATCTGTTTTGAAGCAGACCAAATTTTCAAGGACCAGTTTTGCTTAGTATCTTGCAGAAAACTTTTTTTTAAGTTATTAGAAAACATTTTCAGAGCTTTAATTTTCTTTAGTTTAACAGACTATAATAGCAAGTGAAGGGCCATTTCTTTTTTCTGATTTATGCACAAAGCTACACACCAAAAGCTAGTTATCTCACAGTGTTTACGTAACATCATCGTTCTAATATTTTCTCATTGTATGCTGACAGATTTATGTTGACTGTGGAAGTTGTAACCCATCATGTTATGATGGAAGAAAAAAAAAAAAGAAACCTAATTATTTTCATTTAAACTAAGTTCAAGCATTTTTCATTTGTTATATTCTGAGTTATAAATGTTCATCACTGCAGTTCTCTACACTGTGAACTTTTCATTCTTTTGTTTTTTTGTCTGCTTGAGGGTGCTTACTATCCACAGAAAACAGCTAACACCAGACACCACACAGAAAAATAAATGGTTAGTGATTAGGAAGATGCTTGTTCATTGTTTGGAAGAGACTTCATCTTGGTCAGGATATTCCTATATCTTGCACCATTTACTAATTTAGTGGATTCAAGTCCCAGCAGTGGGGATTTTTTCTTGTGCCCACCAAAAAGGCCCCAGGGTCTACCCAGCCTCCAAAAATGGGCACCAGATTCTGGTAAGGTAAATGCAGCGGCCAGGCATGATACTGACCACATCACAATGTCCTGCGCCCGGGGTCATTGAAATACCATATCCCTAATATGCCTTAATGGCAAGGAAATGGGGATTTTATCTATCTTTACTACTCCTATCTATATTTGCTTGGCCTCCTGTTGTGAAACACATCAGAATAAGTGTTGTAGTCTTCATAGACACTCCAAGCACCTGCGCCAGTCTACATTGAAGATGTTTCCTAGAGCATTGTCCAGACAGGGGCCATCTGGCCTACTCTTTTCTCTTATTGTGCAGTTTCTGTACATTAGGGGATTTTTAACATGGAAAACAATTCAGACAAATGTTTGATCTCATTACCTAGAGACTGCAGGATTCAAACCCATGACCTCCAACCCCAAGGTGAATGTTTAACCCCAAGACCACACACCCACCCCAACCAAAAGTTACACAAGACAAAGTAGTTACTCATTGTTATGGAAATCTGATTTGAAAATGAAATAATGTGAAATGAAGGTGTAAAACCAGCAGAAAGATACAGAGGAAGGCCAAGAAAGAGTGTACTAAATAATGTAAGTGTGGCAGGACACTGAATGTGACAGAAATTCCAATAGTTGCTCATGCTTGTTCTTGGAATGTAAACAAACTGACAGGTCGTTCAACAGATAAACTTTTAAAATTAAAATTGCACACTACATCCACATTTGTTCAGTACTTCAGAGTTTTATAATTACCTCCCTGCTTTACCAAATTATTCGAATTCTTGTTATTTTTGTATGTGTGTGTGTCATATATGGACTTTTGTTCAAGATATTGATGGAATTATTGCATTCCAAGGCTTATTGTATGTGTAAAATAAAGGGTGTAAATTATAGGAAAAAAATATTCCTTGTTGACTTTGTTGTATTGTACCACATTATTCTTGAAGCCTCACTGGTGATCAGAAAAAAGGAGATGGAATATATCGGTCACGTGATGAGAAGAAACAATTAGAGAATCCCAAAACAAGCTGTCAAGTGGAACACAACAAGCCGAAGAAAAAGAGGTCGACACGTGAAACTCTAATGAGGACACTTTTAAGGTAGGCCAAATTAGTAGTCATAAAATCCATTGATGATATTGAAAAGCTCGCTGAAAACAGGAAAGCTTGGCAAACTACCATGCGAGACGTATGTGACATTTAACGGCACGGGAAGGATGTAAGATTCTTGAATGAAAGTGTCATGTTGAGGGAGCAGCACAGAAATCTTTTTTTTTTCTTTAATGGAATACTGGAATCCGTTTCTAGTTTTAGTAAGACAGCAATTTTTGTGTGTGTGTCTGTTACTGCACATTTTATGCTCAAGTTCCGTCGTGTCTCTCACCAGTTACGAGTCCATAGTAGAAGATGACTGTTTGCCAGGACGTTTACGATTCCCCCACCCACCGACTGAGACGTTTGCGTTTTGTTTCATTATTGTACCCGTACAGCCAGGTTTCATCACTTGTTATGACATTTTTCAGAAAGTTTTCATCAGCGTTTCAACGGTCTGACAGTTCCTGACTGGCTGTGACACTTTTTGCTTCTCTCTCAAGAGACGGCACATAAATTTTGCACAGTGAAGTAATAGAAGTTGGTATTGTACAGGGTCCGGCATAAAGCATAGTAGTGCGCAGAGACTGAATACGTGTGAAAAAAAAACATGACCTCAGAGATGCAGCAGACAAACTGTTATTTTTAACAATGGCTTCTTGGCGAACACAACATTGCGCATTCACTATTGAAATTTATTTTTAAAGTGGAGAATCGTCTATTACTGTACAACGAAAGTTTCGTCGCCATTTTGAGCTGCATCCCCGTGATAATGTTCCCGATCGGAGAACAATTTTACGGTGGGTCAAAAAAAATTAAAGAAACCGCTAATTGCCTTAATAACAAGTCCACTGGTCGTCCAAGAGCTCAACAGACACCTGAACGAATTCAAGAAATCCGCTTTGCTTCGTTGCCCTCGGCGATCAGCTGTTTGGCACGCTTTGGCACTTGCTATGTCGGATATCTTGCTACGTCACATCATTCATAATCATCTGTATTTCCACCCTTACAAGTTGCAAGTTGTGCAGCGACTGAATAATCTGGATAAAATTAACGACTTAACTTTGCTACCGATTTTCTAGCACGCATTGAAGAAAATCAGAATTTGCTCGTAATGATTGATGAAGCACATTTTGAGTTGCCAGGAAGTGTAAACATGCAGAATTTCAGATACTGGTCAATTGAAAATCCACAAGAACTGCACGAGAAACCGCTCCTTGTGAACGAGTAACAATGTGGTGTGGCGTTGCATCATTCGGCGCCATTGGCCCATATTTTTTGGAAGACGAAGGTGGGCACCCTCTTCCTGTTAATAGCAACCACTATGTCCAGATGCTAACTGAATACTTCATTCCAGAGTTGGTCAATACCAGTAAAAGAGACTAATATGGTTTCAACAAGATGGAGCAACTGCCCACTCAGTCCATGGCCATGCTGCGACAATTATTTCCCAGTCGTCTTATTTCCAGATTTGGGGATATTCATTGACCGGTAAGGTCACCGGATTTGTCGGCCGCAGCTTCTTTTTGTGGGGGTATCTCAAGAACACGGTGTAATGCTAGTCGACCACAGTCAACTGCAGACCTAAAGGATCGAATCCGACTCTGCATTCAAAATATCCCTTTAAACATGTTAAATGGTGTTATGTAGGAATTTTCCAGACGCCTGGCTGAATGTATCAAATGTAATGGCGGGCATCTAACCGGCATAATTTTCAAAACCTAAATATGATTGTCAGTAATAATAAAATTACCCACTTTTCTGAGTTTCATTTCACGTTTTTTTTTCTTTTTTACCAAAAACGTGTATGCCGCTTAATTTATTTTCCATTTTTAAAATCCACCTTTGCTTTATGCCGGACCCTTGGCCGGATTAAGACCCTTAAGGCCATAAGCACTTAAAATTTAGGTGTCCCATATATATGAAATTCAAAATGTAAACAATATTAAACCATAAAATACAATTTTATTTATTGAAATTTACAGTAAGATGGAAAATAATGTTTATTTTGTATACTTCCATTTTATTTATATTTGAGAAGTTTTCTCTTACTTTTTAAAAATTAAATCTTTGATCAGATCCTCAAAACTAATCTTATGTAACACATCTGCTTCTATACTTAATAGAGATAAGGCATCCAGCCTGCCTTGTTGCATAGTTGTTCTGATGGGATTTTTAATATAATTCAACAGAGAAAATGAACGCTCAGATGAGCAATTTGTGACCATTAATGTTAAAAATATACGAAAGCCAATGTCTACATTTGGAAAGGCACACTCAATATTGTCTTCTACAAATATTTTATAAAGTTCAGCATGACTGAATCTTGTTTTTACATTTTTTTGTTGCAATGAACTTATGGCGCACATATGAATGAAACCGCTGAAGGTCAGCCGAGAAATTACTGTTGGTAAGCATCAATCAGCTTTTGACAGCACTGAGAATACTTTTCACTGTTAGTAGATGATGACATTATGTGGCACATCACTTAGAAAAGAAAATATCTCTGCTATTTCCTTCTTTTCATCTCAGTTTCAAGTTTGTCAACAATTATGTAAAAGGTAGTGATACGAAATTTATCTCTGGCATTCAGATATACTTCTGTAACACACAATAATTAGTGTATAAGTATACACCTATACACGAAACACTGCAGTAAAGCTGTGATATCAAAATGTATAAACCTATAAAAAAAGTAGGAACAGCTTTATTACTTAACGACCACGAAGTTGTGACGTTTCGGCGTGAGCCTTAGTCATATAAACACACACAGGACGAAGAATTAGAGAGAGGAGATGAAGTATAGATTAACATGAATGCCCAGACACAGAGGCAAATCTGATTTCTGGTAACAGCCATCAAACAGTGTCACGCAAATGACACAAGCCGCCTGGCGCTTGAGAACCGCTACATTCGGGACTGTGGGACGCTGTAACCACGCGATTTGAACTTTTATTCACCTACACATAACATTCTCCTCTCTACAATCATAATCCCTCTCCCTTTCATGTAGATAGATCCACCTAGCACACATCACAAGTCTCTATTTCAACATTCTCTACGCTTCAGCATGCTCTTTTCTGTACATTTCCGAAATAGCACATTTTGAACGTTGCAACGGGCGCATTTCTGAACGTATGTCGGTGACGCTCCATATTCTTTCACTGTGTTTCTAGAAAAATTAACGTTGGATAACCTACATATTCTTTCAAGCTAAGTGCTATTTTATTTATTTTTTAACATAGGATTCATGTGAATCTATACTTTATCTCCTTTCTCTGATTCTTCGTCCTGTATGTGTTTGTATGATTAAGGCTCACGCCGAAACGTTACAACGTTGTGGTCACTAAGTGATAAAGCCGTTCCTACTTTGTTCATAGTTTATACATTTAGATATACTTCTAGTGCATCTCCTTCTTTCTGATACGTTTGTGAGTTGTAGCTGCCTTGTAATAAACATCTGGTAGGATTCCCTTTTAGCTGCTTCATATCTTTCAAATTTATCTCGTGAAGTGCACAGTTGGTCAGCTAATAATACATACAAATCTGCACATATTTTTAAGCTCACATCCTCACTTTGTAGAACGTGGCTTACTCTGTGAAAATTCTGCAAAATCTCATTCCAAAAATTCAACATAAAAACGAATTCTAACTCTTGCATCTTATCTGCAATATTATTTGCTTCTCTTCTAGCGTCTCCTTTTTGTGACTGGCCTTCGATTGTATATTCTAATGCTTCTAAAATTTAAGGAAAGATTTCAAAATTGCTGCTATTGCTATAGCATGTGCCTCTCAACTGGTATCAGAGAGGGATTTTAAGACGCTTTCATTTCCAATACAACCTTTAAGAATTTTCCACCGGCCACTTGAGGCTGAAAAAAGGTATAGAGTAACTGCACTGTAGAGAAGAAATTAACTGCCTCTTGATAGCAGTCAACATCACTTCGGCCTACCAGATTTAGTGAATGAGCTGCACAGGGCGCATATATAGCAAACTTGTTTCTAACATTTTTTTTTGCCGCATCACCTTATAACGCCCAGACATGCTAGCAGCGTTGTCATAAGACTGACCCCTACATTTTGAAAAGTTTAGCCTACATGCTTCACCTGATTTCCCACTTCCTCACCAGTATGGCTTTTCACTTCCAGAAAGGTTAAAAAGCGTTCAGTAGGCTGTCCATCTTTTAAGTACCTAAGTACAACACTTAACTGATCGATATGTGATAGATCTGGTGTTGAATCAACTGACAAACTAAAAGAACCAGAAGATTTTACTTCGTCAACAATGAGCACATTGCCCTTTTGTGCCATTAGTTCAATGAGTTCCTCACAGGTGGTTTTGGCAGGCTATGGAACATTTCTGTGTTCCTTCCCCCCCCCCCCCCAACTCTTTTCCTGTGATGCATTTTTCTTAATGGTTAATCCAGCCCTGGACGGACCCTATGTTATTGTTAGAGCTCGGTAAAATCATCAACTTTTAGACCTGACGTCTAGCCACACGATACCACGTCTGTTACTTTACTGTGCGAAAGCTGTGTTCTTCATATTTATTTTAAAAAAATGAATAAATTTTGTAGCATCCGAGTTTTTCAATCAAAATTATGTGACACAAAATTTTACTGGTGCCTTCCGCAATTTCACAGACATTTCGGCGATGATTTTCGCACGTTCTCAACGTTATCGTCGTGCCGTAACGTGGATGACCGTCCAGTTCTGAGATTGTCCTTTAATAAATTTCTGCCCGATTTGAAACGTCAGCACCATTCTTAACATTTGTGCTGCTGAGGCAAGTTTACTGTAACATGTGACAAGTTTTTGTCAAAGGTTTTGCCAGTTTCACACAGTTTCTACCTCTTTCCGCGGAAATTCACCACTCTTCAATGTCATATTTCTACCTACTAAAAAAGGCACATGAGACAAGTTCAATCTGCTGGATGTACTCGATGACCTAATTAACGTGGCGTGTTCTAGTAAAGGGGGAAGATAAAGCTCAAGGTAACTGCCACATATCTAATCTATCCAGTCTGTTGTGTTGATCCGAGGATGGCCTATTTAGAAAATTCGTTTTTTTTTTTTTGGACCGACTCCTTCTCGTGACGTTAAACGTCACATAGAGCTCGCAAGGTAGTTCGCCAATTTTTTCTGTTTTCTGCGAGCTTTTCGACCTCATCAAGGGATTTTATGCCTATTAATTTGGCCTCAATGTCTTCTTTAGAGTTTCACGTGGTCTGCCTCTATTTCTTTCGCCTGTTGTGTTCCACTTGATAGCTTGTTTTGGAATTCTCTGATTGTTTCTTCTCATCACGTGACCAACATATATCCATCTCCTTTCCCTGATCACCCATGAGATTGGTTGTTGTTCAGTCATCTGTCTTATCTCTGCATTGTTCTTGAATTCTGTTCACTTGATGCCGAGTATTTTCCTAATGCATTTGTTTTCAAAAGAGACTAATTTGTTGTCTATTTCTTTAGTTGTTTTCCAGCTTTCGCATGCATAAATGAGGGTGGATATTACATTTGAATTGAATAGTCTTAACTTGGTTTTTGTGCTTATAACTTTTGAATGCCATATGTTCTCAAAATTCTTGAAGATCGATGCTGCTTCTGCAATTTTATTTCCAACTTCCTTTCTGGTGTCACCATCCTGGTCTATGTAGCTGCCAAGGTATGCAAACTGATTGACTTCTTCAACATCTGTCCCTTCTATGTGCATTTTTCCATTTTGATTAATGGGAAGTTTCATTATTTTTGTTTTGTCCTTGTTAATTTCAAGCCCTGTTTTGCTAGCCAGTGAAGAAAGGATATCTGTTTTTTCTTGCATGGAAATTACATTGTTACTGATAAGAGTTATGTCATCAGCAAAATCAAGATCTTCTAGTTGGGATTCCATGTGCCCAATCAATACCTGTGTTACCTGTGCAGCATTTTTTTCATTATGAAGTCTATTGCACTTCCAAAAAGCAAAGGACATCCTTGTTTCACACCTGTTTCAATCTGTAACCATTCGCTCCTCCCTTCTGTTTTGACTGCACAAACGTATCCATTGTAGAATTCCTTAATGATGTTGACAATTTTAGATGGTATTCCATATAGACTTAAAATACTCCACGATGAATTTATGTATATGCTATCAAATGCCTTTTTAAAGACTATGAAGTTCAGTATTAATGGTTTCTGCTTTTCAATATGTTCTTCAAGTATTATTCTTAGAGTAAAGATCTGGTCGAGACATCTTCTCCCTTTTCGAAATCCTGCTTGTTCTTCTCCCATTGCGGTATCCTCTATATCTTTAAGTCTATTCAAATGACCCTGCAAAATACTTTTGACACAACTGATATTACGTTTACTCTTCTCCAATTGTTACAGTCACCAAGGTTGCCTTTTTTTGGTATTTTAACAATGATTCCTTTTTTTCCATTTAGAAGGGACCTTTTCTTCTTTCTAAATCTTATTAAACATTCTCTGTAGTTGTCTTATGTTGTCATTGTTGATAGCTTTTAACACTTCGGGTGTTATTTCATCTTCACCTGCTGCTTTGTTGTTAGCCATTAAATTCACTGCTGTTTCAATTTCATGCAATGTAATTTCATCTAGGTTGACAATTAATTGTTGGGCTGGTAAGTCGGTTTCAATGTTTAACAATTCTTTTGAGTGTGGTCAATTAAGTATTTCTTGGAAGTGTTCAGCCCATCTTTGCTTTTTGGTCTTTACTTGATGTTAATAGTGTTCCAGTTTTGCTAAGGATTGGTCTTTCTTTAGATGTAATAGTACCTGTTAGCCTCTTTTGTATGTTATATAGTTTTGCTGTCTCCTGTTTTTGCTGCTTTTTCTGCCTCTTTCGCTATATTGTTTATGTATTATCTTTTATCCCTTCTAGCTGAACTTTTTACTTTCTTGTCTATTTCTTTGCATGTAGCTTTCACCAGATCTTTTCCAAGATCTGTTTTTCATTCAACATGTCTATTTTGGCTGCTCGTCTCTCATGTATGTACTTCCATTTGTTTTCTGATATCCATGCTTTTCTATTTGGTTTTTTTTCGTCCAGGGCTTGCTTTTGCTGGTGTGATTATGGCTGTGCTGTAAGAATTCCATTATTTATCTATCAATCAATCAGGTGCGTAGGCGATCATTTCTCTCCACAATTCACTGTCTTTAGACTTGATTATGATATCCGCCGGTGACTTTCTTCCTAGCCACACTGACATCCCATCCATAACTTCTCTCTCTGTCTTCCTCTGTCTCTTCTTCCTTCAATTTTTCCTGTTGCCACAATGTGTTCCAATTTTCCTCTTCTCAGAAAATGTCCTACAAATCTCGCTTGTCTGCCTCTGATCTTTGTTGTGATTTGCCTTTTAACTCCAGCCTTTCTTAAAACTTCTTCGTTGGTTTTCTTAGCTGTCCATGGTACCTTCAGCATCCTTCTTATGAACCACATTTCCGTGGCCTCCATTTCTCGTTGTACTCTCTAATTCATGGACAATGCTTCACATCCATAAAACAAAATTGGCTCAATGTAACATTTAAGTACTTTGAATCTTGTTTCAATTGATATGGATCTGTTCCACAAGATGTTTCTCATTTTCTGGAATGTTGACTTGGACTGAGCACGTCTGCTTTTTATTTCATTGTGACATTTCCCATCAGCTGTTATAATGTAAGTACTTGAATCTATCAACTTGTTTCAGATTTGTGCCACCGATGGTAATGCTACATTTTGGTGATATTCGTTTCTTTGAGATGACCATCACTTCAGTCTTCTTTTTATTCAGTCTTAGACCTTTACTTTTACCTTACGAACCACGATGTCCAGAAGAGCCTGTAGCTCCCCTTCACTTTTAGCAATCAGAACTGTGTCGTCTGCATATCTTAAGTTGTTAAGGTTGTAACCGCCAATAGATATTCCTGACAAACGCTCTATATTTCTCATTAATTTGTCGCTGTACAGGGAAAAGAGGTCAGGATATAGAACACATCTATACCTATCTCCTCTACTTCACTGGGTGTTGTGGAATGCTTGGCAAGTTCCTGATTGAAATTATTGTTAGTATTCTCTTCTCGTAGGCTATGGCTGTTTATCTTTCTGCGTTTGATTTCTTGTGTAGGCTTTTCAGTTTTAGTTTTATTTTCCCTATACACAGATTGTGATCACTGTTGATATTTGCATCCCTATAAGCCCTTACATCTATTAGAGATGTTATGTATTGGTTTCTAATACAAAAATGATCTGCCTGATTTCTAGTTCTATCATCTGGAGATATCCAGGTTGTTTTATGTATTTCTTTGTGTGTAAATATTGTGCCTCCAATGACCATGCTCTCTGTTAGACATATTTCAATTTATCTTTCTCAGTTCTGATTTACCATGTCAGTTCCTTCTTTCCCCATTACTTTTTCGACGTCGGTGTTATCGTAGCGTTGAAGTCCTCCTTAGTAATTAGGATGTCGTGTTTAGGGATTTTGTTAATGATTTGTTGTAATTGGTGATAGAAATCGTCTTTCACCTCATCATCTGCATCGATGACTCATATACAGATATATATTGGATTTTTACCGTTGACAGGAATATTTTTTAAGTCATATGACTGAAAATGTACAGTATAGTAAAATAGCTTCTTACGACATTGCCAAGTATACAGAGGCAAGAAAATATACAAATGTCTAAAGTAGAACAACCATATGGTTAGTTCGACATGGCCAAATGGGAGACATTCAGAAAAGAATCTGCACATATCAAGAAGTAATATTTTATCTCGTACAGTTTTCAATGTTGGTCTGCTTTTGCTATTAGTATTATTATTCATTCATTCATTTGCATGTCCCTTGCGGAACTTTATCTCCCTAACGGCACTCCTGTAGGCCTCTCGGTTGTGAGCAAGATAGCCTGCTCCTGGTGCATCCATTTCCAGATCATCAACGATGTCTTGCAGCCATCTTCGCCTTGGTCTTCCTCTCTTACTTTTTCTCATTATGTACCCTTCCAAGACGGTTTTCTCTAGATTATCATGACGTTTAATGTGCCCAAAATATTTAAGTTTTTTTTTGTTTAATCCTCTTTACTAGCTAGCCTTCTTCAATATTAAGTTCTTGTAGTACAGATATATTTGCTATTTTTTGTGCCCATGATATTTGAAGAACTCTTCAGTAGCATTTACATTCAAAGGCATTTATGTCTTTCTCAGCTGTTTTGTTATTATTATTATTATTAATTTATTTATTTCATGATTTGTTGGTTGGTTCTTCCGCCAAACATCTCACATTTTCGAAAATGACTTCATCTGGAATTACATCTGGGTCTTTGAGTTCACTAATTAATGTAGGCACATCCGTGCCACGAGCTGTATCAGATCTGTCACGCTTCTTCTGTTTCTCCGAGTTAGAACTTGTTTTCTTACTTCTCTTTCTCTTGCTGAAGCTATGTATTCTCGTATCCGTGTCCAGTCTAGAAGAACTATGAAGAAAGTATGGCACACCACCTTTTTCTAAATCTCTGGAAATAGAATACGTGTGATTTTGGTATCCTGTTCTGACCGACTGATACGTATTGATTACTCTTGAAAGTGGAATGATTCGGGAAACTTCATAGTGGCGTTTTGACAGTGGATTGTTCCTTTTGAAGGAATTTTCTAATGGAAGACTTCGTGATAAATCTAACACATGCACTGACCTATAATGAGGTCTGATAGCAGATGACCTTGTGGTAGCAGATAAGGACCTCTTTTTACATATAGATGTCGAAGTGTTGCTGTAGTCTGCTCTGTTTCCAGATTCTCTAAATGTGGCAAGGTCAAAGCTGGTTTTGGATCGTTGAAGTTTACGATCTCTGGTCCACTTTATACTTCGAATATTTCGTCTTGAACAATCATTCATCGTCTTCTCGCTTGGGAGAAAGCACTCGTCTTGCAGTAAACGAGTTGTTCTGCTTTTCGTTCTTTCTCTTTCTCCGTACATTGCTGAAACTGCCTGAGTGCGTCTGGATTTTCCCGGGCTAGTAAATGGATTGAGTTGTTTCAAGTGGACTCTCTGGTGAGATACTCCGTGCTTGATTTTGTTCATATCGTTCACCGAGTTATCTCCATCTACACCAGAACTCTTACCAACAGCTCGGAACTTTGGTATTTCTCGAGGGATCATTATCGATTTTCCTTGAGTCCAAAACTGGTTTTTACAAGCCTCAGAACCAAGTTCAAGTTCCTTAAATTCGACTGTCTGATAACTCAAGCTCTGATTTCTTGGCCCTGATCTCCTAGCGTCGTCTTGCTCCGCAGAGAAAGTTAATGCCCTGTGTGGACTTTTTGGTATGCAGTAGCCATATTGGTTTCCCGAGTTTTGTTCAGTTTTTTGATGACGTGCTGGATGTCTGTAGTGTTTCAGTCTCTCCTTGTATTGCGATGCAGTGATGGCGTAATCTTCGCTGCCGTATACAGACTGGTTGGTGAGGACACTGAAGATTGATTTAGATGTCGGAGAAAATGGGTTTCTCTCACATTTATCTCGATAGTTGTTTTCATCTTCAGTGTCCTCGGAATAAAAGTCATCGTGTCTTGGTGGCATGAAGCTTGGGTTGATCTCAGTCATTTCGCTCTTTGAGACAGTACTCGATAAAACACTTGAACTTAATGTCTTCTTGTTGTCTTGTGATTTGTTGTTGTCGTGTGTCTTGTTATCTTTCATCTTGATTTCTTCATCGACATTGTGTTCGTTCTGCACGGAAAAGTTACGTAGATTTATCGTGATCTGCGATCGAGACTGACGCTTGCGAGGTTTTTCTTTAACTAATTGAGCGTCGCTTTGACCTAGATCTCCTAGAGGTAAGTAAATTCTTAGAGAAGCTGGGGTAGCTATAGACGAGAAAGGTATACGCAAGCTCTCTTGTATGACATCCTCGTCCACTAGTTCAATACCTTCGTCTGAATCTGTATAACATTTGTCGTCACTTGAATTGAAAACACCTCCATCTTCTCTTGTGTTTTCGAAATTTGTATGGACCGATTTTATAGAGCTGTTGGATTTTCGCCCCTGCCGCAGCTTTAAAATTAATGTGTTATTGAAGTCTTCATTATTATATTGGTGTGTGCTATACCCACTAGCTCTTTTGTTTGTGGCATGTTCTTGATTATCCATCCATATTCTTTGACCCGGAGTTTCCACAACACCAGCGAAAGCTTTCCCATGCTCTGCTGTCGGTATAAAGAGTGAGTCATCAACATCACTAGCCTTTACTTGTTGCACTGAGAATGATGACGCCGACTTCAATGGTGGATTCGAGAGGTCGACCTTAGAAATATGAGGAGAAGGCATTGGACTTTCTTCCCACTCACAGTCTTGTCTATGCTGTCCAATTTCATAACTACGGACATCGCCTGAGACGATCTTCTAGCTTCTGCACTGACTTTCATCTCGCTTGTTTCACGGCCTTCCTGAGAGCCTTTATCTGGAGGATTTTGTGCCGGAATACTTGTGTCGTCAGGTGCAAACTTTTGTGTTCTCTGGTCTATTTCCATTTTAGAACCATTTTCAAGCTTTTCTTTTTTCTTCGCTTCAGTTGTCAAACCAGAAACTTTTAAAATCATCTTTGCAAAACCTCCAAAAAATGAGCACCTTCGTTTCGTAGAATATAGAGTTTCACGCGGTGTGAGAGACGATTTATCAACTTCTTCCTTTAAATTATCCAACACAGAAGGCTGTTCTGTTTTTACCGATGAACAGTTGCTTTCATTGACATCTATAGACAGTCTTCTTTCTTGATCAGAAGTGGTTTTACGCGTGCCAGTATCACTCTTGAATTTGATAATCTTTCCTGCGGACCGAACCAGAGAAAGAACATTGTTGCGGAGAACGGTATGTACATTTTTATTTGCGCCGTCTCTGGATTGTTCATCAGTGTCATATATATCCACCTCATCAGGCGCGTCTGATTGCTGAAATCTTTGCATTTCATCACTTTTCCTCGCAACTTCATTTTCCGTTTGGAATTCTTTTCTCCGTGGTACACTCCGGCCAAGCAGAAAATGTCGGAATTCTGAAATAGGAAAACTCACAGAACTGGACTAAATATACAGATAAATGTCGGTTATCATTTTTATAATTACATTCTAATCCCTCCCCAGCTCCTTCTTTCAGTAAAAACACTATACAATTTATCTACAAATACTTATCTAAGCGAAATTTCGGAAAACTTCACATTTGTATATATATATATATACACACACACACACACACGAGGAGCGTTCAGAAAGTAATGCACCACATCGTTTTTCTCAGGTCCTGTTTATTCAAAGAGCATGAAATTTATACACAATATTCATGGATATGTATTGTAAACATCGGTATTTTCAACTTAATCCCCATCAACTTGTACGGCTTTACGCCAGCGCGAAACAAATGCATGTACTCCTAGCCAGTACCAGATTTTCTTTTGATTATGTAGCCATTTCATCGCTTCATGAATCACTCCTTCGTCATCTTCAAATCTTATCTCTCAGAGTACATCTTTAAGTGGACCAAATAGATGGAAATCAGAGGGTTCCAAATCAGGACTATAGTGTGGATGGTGTAGTACAGTCCAACCCGATTTAGTGATTTCTTCCCGTGTTGCCAGACTTGTGTGAGGGCGCTCATTGTCGTGTAGGAGAAGCAAGTCTGCTGGATTTTTTCTGCGGCCGAGCTCTGCGAAAGCGTTGATTGAGTTTGTTTTTTTTTCAATGTCTTAACGTAAGCTTGCGAATTGATTGTCTCTCCTTTTGGCATAACATCCACAAGACTCACACTATCAATTTCTCAAAAGGCAGTGATCATGACCTTTCTAGCTGAAGGAGTTGTCCTGAATTTCTTTATTCGTGGTGATTGCGGATAATGCCACTCCACTGTCTGTCCTTTTGTCTCAGGTTCAAAATGATGTGCTCAAGTTTCGTCACCTGTTACGATCTTAGCCAAAAAGTTTTCTCCATCAGCATTGAAACGCTCCAACAATTCAGAAGAAATTGCTTTCCTTTGCAATCGATGGTCATTTGTGAGACTTCAAGGAACCATCTTGCGCAAACCTTAGAAAATCTGAGAGCTTTTATAACTACATTTGCACTACCATTGCTGACTGACAGCTTTAAGGCCAGTTGTTGAGTGGTGATACGCCTATGAGTAAGAATAATGCCCTCAGAGCATTTCAACATTTCTGCACTGGTGGCTGTGGCAGGACGTCCACAGTGCGGCCTGTCATGCAACTCCTTATCTCCACTTATTGATTCTTTGAATCTCTGAACCAAACGACTGACTGTACTCCTGTCGACTGCAAAACTTCCATACACATCGCATAGACGCTTGTGAATGTTCACAACAGTTTCCTTCTCTGCAACGAGAAATTCTATCACAATTTGCTGCTTATACCGGAAGTTGCTAACACGCTCCATATCAACGGTTATGGCAGCCATATTCTTTGGTCGGTTGCTGTGCAATTTGGTACACACAATCGGCACATGCCATATTTAAAGTGTGCAAAGTATGCTTTATCTTCATTATTAGTTAAAAAAACGACGTGGTGCATTACTTTCTGAACGCCCCTCGTATATATATATATATATACTATCGCTTTGTGTAGACTTTGTACACTGACATGAAACATGCAGAGAGGCAGTTTTTTGACGATAAATGTCTCTGACAGTGCTGCGTTTTAAGCGAAACAGAGAGACTGCAGGAAAAAATATTGAGGAATGTCAGAAAACGTACAAGAAATACACAAGAAAAGATCGACAAGAAAGGAGAGAGAATTTCTATCATGCTTGATGCGATAGATCATACAGACGAAGTTTTTTTGTGTGTATGTGTGTTTTTTTGTTCTAACTTTCACAAGCTCTTCTAGTCTTTTCTTATGATCTTCTAATTTTTTTCTGATGATCTTCTAATCTTCTGTGATTATTTGGTTGTCTGATTCTGCATGATTTTATTCTCCACATTTTCTGATGTTCTTATGATTTTCTGTTGGAAGCGCTTCAGACACATTAAAATCTGTACTTGAATTATGTGAATGAAATCATAGGCTTCTTGCAAGTGATTCGGGCATTTCATACGCATGAATCCAGAACAACCAGCTACATGTGCATACAACTCGAAAACATATGTATAGCGGGCGCGAGAATGACCCTCCAAAAAAAGTGGATAAATGAAGTGAAAGACACACTGAAGAAACATAACAGCTAATCAGGGCTCTAATCTTCCTCTTGACCGATGTCTGAAACTCCCTGCGGCCCTAATGGCATAAGTAGGCAGATAATAATAATAATAAGAAGAAGAAGAAGAAGAAAGTCTTATGCTTTTCATTAAAAGCAACCCAATTAAATTATGTAACTGAAGCTCTGGCACTTGTTACAGATAATACAAATCTATACTTTTATTTCTTTGGTGATTGTTCCCTTTTACATCGGAAGGAGAGTGAGGGGGGCAGAAAGTTTTTATGATTAGTACACCATTCGTAGTCTTTCATGATCAGTGGTTCGAATCTGGCCTAAGGCACCCAAGTCACCCAGGTGTAAAATGGATATCTGACATCTTTTGGAGCCACATCATCTTCTAGTGTTTCCGCCAGGTAAAGGAACATAAGGCGCCTTATTGGTTTAGTAGGGCTACTTTTACCTTTACGAGTTACATGTTTTATTATAATTTTCAATGATCTTACGTTTTTCTGATATTTTCAAATATATTTCCTATGTAGTTCCTGCTATTCAAAAGTTATAAGCACAAAAACCAAGTTAAGACTATTTAATTCAAATGCAATATCCATCTTCATTTATGCTTAAGAAAAGCTGGAAAACAACTAAAGAAATAGACAACAAATTAGACTCTCTTGAAAACAAATGCCCAAGGAAAATACTCCGCATAGTGCAACAAACAACGCAGAGATAAGGCAGTCTACCGAACAAAAACCAGTCTCATGGGTGATCAGGAAAAGGAGACGGACAAATGTCGGTCACGTGATGAAAAGAAGCAGTCAGAGAATCCCAAAACAAGCTATCAAGTGGAACACAACAGGCCGAAGAAAAAGAGGTCGACCACGTGAAACTCTAAAGAGAACACTGTTAAGAGAGGCCGAATTAGTAGGCATAAAATCCCTTGATGATGTTGAAAAGCTCGCCGAGGACAGGAAAACTTGCTGAATTCCATGCGAGCCCTATGTGGCGTTTAGCGGCACGAGAAGGATGTAAGATGTAAGATGCTATTTTCTAATCTGCTTCTGATCTTTTGTAATGCTATTATGATGCTTATGATAATCATTTTTTTCTTGTCTAATGTTCATTTGATTTTATACAATAATCCTTTATTGCAGGAGGGCAAAAAATACCATCCTCTTCCAGTCTGATTTATTTGCCTTGTTTAGAGTTGAGACCATTGTTCCCTCTAAGCCGCGCACAGAAAAAAAAATCATACCGCGCACAAAATTTTCGAAAAAAAAAATAAATAAATAAAACTGCTACTTTTATTTTCCAATTTCCAGATGTTACTCCGTGCTATAACTGCGATCAAGAGAAATACAATGACTGTACATGGTTTTCCTTTACTGTTTCTTGTTGAGATATTACTTTCGGATCGGATGTTCCAACTGGTCTTTTATCACGTAGTTTCGATAATACTGTAGCAGAATCGTGACCAGGCAAATGAGGCGCACAGAGAATAAGAGGGTCATTAAAATAAACGGGCAGATGAATTTCCACTGCTGAAAAGTACAGCAGGTCCACCCTGTTATTAAATATACAGATCTTTACAGTGTATGTGTGTGCATATATATATATATATATTGTGCAAATGTGCGTAGTAACAGTGTATATATTAATATATATATATACATTGTTACTACGCACATTTGCACACAATATTTTTTTTGCACATGGGCTGAACATTTTACATCCAGACCGCAAACCCTTAGAGGGAACAACTCTCAACTTGAGACGCTACAAAAAAGGCAATAGATAAAAAAAGACCCATGTGGATTGAGTCCAGAATTCCATCTATAACTCTGTAAGTATAGCAGTTCAAACAGCTGGCACCGACAAGAAATTGTTCAGCGTCAAAAACTATTTCATGGCTCACCTGGCAGGTCTATTTTGCCATCTTTGTCCATGTCTACAGCGGCTAGCATGTCATCAACGGCGTAGTCGCCCAGCTTCTCTCCTAGGCGGAGCATCAACATTTTTATGTCCTTCTGAGTTATATATCCGTCATCATCAAAGTCAATCAACTGGGAAACAAGAAAAAAAAAGAGAATAATGGAGTCAGAATAGCATAACCTACACAAGATAACCAGCATGGGCTCACTATAACAATACCCACATAACCCTGCCGTAAGATAACCTGCATGGTCTCACAATTTACACGATTTTACCATAAGATAACATGCATGATGTCACAATAACACAACCGACATAATGTTACTATATGATAACCTGTGTCACCTAACAATAATGCCTCACAGTAATATAATCTATTTATGATAGTATTCTCCTAATTGATGGGAGATAAGCAGTATTGGTATTCAGGAAGTAATTAATAGAATGAATCTTATCTTATATCTTATATCCTTCCCGTGCCGTTAGACGTCACATAGGGCTCGCAAAGTAGTTCGCCAATTTTTCCTGTCTTCGGCGAGTCTTTCAACCTCAACAAAGGATTTTATGCCTGTTAACTTGGCCTCTCTTAATAATGTTCTCTTCAGAGTTTCACGCGGTCTGCCCCTTTTTCTTCGGCCTGTTGTGTTCCATTTGATAGCTTGTTTTGGGATTCTCTGCTCATTTCTTCTCATCAAGTGGCCAACATATGTCCATCTCCTTTTCCTGATCACCCGTGAGACTGGTTGTTGTTCAGTCATCTGTCTTATGAATACCCTTGTTTAAAAGGTGCCTTACTCAAGGGCGTAGGCAATGGTCTAGAGGTTAGCGTGCGACATGAAAAAATTGAGTGGGTAAAGTAATGGTATAAATACCACTCAAGATTAGCCTTACTTGTTTTGGATGCAGTGGGAGTCTTACTATGTTTTGAAAAAAGAGAGCCTTACTTGTTTTTGAGAACATTACTACTCGTATATTTTGGTTAAAACAATGTCTTGTTTTTAATAGTTTTTCAATACTAAGTTTTTTGGTAGAGGCAGTTTATGATAAGATGAAGTGGTTAGTTTTGCAACAGTTTGAAGAGTTTGTTGTTAGAGTAGAATTTTCTGTTGAAATCTTGTATGTCTTTTTTATTGCAAGTAAATTGTAAGGTTTCTTCCCACATGGCATTGAATATTTCACACCGGGAATTGTCATTGTATTTGTCTTTCCAGCCTGATGGGCTACTTTTCCATCCTCATAATATCATCTATCATTTTACCCATTAATAAATATGGTATTCAGCATTTTTAAAAGCTGTAGTTTTGTTTAGTTTCTCGTGGAAGGTTATATGTTGTTGAAGCTGCTTGACTGTAGGTTTCAATGTAGTACAGTTATTACTTCTGCTGTAGTTTTATGGAGATCCTTATGTTCTGCTGTAGTATTGTGGAGATCCTTATGTTCTGCTGTAGTATTGTGGAGATCTTTATGTTCTGCTGTAGTATTGTGGAGATCCTTATGTTCTGCTGTAGTACTGTGGAGATCCTTATGTTCTGCTGTAGTACTGTGGAGATCCTTATGTTCTCCTGTAGTATTGTGGAGAGCTTTATGTTCTGCTGTAGTATTGTGGAGAGCTTTATGTTCTGCTGTAGTATTGTGGAGAGCTTTATGTTCTGCTGTAGGACAATAGAGTGAATTACATATACCTCAATTTCAGGTTGAGAAGTGCTAAGAAGGGAGGTAATACTGTCCTCGTAGTATTGTGGAGAGCTTTATGTTCTGCTGTAGTATTGTGGAGAGCTTTATTGTCTGCTGTAGTATTGTGGAGAGCTTTATGCTCTGCTGTAGTATTGTGGAGAGCTTTATTGTCTGCTGTAGTATTGTGGAGAGCTTTATGTTCTGCTGTAGTACTGTGGAGAACCTAGTGTTCTGCTGTAATATTGTGGAGAGCCTAGTGTTCTGCTGTAGTACTGTGGAGAGCCTTATGTTCTGCTGTAGTACTGTGGAGAACCTAGTGTTCTGCTGTAGTACTGTGGAGAGCCTAAAGTAAGAGAACAAATATTGTAGGATTAAACCTCGAAAAAATCGTAGACAAAGCACTTTAGGGAGACGTGAGAGAAAGAAAAATCGCAAGAGAATTACATGGGATTCGAACACGGACTCCGGTAGGACGAGCAGCCGTCTAGCCACGAGAGAACAGCGTACTATCGACTTAGCCAACTAGCACTGTAGTATTGTGGAGAGCTATATGTTCTGCTGTAGTACTGTGGAGAGCTTTATGGTCTGCTGTGGTATTGTGGAGAGCTTTATGTTCTGTTGTAGTATTGTGGAGAGCCTGGTTTTGTGCTATATTATTGTAGAGAGCCTGGTGTTTTTCTTTTGTTGCGGTGCGAGCAACAGATTTTGTAGACCAACATCGGAAAATTTGTGAAATAAAAACGAGAGAAGAAAGTAACAAGAAAATAATAGTTTAAGCAGAGACACCAAGTCTGCAAAAGATTCACTCATCGTTTTCAGTCCTTCATCCAGTATGACAGATTATATACAGACATGGTCTTCATACTTGGGCTCACAATAACACAAATATAAATGTGGAGACCCTGTGACGACAGAAGTTATTAATCCCTGGAAAACTCAAACAGAAAAGATTAGACCAGCCTTTCCCAGGTTTGTTTGGACTGCCAACCCTCCTTTTTCCCCAGACAACATCTTCAATCCCCCCCCCCCCATGTACAACTCGTAAAATGGCCTATTAAACTAGGATATGCATTACACAACTAAAAACAGCACGCAAACTAATTTTGTAACAATATGAAGGAGTACATTTATAACTCACATACGGCATTATTTTCACAACTTTTAATGTGATGGATGAGTTTCGTGTAGGGATACAAGTTCCTCAATTTCAGATTGAGAAGTGCTAAGAAGGGAGGTAATACTGTCCTCGCCTGCTGCTTCGTTTTCCTTCAACGCCCCCCCCCCCACCCCCCAACTGAGACCTTTTCTTCCACTGCCCTCTTCTGGCCCTTCTTTCTTTAAAATAAAAAAGACAGTTACGGGATCAAGGCCACTCTGCTTTGATCTTCCAAAAATACCAGAACAACGCGGTATAGAAGTGAAGAACCTGATGGCTGTACAGGAGGAGACGACACCAGAAGAATTCATTACGCAGGCCAGAGATATCGTAATAACAACAGCTAAAAACGTGGTTGCAGTGAAGAGAACATAAAAGAATGAATGAATTACAGCAGGCACACTAGAACTGATAAAACAACGTAGAGAAATGAAGACGCTATGGAAAGTGACAAACAACAACAAAGAGAAATATAAATCTTTAACAAAAGAAGTACGAAAAACATAAGAAAAGACAAAAAACAATATATACAAGATTGTTGTTAAAGAATAGGAGGACATCATAAGTGTGGAAGAGATAGTGAAATGTTTAAGGAAATGAAGACTTTGACGAGAAATGTCACACCTAAGCTAAATGTAATTTGTGACAAGATGGGGAATACCTTAACAGAGACAGAGGAAATTCTAGAAAGATAGAAGGAATATTGCAATGGAATATATGAAACAACTGACTGTGAAAGCAGAAATCTACATTGTGAATTATTATTGGAGGAGAAAGAGCGCGAACCGACAATAGAAGAAGTTTTACGAGCACTAAAGAATCTGAAAAATGGTAAATCACCAGGATGTGATGAGATAACAGCTGAACTTATTAAATCAGGAGAAAAGAAATGTGCAACAATCTATCATGCACTGTGTAAAAAGATATGCATTCGGGTATTTGGCCTTACAATGGAAAAGAACTGTATTCATACCACTGCCAAAAAAAGGATAACCTGAAATTATGCACAAACTACAGAACTGTTGCCCCGATTAGTCTTGCCAGTAAAATTCTGTTAAAAATCTTTATGGGTAGACTTCGTAAAAATAGAAGAAGAAGTCAATATAGTCCAAGCTGGTTTTAGACAAGGAAGAGGATCAAGAGAACATATATTCAATAAAAGATTAATAATAGAGAAATGCAGAGAGTTTAATGTGAATTTATATTTAGCCTTTATAGACTACTCAAAGGCATTTGATTGTGTACACCACCAGAAACTTTGGAAATAATGGAAAAATTGGATTTACAACACATTTGTTACAATTAACATCACTGCTGTATCTAGACCAACAAGCAGCAGTTAGAATAAATGGTGAAACAACAACTTGTTTTGACATAAGTCAGGGGTGCATATTGTCGCCTTACTTAATTAACTTGTATACTGAAAATATAATGAGGAATGTTAGAGAAGATGTAGACAAAGAATATTACGATGCTATAACAATTGAAGGTTATGAAACACCAGAGATGAGATATGCTGATGACACAGTATTACTGTCCACAACACAACAAAGGAGTGGAAAAACTAGTTATGTCAATCCGTAAGAATAGCGACGAGTAAAACCTTAATGCGAAGAAAACTAAATTGATGACAAGTGACAAAACAAACAAAGTAGCTGAAATATGTATCAATGAGGAAAAATTGGAAGAAGTGGTGAGTTTTTAATATCTTGGATCATTATTAACTAATAATGGAGATATAATGAGGGAAATTAAAAGGAGGACACCTATCGCACTTCAGAAAGTAAAACAACTAAATAATATGTGGAGAGAAACAGACAGAACTATAAAAATAAGATTTGTAAGGGCATGCATCTTTCCCATCGCAACATATGCCTGTGAGACGTGGACACTTAACAAAACAGCTGAGAAACACATAAATGCCTTTGAATGTAAATGCTACAGAAGAGTTCTTCAAATATTATGGACACAAAAAGAACAAATATATACATACTACAAGAACTTAATATTGAAGAAGGCTGGCTAGTAAAGAGGATTAAACAAAGAAAACTTAAATATTTTTGATACATTAAACGTCATGATAATCTAGAGAAGATCTCTTGGAAGCTTACATAATGGAAAAAAGAAAGAAAGGAACACCAAGGTGAAGATGGCTCAAGACATCGTTGATGATCTGCAAATGGATGCATCAGCAGCAGGGCATCTTGCTCACAACCGAGAGGCCTACAGGAGTGCTGTTAGGGAGGCAAAGTTCCGCAAGGGACATCCAAATGAATGAATGATTCAGTAGAATTATGACGATCACTTTTGTCTGAAACTGGCGACTTCAAAACTCCAACCTGGCATCTTAATTTAAAACATAAACCATAAAAGGTGCAATAACTACCAAGATTTGACCATTGTAGAAAATAAAAAAGAAGAAATATGACTAAATTTCACTAACTTCACGAAATTGAACTCAAATGAACGTTTGAAGAGGAAATTACAAAAATGATAATTTAAAAAGGTAACTAATACAAAAGATGATAAAGAGCACTCTAATGATGTCGTGTAACAATGGCAAAACAACATCTTTAGACTTTCTGGGAAAACACCCAAGGTCATCATTGCTGCAGTTAGGGCTACATCATATGTTTCATTAGTGGAAGTCGTCATTTTATAAATAATTCATTCATTTATCTGTACTATTTTGTAAATAGTAATGTTTATTTTATTGGTGTCCCTGTAACTACGAGCTGGTGTTCTTTGCAGCCAGTGCTGTGAAGGTGTTGAGGTACAACACCGTATCGGCTTGGAAGTGAGTTATGGCAGCTATTTTTTCCGTCCCGGAGTACAGCTAAAAACAGGTGGTGTGCTATGCTTCTTTAGCAGACTCCACCACCATGAGGACAACGGCGATCCCTGCCCCGTTAGCAAGGCTAGGCCTGTTACTAGGTGTACCAACGGAGAGGTGGGACAGGGTCTTGGTCAGCTATGGTTCTCTAACCCTGACACTAGCATATCAGCTTGCCTCACGGAGAGCGTCTTCACCCCCTATTCTACAACAGTTATGTTGATAAAAGTAGTTAGAGAAGGTCGATGCGTTCTCAGAGCAAATGTAACAGAAAAATGTTAAGTACTCACATGGAAAGCAGAATCAAGGCACTCGTCAACATCAACATCCTTGTTCTTTTCCTGCCCTTTCATTACAAGAGAGTCGAGCTCAAGAGGCTGAATTTCGCCAAAATCTGTACCAGAACGTGAGATTTTATTTGTTCTTATTATTTTTAATTATTATTTTCGGCGCATCCTATTCTGAAAATATTATTATAAATTAATGTTAGTTTACCTTCATCTTTCAACACTTTCATATACAGGGTTATTTATAACTCCGTGAAACATTTCAAAAATTCGCAACAAATAAACTACGTAACGGATCATGAATACTTGATACTGTTGAAAACAGGTGCTGGCTTCTGAAATTCCGCTCGAGATCGTCGCTGCACAGTCACAACGGACGAGGTTCTTGCGTATTCCAAAACACAGAATGACTGCTCACTTTTACTGAACGCCATACTGCTGCCTCCTAGCGGCAAACCACGAGAGCCCAGCACGAGAGGTTATTTTTTTAATGAAGAGTCTCTCTCTCTCTCTCTCTCTCTCTCTCTTGGCGGTAAGAATAATCATGATCTGTTACGTAGTTTATTTGTTGCAAATTTTTTAATGTTTCACTGAGTTATGAATAACCCTGTATAATTTCGAATGAATCTGTGAGACCTTCTTCGCTCTCTGTTTCTATGACCTTTTTTTTTTTACAAAGTTTGCAATTTCTCTGAAGTAAAGATATTCTTACAGACTAAATCAGGTGCTGATTTTTTTAGTCTTAACACAGTGAAATCTTGAAATAATAAGTTGTTTCCCATACTGGAGCTCTCCAAAAAACTATTAATAAACTTTGGTTGTTAAGTTTACGAATAACTTTTGTATAGCAGAAGCTATGAGTACCTTCATGCTTCAAAACCCTGTTCAAAGGAAGGAATGATTTGCAGCTGCGTGACATCATCCACTCACCAGGTTATATCATGCTGTTCAAAGTATCCCAATCAGAAGAGGACCTCACAGTTACAGTTTATTGTAAATTAGAAAGTAGCAGTGTACCACACTCTCTTTATAACTGGCCAAGAATTAAGTAACTCCTTGTAGAGCTAAGTGGTAACTGCGTTTGTCTATCACACTATCTGTGGACTTAAGTCCAAGCCTCCTCAGTAACCCGGATGTGGAAAAATCTCCTTTTAGACTAGAGAAACAGCGACTGACACATAGTTTGTGGAAGCCAGTATGTGAACAGATGAAGGAAAGCTGATTTTAATTATAAAAAATTTAAAACCTACAAGTAATCGATTCTTTCGGACATTAGTTTTTGAATAGTACTAAGCTGTTATTGTTTTTGTCGAAAATAATACGATGTGACTATGATTTTCTGTGCGTATATTTATTCTCTGCGCTGCTATCTACAGTTTTATTGTATAAATTGTACTGGGTTTTTCAGTTTATTGACTGATTTCAATAGGCTAGTATGTGCTCGACAGTGCTTGAAAATTGATGAAGTTTTGTGGGGTATGTTCCACAGTTTGAGACAGTGTTTGTGGCCTGTTAGAGATCTTTATTGTGTTAGTTAGGCCCATGCTTGTTTTCTCTGTCAGAGTTCGTGATTTTCAAGATTGAGGCGTGAGACATGGCCAGAGGACACAAGCTTTGGGCAAAAGCTTTGAGGCTTCTATCATGATCTAGAAAGGACTGCAGACTTTGCCATGTCGACAGGGATCAGGATCTGAAGTGACCAACAATCTTGAACGCAGAAGAAGAAGAAGAATTGTTGCACGTGGAAAGTAAGTTTTGTGTTCTGGGTCTGAGACGAAAGTTTCAAGTCACAGAGAAGAAAGGTTTTGACTGTGAAGTGAAAGGTAGTGTTGAGAAATGTAGTCGTGTGATAGTTGTTAACCAGCTTGAATTCTTATGGCGCTATCCTAGTAACTTGGCTAGATAGAATTATTTGTGTTGGAGTATGCATGTTTCGGAGACATCGTTTCCATATATTTTCGTCGTCAGTCATCACCATCATCATCACGTTTTCGCAATAAATCGGATGTGAGTGGCAAGATAATGCAGCCTTGATAGATATATCCAATGCGCCAGTCTGTCCTGGGTGTCCTGTAAAGTAGAAGTGTTTCGTCGTCTCGTGTCCGTACTTCAGTATAACAGACAACTAGCAGCATACAAGCAGAAGCAATATAATATAGGTCAACTAGAAGATTACACCATTCATTTATTTCTTGTGCTCTATTATAAAGAGAAAAACGCCTTCAGATTTTTTTTTGTCACAAAAAAGATTTCAGCGCTGATCATGAGTTTTCATACACGGAGGAAAAGACAGACAGACAGAAACTAATTAGAAAACTTTTAGAGAAAAATGTGAAACTATTACTTACTGTGATATACGAAATCTCGGAAATTCTCCTTTTTCTCTGCGGGTCCCGATATCTGAAGAAATGGTAAGGTAGACTTTAGTAAGGCAGGCTAATGTAAAGTAGATTATAGTAAGGTATTTTAATGTAAAGTAGGTTATAGTAAAGTAGGTTATAGTAAGGTAGATTAGTGTAAGATTGGTTATAGTAAGGTAAGTTATAGTAAGATAGGTTAATGTAAGGTTGATTATAGTAAACAGATCATCATTCTCCATGATGCAAAGTAACAGTCCGCAATGTCGTAATATACAGTATATGTCTGTATCAATTTATTAAGAGGTGGGGGAGGAGGAGCAGTACACTAATATATAGCGATTATATATAATAATATATTATATATTATATATATATATATATATATGCCTACAGAACGGCTGTGGTTTCCTGGCAAACTACTGGAGCTCTCCAGTAAACTGAGCCCTTAAATGTATGTTCATATTGTATGCCTGACGCCCAATATTTTGGTCCTTTTCCTAATTGAATTTGAATTTTGTGCCCGTCTTTCTTAGAAGGAGGATACCAAAAAGCTAACTGTTTCATTTTTCACCCATTTTTCATGTTTGTATCTTTTGTGTTGTTTCTGTCAGTGATCCTTGGACAAGGCATCTGCCGATACATTCAGGGGCAGCCAACAGAAATGATAAGTTTCTAATGAGAACTGAAAATTGTCTGGAGAGAAAAGAAAATTGTCTGGAGAGAACTGAAAATTGTCTGGAGAGAACTGAAAATTATCCGCTGAACACACGAAATAAACGACAGAAATCAATCACCAACTCTGACATCCAAAATGATCAATATCCGTTAGACAAACATAGCGCGTTAAATACAAAGATACAAATAATAACACTTATCTATGAAACAATAATATGGACAATCCAATAATAACATTTGTTCGCGAAACATAGGTATTGACAGACAAATAATAACCGATAGCCTTGATACAAAGACATGGACAAACAAATAATAACTTTTGTCCAGGCCACAAAAACAAAAGCTCAGAAAAATAAGGACTACTAACCCACAGCAAAGACGATTTTTTTTCCTTCGTGTCATTTCTCTCTTCATTTGCTTTTTCTTTCCCCGATTTTCCTTTCTTTTTAGTTCTTCTCCCTTTTTTGTCATCTTTTTCCTTCGCTCTCTTTTCGTTGTCTATCTCTGTGCTCTTCTCATGGGCGTGGCCGTGTTCTTTTACTCTTTCTTTGTTGTTCTTGTTCTCGTTCTTTTCTGTGTTAGCCTTGTCGCCTTTGCGAAGCTCAAATTCTCCGTCCTGAAAAAGTGAACATTTAACTGAATAGAACATACACTAAACAAAAGAATGAGTAGAACAATGATATCAACATACACTAAACAAGTAAATTATTAGAACAATGGCAACGACATACACTAAGCAAGTAATGAATAGAACAGAACAAGCGAAAACTACAATGTTAGCAGCAAACTCTAAACATATGAACAGAATAATATTAACAGCAAACACAAAATAAATAATTAAATGTGTGTGCGTTGTGTGTGTGCGTGTGTTGTGTGTGTTATGTTGTGTGTGCTGTGTGTTGTATGTGTTGTGTTGTGTGTGTGTGTGTGTGTGTTTCGGCCTGGTTAGCGAGTGGTTAGGAGCTTGGTTTACTAATCCAGTGATACCGGGTTCAAGTCCCAGCAGTGGGATTTTTTTTCTAGAACTCACCAAAAGATCCTAGGGTCCACCCAGCCTCTAAGACTGGGTACCGGAAAAATATGGGAAGGCAAATGCTGCCAGGCGTGATACTGACCTTCATGTGCCGAAGGTCTTGGAAACACGGGCCAAACACCGTATCCCAAAATGCCTTAATGATATGGAAACTTTTGTAGATATATAGTTGGAAAAGTGACCTTTCGGTGTAAAACAAAGTTTAGAACCGCAGTCTTACTGAATTTATAACTAATCTCTCTGCCGACCGTCTGTCACATCTGTCAGTAGATTAAATTTTAAAACATGTAGTCAGCTTTGAGAAGACAGTCTGTAAAGGAGATAGCTATCTCTCAAAGTGGACTATTAGAATATTACAGCTATAATATTACAGATAATCACCAGCAGATAATCTATTGGAGAGTATAACTGTGAGCAAGAAAACGCTTGGCTTATCTGCACATAAGAATGAAATAACATGACAGAATAATAATACACTGTGATACGGAAATTTATATAAAAAATAAATTAAAAAATATTAAACGTAACAACAAGAGGGTGGTGTGCACTCGTCTGCCGGTCAGACAGTCCCTTGTTCGATTCCGCATTGGGGCAGAATTTTTTCTCGCCTACCTGCACCGGAGTCAAACCAGCCTCCAAAAAATGGGTAACTGGGGTTTCCCTAGGAAAACAAAGGCAGCGAGGGCAGGTGCTAGAACCCCTATCTCAAATGTTGTAGTGATCTATAAATCTTATATCTTATATCCTTCCCGTGCCGTTAAACGTAACATAGGGCTCGCAAAGTAATTCGCCAATTGCTCCTGTCTTCGGCGAGTCTTTCAACCTCATCAAAGGATTTTATGCCTGTTAATTTGGCCTCTCTTAACAATGACCTCTTCAGAGTTTCACGCGGTCTGCCTCTTTTTCTTTGGCCTGGTGTGTTCCATTTGATAGCTTGTTTTGGGATTCTCTGATCATTTCTTCTCATCATGTGACCAACATATATCCATCTCCTTTTCCTGATCACCCATGAGACTGGTTGTTGTTCAGTCACTGTCTTGTCTCTGCATTATTCTTAAATTCGTTCCACTTGATGCCGAGTATTTTCCTTAGGCATTTGTTTTCAAATATGAAGGCATTAACACTTCACACCCCTAGAGCAGGCAAATGCTACAGGACTAAAAGAGACCAAACAAGAAATGGCGTCATCAGGGCAAGGGTTGGAGTAACACCGCTATTTACACTACATCCTGAAACAAGTCACATGGTTTGGCCACGTTACACAACTACCACTGGTTTGGTCACGTTACATAACTACCACTGGTTTGGTCATGTTACATAACTACCACTGGTTTGGCTACGTTACATAACTACCACTGGTTTGGTCATGTTACATAACTACCACTGGTTTGGCTACGTTACATAACTACCACTGGTTTGGTCACGTTACATAACTACCACTGGTTTGGCTACGTTACATAACTACCACTGGTTTGGTCACGTTACATAACTACCACTGGTTTGGCTACGTTACATAACTACCACTGGTTTGGTCACGTTACATAACTACCACTGGTTTGGTCACGTTACATAACTACCACTGGTTTGGCTACGTTACATAACTACCACTGGTTTGGTCACGTTACATAACTACCACTGGTTTGGTCACGTTACATAACTACCACCAGACAGTATACGACAGAATGTGGTATGAATTGTTGGAAACAGGGAAAGTTTGACACAGCAGAGAGAGGATTTTACAGAAACCTTAAATATCCCAGTGTATGCAACAAACCGTCGAGACATTTCAAGATGCCCCAATGGTGAAAGATATATGAGGAAGGCAACAAGACAAGAAAAGATACAGAAATTATTCATCATAATAATTGTAAAAAACATTCATACATGAACTGTTACGAATATATGTCAACACAGAAAGCCACTTTCACTCACAAATTATGTATCGCAACAATATAACACATTTTTGTGTTCCTCTAAAGTGTACCGGCACAGCATACACAATGCCACTTCTACATCATCATACACTTTCTGGTAATGATGTATCATAAAATGTAAATTTGTGTTTATTTGCATTAAGGACGTAGGAAAAGACATGTGGGAAGTTTGAAAGAAATAAGATCTTACCTTGATCTTAGTATCAATGGATAATTTAGAGGATGATTTGTGCAGTCTGCCCCTCGAAGACTTTCTAGTCAATGTAGAAGACTCGGATTCCGCCATGATCATTTCTGAGCAGGCATCGAAAACAACATGCCCATATGAGAATCAAGAGGACACTGAAAGTACTTTGAGAGTACATTTCAGTCATGTGAAGGTAGACAAGAGTCAGTAAAATAATTGCAATGATAACAATCATTATATATACATATAATCGATTTTCATTTTACTTTATGCTACTACTGCTGCTCACTCTCGCTAGTCTTCTTCTTCTTCTTCGTTCGCACTGTCTGTCTATATCTGCAGTCCTGTCTCTTGGATAAATTTCACTGTTTTTTGTAACTCATGTATGGAACCGTAGAGCTTATCTTCTTTAGTGGTTTCACTGGGCCAGTAATTATTTCTCAGTGTCTCGTAGTTGATGCAGTTCTGGAGGATATGTTCCACGGTTTGGGGCACCTGGGCACATGTACATAGATTAGTAGTACCAACCTTAAACTTTGTATACATATGACTTCGGAGTCGGCTGTGTCCTGTTCGGAGACGGAAGATGGTGACTTGTTCCTTTCTGTTTACTCTCGCTAGTAATTGTCTTCTTCATCTTCTTCTTTTCATATATATATATATATATATATATATATGTAATATCCACCCTCATTTATGCATGCGAAAGCTGGAAAACAACTAAAGAAATAGACAAGAAATCAGACTCTTTTGAAAACAAATGCCTAAGGAAAATACTCAGCATCAAGTGGAACGAATTTAAGAACAATGCAGAGATAAGACAGATGAACAACAACCAGTCTCATGGGTGATCAGGAAAATGAGATGGACATATGTTGGTCACTTGATGAGAAGAAATGATCAGAGAATCCCAAAACAAGCTATCGAATGGAACACAACAGGCCAAAGAAAAAGAGGCAGACCGCGTGAAACTCTGAAGAGGTCATTGTTAAGAGAGGCCAAATTAACAGGCATAAAATCCTTTGATGAGGTTGAAAGACTCGCCGAAGACAGGAACAATTGGTGAATTACTTTGCGAGCCCTATGTGACGTTATATACGGTCCGACAATTAAGTATTGAGACTAATTACATAAAAAAAATAAATAAACAGCAGTTGAAGATATAATCAATGAAAGTCAAAGTAAACCTTTGTGCGTTGATATAGTGAGTGGCACGATCTAACAAACACTGGAACGACCTCTGCAGTTCTTCTTTTGGTATGGCCCTTAAACTCGATGTTATGGCCCTTTGGATGTCATCGGTATCGTCAAAGAAGCGTCCTTTCAATGGTAACTTTCATTTTGGGAATAGAAAATAATCGCGGGGAGACAAATCTGGGGAATAGTGTGAATGGTTGAGAACACACACTTGTTTTGTGGCCAAAAATTCCTGTACAACTACCGCCCGGTGAGCCGGTGCATTATCATGAAGAAGGAAAAAACTGCCAGGTGTTGAATACTCGGGTCGGACTCGGAGAATCCTTTTCAATAAGCGTTTCAAGGTGTTTAAATAAACTTTGGCAGTGACAGTCTGTCCCTCTGGAATAAATTCTTTGTGAATATCTCCTTTGCTGTCGTAGAAGCACACCAACATTGTCTTCACTTTCGACTTTTGAAAACGAATTTTTTTGCCTTTTGATGATGATGATGACTTCCAGTAAGCACTCAAGCATTTAGTTGTGGGATCATATCGGAAAATCCATGTTTCATCTTCTGCAAAAATCAAATTTAAGAAATGTTTATTTCTGCGACACGTTTGATGATGTCTTTTGCTTACTTAACACATTGATGTTTTTGGTCATCAGATAACGCAAGTGGCAGAAACCGGCAAGCAACTTTTTTCTTGCCCAAATCTTCCACTAAAATTTTACGAATAATCTCTTGGTTAACATCAAATTCATCTGCCATCATCCTCACAGTCAAACAACGATCTTCTTGTATCCTTTCTCTGACTTTTGCAATGAGTTCCTCATTACGAACAGAAATTGGACGTCCATGTCTAGCTGCATTTGTAATCATTTCCACACCACTTTTGAATCGTGAATATCACCTGAATATGTGTGCACGAGATAAACAATTATCCCTATAAACTTGTCGCATCAATTCAACTGTCTCAATGGCACTTTTTCTGAGTTTTAAAGAGAATTTAATGTTAGCTTTTTACTCCATGCTGATTATGTAACAATGCACCAGGTCAACAAAAAGGCAGCTTGTTTGTCGTCTGCTTATCAGGTGGCGATGAAAAGTTGCCAGATCATAGATGAAGGTTGCCTCTTTGGCTTTGCTTCATAGATGGCATTTTTGTCTTGGCCATAATAAGATCAGTCTCATTACTTATTTGTCGGACCTTTTAAATATATATATATATATATATATATATATATTAATTTCCCCATCTCTATCTATTTTTTCACAGAGACGGGCCTGCGTGCCTAATTCTTTACCTTTTAAAAATAAAGATTCATTCTCTTTCTCCTCTTTCTCTCTCTCTTTTTCTCTCTCCCCCTCTCTCTCCATAGAAGATGAAATACACTGATATACTGAAACTCATCACAGACAATAAAACACAAACTTCCAATATTCGACATCAGTGGGAGATGACACCCATGAGTTTTTGTATGATGAAGAGAAGTAAAAAGTATTGGATAAATAAAAATGAAGTCAAAGAAGAAATAAATAGACTTCTGAAGAAAATGGAAAGATTTAAAGATAAAACAATTTTCAGCTAGAGAGAGCGAATGGTGAGTGAGACAAGGAATTAATACAAATTACGACATTTTAGAAATACATATATTAAAAACAAAAAAAAAACGATACTTACTAATTTATCTTGTTGTGCCTCCCACTACAGTGAAAACTTACCAGTCTCTCCGCAGATTAACTATCCCATTTTGTCCACAAACACAAGGATACGGTACAGTGGTTTTGAGTTAAAAATTAATGACACAGAACAAGACTATTTAAAGCTAGAACAGCATTCTAAACAAGACTGTGAAAGTAGCAGCTCTGTGTTCAAAAGACTTGCCTGGAGACCTGGTGGTATACCTCACCGGGCGTAGTGTGGTCCGATGACCGTTGAGTATGTCTGGACTGATATTAAAAACAATCTCTGTACATGGTATTATCGATTGCTCGCCTTCCAGTCAAGTTACAGCTGTCTGACCCTTGGATAGTGAGGCCCTGAATTTCAAGACCGTGGCAGCACTGCAGGTCAATGACGTTTTGTAGCTCGACGTCAGATGCGTATAGAAGAGATTAATGATATGAAGAAGTGCAGAAATTATGGCAGTTCTATTTTTCTTATTAGTCACTATACAGGTATTGAACAATTTATTAAAAAAATTACACTGGTAAGAAAAAGAGAAGAACGAATATTTTGATAAAAAGAAAACAAGAAGAACACAATAATTTCAATAAATATTCATCTCCTCTCTCTCTCTCTCTCTCTCTCTGTTTATTTCTTTCTCACAATGTGCAGCATGCATTAAGTGAGAGCTATTATAGTTAAATTGCGAATGCTTTTAAAATGTAGATCTCTCTGGTGCTAATGTGAAATGATTGGCTGTTGATGAGATAGGTACATCACGGTTCTGAAAGTAACGTGCTAGGACCTACGTACTTATAGTGCGAGTACTCTCAGGTAGAATAATCGAAAGCTCGTTAAAATAACATTTAAAAACAAAACTGCTCCATGCAAGGCATCAGTCTCGTTCTAGAGAATAAATAATAAAAATGCAATGACAACTAAGAGGCCTTTGAAAATCTCTACCCGAAGGTTGGGGCCCACACCACAACAAACAGCACATTCACACAATCTCGCACACACACACACACATAAGAATGATATTACAAGTCATGACAAAGAGTTTGGTATGTAAGAAGATATTGAGGGTCGTCAGTCAAAAGCTTTGGTAAACTAGGAGACGGCGTTTTGCTTCATCTCTGTTGTCAGGTTCTAAGGACTGTTATAGCCGAAGGTGGGGTGGGGGATACGCTCTCCACTCCAATGGCGTGCGTCTCGAATAGCCTCTGACAGTCAAGTCCAGCTCCTGGCCTTCTCGTGGCAGAAATGTTTAAACTGACAGGAGAAGGGGCGAAGGCGAATATCTGGCGCCTGAAAACAGGACGCTTCGGGTAGATGAGAGTCATGTTTGGTAGCTCATCTACCGCTGCTGGCGAGATTCTTCAGCTGCGACTCGTGGAGAGGGGCTCCTTCCGGCCAGTGAAGATAGGTGCGAATGGGGTGCCGGGCGGCATCACCGTGGAAAAGGTGAAAGAAAGGATTAAGCGAAGTAAACAATAATATCACGGCACCTCTGGTTTGGAGGTCGGCCTTGTCCTATGCGCACTCATATCGGGTGAATTGCCTGATCCAACTTAACCCAGAGGTTAAGACACTGCTGGCGAGACTCTTCGGATGCCGCGTGTGGAGTGAAACTCCTCCCGGCAAATAAAGAAAAGCGAAAAAGAAATTAGGGTTGCCGTGCCGCGCCGATGTGAAAAGGCGATGGAAAGGATAAAGTGAAGCTTAATCGGTATGTCCAGTAGTATCGCGGCGAGAATTACTCATACCACGGCAACTCTGCTCTAGAGGCCAGCCACGTTCGTTATACACCCATACTGGTGAAATATGCCTAAACCAGCTTAAACCTGGGGTGAAACTTGATGGCTACTCAAGTCACGGTACCTCCGCTATAGGGATCTATCACGTCCTAAACACGCCCATACTGGGATAATACGCCTAAACCGGCTCAACCCTGGGGTGAAACTTACTAATGGCGAGGATACGTCCACCAGGACAAAAGCTTCATCCTGGTCACAACTAGGAAGAGTAGCGGCCACGACCACAAAATACTGAAGTCGGAGACACTGGACCAGTGCAGTCTAGATAGGCAACCACCTCTCACCGGCGGGGATGTATGAGTATCCTAATCACGCTGAGGTTTTCCGGTGAGAAAGTCCAACGCTGGACTGGATGAGCAACCACCTCTCAAGCGGCGAGGATACACAGGTATCACAAAACACATCGAGGTTTTCCAGTGAGAAAGTCCAACTCTATATTAAACTGGTGCAACGAAAACCACGGTGTCACGCATTCCTGCTTCTGAGACCCACCATGAATACAGGCTCAAGCCCTGCGATACTCTGAACCTCTTGTGGTCTTCTCGTTGATCTCGTGTGGTCCTTTCGAGGACCACAGGGGGATCACGGGACCTATCGAGGACCACAGGAGTAAATTGAGGAGGATCACAGGGCGGTCTTGGTGATAGAAGCGAACGAAGAAGAATGCACACAAAGATTTATGCCCGTTCTTTCACAAGTTCTATCACTGTAAAAGTTGCTATTGAGCCAGTAACTAAAGTGCTGATGTGTAAACCTGAATCACGCTTTCACGGGGGCGGGGGAAGAGGGGGAGAGAGAATTCTGTTTAAAAAAAATAAAAAGGGCTCATGGTCTAAAGACACCTTGGAGACACAGCGTCAGTGCCTGTACCTTCTTCGATTTGTTGACACACCAGAGAGTAGTGTCTGTTTTACGCCTGGTTACTTTTGCTTCTTTCATTCATTCATTCATTTATTTGCACGTCCCTTGCGGAACTTTGCCTCCCTAACAGCACTCCTGTAGGCCTCTCGGTTGTGAGCAAGATGGCCTGCTGCTAATGCTTCCATGTTGCTGTTTTGGTTTCTTGGTATATTTCCAGAAGATAGTTTACCATTGCTTTCCTTCCGGGCAGTGACTGTACTAGTCAGTGATCGTAGCCATTGTCCCTACATTGAGATCACCTGCCTACCATCATAAAATGGTGACCATAACCAACATTATCTGTCGGTTGCTCTCCCATTCCATCCATCACCTGCTCCCATGGCTTCGCGTCACCATAATTGGGGGCTATACGGGTATTCCACCTTGCTCAATGGTGTCTTTCATACCAGAAGAATATATCTGTTTTACGTCTGGTTACCTTTCTTTCTTCCATACTACAGTAGAGGGCTACGTATGTTTTACGTCTGGTTAACTTTCCTTTTTCCACACTAAAGGGTTATGTCTGTTTTATGTCTGGTTATCTTCACTGCTCCGGCCGACAAAACGTCTAAAATAACAGAAAATGAATTACTCCAGACACGTTGATCTCTGACATTTGTCACGATTATCTGAAATTTTAGAAATCTTTGACATTTAGCACGATTATCTGAGGTTTTAGAAATCTGTGACATTTAGAACGATTATCTGAGATTCTAGGAATCAGTCTACGACAGATTGGATGCATGGTGGGAAGTGACGGGGCATGGAGCATTTAGACCTAAATCTAAAGTAATTTTTAAAAAACCAGACATTAGGAAATCTTAATTCTTACAAACATTCCACTGTTATGCAAAAGTTAACACCTGAAATGACAGCAAAAATACAAAAATAGAAAAGATCAAGAATTTGGAGAGGCGCATGGCACACTCTGGAAGGCACATGACTAAAGTGTTATGTGGTGCCCGGAAGACATTTAAATATTTCTGAAATGACAATATTCCATGTCATATATTCCTGATATGACAATAATCCAGAAACACGTCACCGCCAGAGCGTGGGACCAGCTTGTATTGACAAATCGGTCACCAAAAGGGGAGATAACGAAGGAATGTTGTACTGAGAACTGAAAAACAAGATAACTGCATTTGCAGGCAATATCTGCAATTGATTAACAATAATGCTTGGATGAAAGAGCTGCAGGCTGGACAAAAGACACGCTTATATCCAACTACAGGACTGAACATGAACTCACATGTGTCTATTCTTCGATGGTTCCCTAGCCTGGGTAAAGGGGTGTAATAAAAGTCCCACGCTTGTTCTACAACTTATTATGTTATCTTGTATCTGTGTTTTATCTATGCTGTATTTCAATCCCCCACTAGCATGCTTATTTTAACATGCCCTTTACTCCTTCCATTCATAATCTTGTTCTACAACATATCATGTTATCTTGTAACTGTGTTTTAACTATGCCATACTTCAATCCCCCACTAGCATACCTATTTTAATATGCCCTTCACCCCTTCCATTCATAATCTTCATCATATACATAACGAAAAACTCGTTGTACCCTATGTTTTCTGCTTAAACACACTAACGATGTTTCAACAGCTCATATTTTATGACTCAGGTCAGACAATGTTACTCTTGACGAGGCCAAGAATAATGAACAGCACAAATGCCTGTTCTTTGCCTTTTTTCCGCTCTTGCCCAGGTGAGCTCTCTATTGCTCAACATCCTCTGTGCTGTTCTTCTCCATGTCTGTCTTTACTTCTTTTCCCCTTGTGGTGTCCATCTTAGTGCTATTTTTGGTAGTGAGGTGTCAGTCATTCGGAGCACATGTCCCAACCATCGCCAGAGTCTTTCTTCAATAATTGCTGTCAGTGACTTCATCTGCATTTCTGCCAACAAGATGTTATTTCTTATGGTGTTTGCCCAAAATATTTTTCTAATTCTTCGTAAACATTTAGTCTGGAAAGAATTCAGCTTGTTTTCCATGGTTATGGTGATTTTCTAGCATTCACTTCCATAGAGTAGTACACATAGAACTTTACTCTTAAATATCCCGATTTTCGTCTTCATGCTTAGTTTTGTTTATTTCCATATAGTTTGCAGCATTGCAAAAACTTTGTTTGCTCCATCTAGTAAATCTGCTGTTGATGTCCTCTGTGCTGTCTCCAATTTGTACTACTCTACTGCCAAGATATACAAATTCGTTTACCTCCTCCAATGACTTGCTATCTACTCTGAGTACATTTCTGTTGTTTACATTTTCCTTCATTAACTTTGTCTTTCCTATGTTGATCTTTAATCCTATGTTGTTTGCATTCTGAGTTAGCTTGTTTATTTTATCTTGCATATCTTTGTGGATGCTTGATAGTAGACAAATATCGTACGCAAAGTCAAGGTTCTCCAGCACTGTGTGAAGGGTCCATTGTAATCCTCTGCGTTTGTCTGATGTTGCCTCCTTCATTAACCAGTCTACTGCCAAGATAAATAATGTTGGTGATAGTACACATCCTTGCTTCAGTTCTGTTTGTACTATAGAGTTGCTAGAGGTATTGTTCTCCGCAGATCATTTTGCACTGAAAACCCACATATAGGGCTTTGATGACATCCACTTATCTTATGGGGAAGGTCATGCCATCTTAGAATTTCCACAGTGCATCTATATTGACACTGTCAAAATGAAACACCAAAACACCTCTGCTGGATACTACAACAAATTTGGGATGTATAAAAAACTCCAGAGGAGTGGAAAACTGGCCTTACAGTAAAACTACCGAATAAAGGTGACCTCAGAGATTGCGGGAACTAGAGAGGCACTCCCCTCTTGCCACCAGTAAAGTATTTTGCAGAATAATCATCAACAGAATTGTACCAGCATTTGAGGGGAAACTTCGGAAAGAGCAGGCAGGATTTAGGAAAGGAAATCATGCATAGACCACATATTTGTACTTAGACAAATATTAGAGCAGGCAAATGAGTGGCATAGCACAACATATGCACTGTTAATATATTTTGAGAAAGCCTATATCTACTTGGGTCGAATCTTTTTAAACCGGGTAGTATCAGGATAGTTATTTTTAGCATCAAAGATTGCTTTCTTCAAAATTTCATGTAGATGAAATCCCATAAAACTCTAGTCTTCATGACCTGAAATAAGTAGAAGGAAAAAAAAACTAGAAACTATTCTATTTGAAGCAGCGCTAGAGTCAAGATTCCGTCAGTCAAGAATAGTATCATTAAATGCCACAGAGTAACCAGGGACCAATAAATAATATAGAAAATATATCATTTTAACAGCCGTGGTATTGGCGATCATTTTATCTGCCTTGTGCAAAGGAAAACACATGAAAGACTGGAAAATATGTTCACATAAGATGCAAGATACAGTGTCAGAAAAAACTCATGAACAAACACCACGAAAAAACTGACTTTTAATATACATTTCTTTACTGAAAACTTGGAAGAAAGAGTGAAAATAAAAAACATATATAAATCAATGAAACCTATCCTCAGAAGACAGAAAAAGTGTTTCTGTAAAATGATTTTCATATGCGTGACTGGGTATAAAAATGTTTGTGCACCTGAGCACCGATCGTGCGACAACAGGTCGGTGTCACTCAGTCCTTCCATCAAAAGTGCTACAACAGATCGGTGCCACTCTGTCACGGATCAACATGAGCACTTGTGTGATCTGTGATGTAACTGTTTCATCCCGCCACGTCCATGGAAACAGGGGAGACAAACACGCGCTCTAAAAGCTATCAAACAATCTCACCTCTTGCTTCTTTGGAAAGGGTCAACAGCTCCTTTCTTTGTGCTGTTGACATTAAGCAACTTTTGCTATATTGTTTAAAGCAAGAACACTTGGTAACGTTATTTTAAGTCTTTGATATTATCGATAAATGTTCATATAGTTAAATAAATTCCTAGCTTTCTTAGGTTGTATCGTTAATACACTTTGATAGTTCTAAACTTTCTTAAAGTGACATTGTTTATATAGTTATATAAATCATAACATGTCCTAAGTAACACTGTGTGTATAGTTTTCAGTTTTGTCCTAAGCAACATTAAAAAAGAATATTGCTATACAAATCTGAGTTTGCTCTTAACGAGTATTATTTATGAACGGTAATAAATTCCCACACTTGTTGGGGGGGGGGGGGGGTTCACAGAATTAGTACTTTATAATGGATTGTGGATAAAAATCGATTTACGAGCACCTTGAGCACCACGATCACCTCGAGCATTTCAAGCACCTTTTTCTTTGGAAAATGTCCAACCAAAATACTAACTTTTAGCTCTTTAATCAAATATCAAATTTTAAACATCACTTTTGTATGCCTCGTGTTCTAGTAGTGTAGTCTGATCTAGTCCATTAGCACGGGCAGGATGTTTGATAGAAGTCTCATTTTTAAACAGACATACAAATATGTCATCATACTTATTTAACTTGTATACTGAAAATATAATGAGGAATGTTAGAGAAGATGCAGATATAGAATATTAGGATGCCATAACAATTGGAGGTTATGAAATACCAGAGATTAGATATTCTGATGACACAGTGTTACTGTCCACAACACAAAAAGGAATGGAAAAACTAATTATGTCAGTCCGTAAGAATAGTGAAGAACAAAACCTCTATCTTAATGCGAAGAAGACTAAATTGATGACAACTGACAAAACAAACAAGGCAGCTGAAATATATATCAATGAGGAAAAACTGGAAGAAGTGGAGAGTTTTGAATATCTTGGATCACTGCTAACTAATAATAGAGATACAATGAGGGAGGGAAATTAAAAGGATGACATCTATCGCTCTTCAGAAAGTAAAACAACTAAAGAATCTGTGGAGAGGAACAGACAGAACTACAAAAATAAGATTTTTAGGGGCATGCATTTTTCCAGTTGCAACATATGCCTGTGAGACCTGGACACTTAACAAAACAGCTGAGAAACATATAAATCCCTTTGAATGTAAATGTTACAGAAGAGTTCTTCAAATATCATGGACACAAAAAAAAAACAAATATATCCATACTACAAGAACATAATATTGAAGAAGGCTGGCTAGTGAAGAGGATTAAAGAGAGAAAACTTAAATATTTTGGACACATTAAACGTCATGATAATCTAGAGAAAACCGTATTGGAAGGATACATAATGGGAAAAAGAAAGAGAGGAAGACAAAGGCGAAGATGGCTGCAAGACATCGTTGACGATCTGCAAATGGATGCATCAGCAGCAGGGCATTTTGCTCACAACCGAGAGGCCTACAGGAGAGCTGTTAGGGAGGCAAAGTTCCACATTCATTCATTCATTCATTTGCATGTCCCTTGCGGAACATGTGAAAAGGTTACGGTCAGTCAGTTAGATGTTTTTTTGAGTCAGTTGTGAGTCATTTTTATTATTGTGATTATGCTGACTGAAGTTGATAGCCGAAGCTGTGATAGCATTAGATAGATAAAAGGGATGGCGACTGCAATAAAACTGGTTTAAATAAATAAGGTAGATAAAGGTGTAATGTGCAGTTTTACAAAGTGAGGAAGGAAATGAGCAAGGTGAGAAAAAAACGAATAGAAAGTATGAGAATGTATAAATGAAAAACATACAACATCCGATATTTCGGCGTGAGCCTTATTCGAGGATACATACACAACGAAATACAAACACATAGAACTTATCTGAAGTGTCTTGCTCCGAGTGGGAAGCAGAAATGTGTGTGGAAGAAGGAGTAGGAAAAACCACCCTGCCTACAGACAAAAGATTCCCGATAGAGCCAATCATAACGAAGAAGCGGAGAGAGAGGAGGAGAACAAGTGGGAGAAATGGGTGGGGGGAAGGCAATAGAAACATGATAGCCGCTAGAGGTGTCGGGGAGGGGGGAAGGGAGAGAGGGGAGGGAAAAGGGGACGCGGAGAGATAATGAATGAAGAACTTAAACACCTGCAGGGAGAAAATGTGAAACTGGTGAATAGGACAAGACCAATATGTTGGCAGAGAAGGAAATAGGATGGTGGTAGGGAGAGGTAGCATAGAGATATCATCTCTTCATTCATCTCCGTTTTCATTCCTTCTGTGCATGTCAGGTTAGCCTCTACTCTCCCTCCACACCCCTGTCATTCGATATCACTTCTGTCACCATGCCTTCTTTAAATCGTATCACCAAATCTCTCAAGTCTTTTATTACTCTCTCTTTCAGTCTTTTGTCACCTCTCCTTTCCCGCACCGCCACTGACCTCGCTTTTGCCACGTACAAGAAGACGCGGTTTAATTTTCTCAACAACTGTCTTCGCCTGAGGGTTGTTCCCAAAGGTTTTACTTCTACGTTTTCACTGGCCATGGGCACTCTCCACCCCAGGATCCGTCAGCGTCTTTGTGCTATCGAAACCAATTGCGCATTTCAACGCATGCGGTGTGTCGTGGAGGGACACATTAAACTCCTCTCGGACCTCGATAGTCAGATCGCTCAATTCTCTGCCCGTCTCCACCACGTTACACATGATAATTACCTCATCTATCGCCTGATCCGCGAGATTATTCACTCCACCAACAGACAATTCTACCTGCAACTTTCTTCTCTCAAAAAGCAGAAACGTTCTGCTATCCGTCCCTCTACGGCCTCTCCCAGACCCACCACCGCTTCTGCCCCCACTAAGGTGGTTTGTATCCCTCCGGATATTCCTCTTGATGAATTGTCTGTCCTGGGGAAAGGTTTACAGTTTGTTCCCCTCCGTCCTTCTGCTGACCAGTTCTCACTCCTTCAAGATGTCCACCGTTTCCATCGCAGACTGCATTTAAAGTTCCATTTCCAAGACGCGTCCCAACCTTCATCATCCCAATCCACCTCCGATGATGACCCTTTCTCTCGCTTCTCCAAACGACCATCCACTTGGACACCTTCAGCAGGAGCGTCTGGTGTCTTGGACCTCTCTACGAAATCCACAAGCTTCGCCTTCCCCGTGTACGACACCCGAACCTGACCCCCGGGGAGCAACGCGCAATCTCCCAACTCCAGCGCAGGCGTGATATCGTGATCAAGAGTACAGACAAGGGCAGGACCATTGTTTGTTGGAAGAAAAAATTGTACATCCAGGAGGCCATGGGCCAGCTGAGCAACACTAAATTTTATGCCTCTCGCCCTCAGGATCCGACTCTGGCCAACAACCACCATGTTCGTGACACGATCAACGAACTCATCCACAAGACCAAGTCTGGTCTTTCTCCCTCAGCTACACATCTTCACATCCGCGACAGCTGCTTAGGGAAACCATCCTTTTATCTACTTCCTAAGATTCACAAACCAGACAACCCAGGAAGGCCCATAGTGTCTGCTTGTTCCTGCCATACGGAACAAATCTCTGATTTTATGGACAGCATCTTTCAACCTCTGGTCACTAGTCTGTCCGCTTATCTCAAGGACACCAATCATGCTCTCATTACTTTTGAGACCCTTACACTCCTGCCTGGTCACACCTACCGTATCTTCACCCTTGATGTAGTATCCTTATACACATCCATCCCGCATGATCAGGGACTTCAGGCCGTCAAGTTCTTTCTGAACAAAAGACGCAATCCCTCTATTCCTACGTCTACTATTCTACGCCTTACACAACTTGTCCTCCAACTCAATTCTTTTGAATTCAATGGCCTTTACTTTGACCAGATTAGTGGTGTAGCCATGGGTACCAAGATGGGCCCCAGCTACGCGTGTCTGTTCATGAGCCACTTCGAACACAAGGTTCTGAGAGCCTTTAGAGGCCATTTTCCCGCCTTCTATAGATGCTACATAGACGATGGCATTGGGATCACATCAGTTTTGTTAAGGAGTACAATCCTGTCATTTCTTTCACCTCCCATATCTCTGCTACTTCCGCTAACTTTCTTGACATTGCCGTCACTATCGGCCCTTCCGGGCTTACTACTTCTATCCACTATAAACCTACAGTCTCTCACAGCTACCTCCTGTACTCTTCCTCCCATCCCAGATCGTGTAAGGACTCTATTCCTTTTTCCCAGCTTCTTAGGTTGCGACGTTTGTGTAAGGAGAATTTGGATTTCCAGGATCAAGGCCACAAATTGTTAGATTTCTTCCGTCAACGCGGCTATCCAGACTACGTTCTCTCGTCATCTTGGAACCGCATTAGCCATATATCGCGGCAACAAGCCCTCACCCCTAAACCTCACTGTAGCTCGGACAGAGTGAAACTAGTACTCACGTACCACCTTCATAGCTTGGCAGTTAAAAACATACTGTTTCGCCATCTCCACCTCCTCCAGATCGAGCCTGAGACACGTGAACTTTTTGGGGAACCCCCATTGGTGGCCTACAGACGGGACAAGAACCTCAGGGACCCTTTTAATTCGTAGTCATCTTAAGACTGATGACACTTTTTATGGTACCAGACGTTGCGGACGCCGTAGATGTAACACTTGTCCGTTTGTTGTCGAGGCCAGCCAGATCTCCTTCCCTAAATCCACGTTATCAGTACAGGAGGGTTTCACCTGTACTTCACGAAATGTCATTTATGTTATCATGTGCAAACGTTGCGGTTTGAAGTACATAGGGGAAACTGGCTTACGGTTAGGAGATCGATTTCGCCAGCATCTCAGTGATATTTCTAAGAGGGCCTGGACACCTGTGGCTAAACATTTTTGCCTTGGTAACCACAGGAGCAAACAGGACATTTCGGTTAGTGCGATCCGCTCTTGTTCCGGAGATGTTCGATCTCGGAGGGTCCTAGAACAGCGCCTTATTTTCCAGACTGGCTGTCTCCACCCAGCTGGAATTAACAATGTCTTCAGCTTTCTGTAACTTCTTTATTTTTCCACTGGCCTTTTTTATACTCTACTTTCTTTCTCTATGCTACCTCTCCCTACCACCATCCTATTTCCTTCTCTGCCAACATATTGGTCTTGTCCTATTCACCAGTTTCACATTTTCTCCCTGCAGGTGTTTAAGTTCTTCATTCATTATCTCTCCGCGTCCCCTTTTCCCTCCCCTCTCTCCCTTCCCCCCTCCCCGACACCTCTAGCGGATATCATGTTTCTATTGCCTTCCCCCCACCCATTTCTCCCACTTGTTCTCCTCCTCTCTCTCCGCTTCTTCGTTATGATTGGCTCTATCGGGAATCTTTTGTCTGTAGGCAGCGTGGTTTTTCCTACTCCTTCTTCCACACACATTTCTGCTTCCCACTCGGAGCAAGACACTTCAGATAAGTTCTATGTGTTTGTATTTCGTTGTGTATGTATCCTCGAATAAGGCTCACGCCGAAATATCGGATGTTGTATGTTTTTCATTTATACATTCTCATACTTTCTATTCGTTTTTTTCTCACCTTGCTCATTTCCTCCCTCACTTTGTAAAACTGCACCATACACCTCTATCTAGCATTAGATAGATGTGAACGTTGAGCTAGTAGTTTATTAATGGATCCATGTGTGTTTCTGATGTTGCTACAGTTGTCTATAATAGGGATGTAATCTGAAGAATGTGAAAATAGCTCTTTTGAGACTTAGTAGGACTTGTTAAGTCCAATATTTTGTGATGTTGTGTTTTTCTTGTGAATCCATGGAAATTTTCATTAAGACTGTAAATTGACTCCATATTACATCATGTTGTATATCTGTTATCTTATCTGAGAGTGAGTGTTGCCCACTCCCTCCCTACATGGCGAACTAGTTCTATTCAGGGAGAGGGGAGGCTTGTTCATCTGTATACTCAATATTTTGCTACATCCTCACTTATCACCGCCAATTCTCTCCATAACAAACGTGTGTTTTTGCCGTTATCAAATTGGGTGTCCAGTGGATCTCAAACTGTTGAAATGTGTCTATTCTTATTTCCACATTACAATTTCTGAAGATAAACTGAATGGAGATGAGAAAACAAATTAATACAGTTGCTACCTGGGTCAGCAGTTCTCGCAATTGCGAAGTACTTCTTTAGCGTTACTGCTTAGTGTTGCCTAGCACACTGGTCCAGCAGTAATCTTCCATACATGTACTCCGGATGACTGGTAACGCATTACCAAAAAGAGGACTGAAATGAGGCCTCAGGGAAACAGTAATAAGGTCACGCCGAAGGAGACATGGTGAAGAACAACAGAGAGGATGCTGAGTAATAGAGGGCTCATCTGGGCAACAGCGGAAAAAAAGAAGGCGAAGGACAGGTGTTTGTGGGAAAACATTCGGGAAAGCCCTATGTGGCCTGGGCATCTAAAGATTCAGAGAGAGAGAGAGAGAGAGAGAGAGAAATCTTTAACTAGTCAATCTGTCTCTATTGGTTTGACTCTGAATGTTCGTGTGTTTTTGGTCTATACAAGCGAAGAGACTTTGATGTACTACACTTTCATCGTGACTACTAACGAGAATATACAATATTGTCTTACAAAGTATATACTTCAGAAGACAGAAGAACCCCAACCCCTAACACTAACAAAAATCTTTTACAATGAACATCTGTAATGTTAAGTTTTGTAAATGCTTCACGCTGTACATGCCTCTGTCACTTGATGATAGTATCTTATCGTTCAGTTTTTGTTTCCCATTTTTCTTCCTTCATATTTGATTTTTTATAGACGTAACCAAGAATTGTGAACGCAATATTCAAAATTCTGGGTTAAAATATTCCTTCAGCAAGAGATTAATAGAAGAAACAGATGTACTTTTATGAAGTAGAGAGAGAGAGAGAGAGAGGGAGAGAGAGAGAGAGAGAGAGAGATGGAGAATATATGTCAGTTTTTTTTCATTCATTTTAATATCTCAGAGAACCTTTTGGCTACACTCTTGTGACCTACTTTTGTTCAAGGCGGGCTCCGAAAGATATGTAAATGATTTTTTTTTCTGTTTATCACTTGTTTTGTCTTCTTCGTATTTTGTCGACACATTGGTTTGTTCTTCTTGTTTTTTTTAATTACTCTGCGCTCTTCTCGCTATCTTTTGTTGCTGTTTCTTCTCTTTCCTTCCTCTTTCTTACCTCCATGTACAACTACACAGTATACTTCCATCTGACTATAGTTTACAAGTACGCGTGTTGCCACCGTCAAAATTACTTATCTCTCGGCCATATTATGTGTAATCAAATGGGGGGGGGGGTATTTGTGTAAGTGCACACGGACGTGTGTGTGTGTGTGTAAATTTCATAAACTGAAATAATTACTTTATATAAATGCATTTTCCTGTACAAAGTCAGTAAATGCATGGTGGAAATGGAGAGAGAAAGAGAGAGAGAGAGAGAGAGAGAGAGACGAGAAGAAAGAGAGAAAAGGAGGGAGGGGGAGACAGAGGGATACTTTTCAAAGTATGTTTCGTTAAAGTTTAAATTAGTGTAATCTAAAGAATGATTTCATTATACTCGTTTCTTATACATTTAATGCATGTACAGTGGCTGCATCAGTCAGATTGTGGAGTGCACGTACAAGAGATTTTTTTTATTCATACTTACTGTGTTTTAATACTAATGCTGAATATTCATGACAGAGTGAAAGTTGTGAGATGAGTGACAGAATGTCAAATGAAACTACGTGCCAGTTCTCAACCATTTTGAAAATAAAAGGGTACTCTCTCTCTCTCTCTCTCTCTCTCTCTCGCTCTCGGTAATAGTGGGAACTAATATTCCCCCTTTCTAGGAACAGAATGTAGTTCTATAGCAACATAAGTAAGTTTGACGTTTATAACGAACAACTTCCAATCACTTTACTTTCATTCATTCACTTATACATTCTTCCTTTTCTTTATCTATCTCTCTGGAGCAACAAACTGGTATTCTTTGCAGCCGTTGAAGTGAAGGTGTTGATACACAGATTGGAAGTGGGAGATAGCGGCTATTCTTTCGGTCCATGATTGGATCTAAAGTGTAGTGGATCTAAAATGTAGTGGATCTAAAGTGTAGTGGATCTAAAATGTAGTGGATCTAAAGTGTAGTGGATCTAAAATGTAGTGGATCTAAAGTGTAGTGGATCTAAAATGTAGTGGCCCTAAAGTGTAGTGGATCTAAAATGTAGTGGCCCTAAAGTGTAGTGGATCTAAAATGTAGTGGCCCTAAAGTGTAGTGGATCTAAAATGTAGTGGCCCTAAAGTGTAGTGGATCTAAAGTGTAGTGGATCTGAAGTGTAGTGGATCTGAAGTGTAGTGGTGTTTAATATTTCTTTATCAGACTCCACCATCATGGGGACTATGACGATCCCTGCCCCGTCAGCCAGCTAATGTTACTGGGATGTATCAACAGAGGGACAGGGTCTCGGTCTATCTATTTTTGTGCTGTCGGCCTTTATCCAGGTCTCGATCGATCTATTTTTGTGCTGTCGGCCTTTATCCAGGTCTCGATCGATCTATTTTTGTGCTATCGGCCTTTATCCAGGTCTCGATCGATCTATTTTTGTGCTATCGGCCTTTATCCAGGTCTCGATCGATCTATTTTTGTGCTGTCGGCCTTTATCCAGGTCTCGATCGATCTATTTTTGTGCTGTCGGCCTTTATCCAGGTCTCAGTCTATCTGTTTTTTTTGTGTGTGCTGTAGATTGGTGCATTAGGTTGGTTTGCAAACCTGGATGCTAGTATGTCAGCTAATCGCACAGCGTCTTCACTCTGCATTATGAGCTTACTCACGCCCTAATATACTCTGATTCACTCTTTATTAACAGTTATTGCAGCTAGAAATATTTATTTGTGTTAACCCTTTGTCGCAGATATAAATATTTATTTATACTAACATTTATTGCAGGCCAAAGATATCTTAGTAACAACAGCTAAAGACATGGTTCCAGTAAAGAAAACACAAAAGAATAGATGGATCACAGCAGGTACACTAGAACTGATAAAACAATGTAGAGAAATGAAGACGCAGTGGAGAGTGACAAACAACAACAAAGATAGATATAAAACTTTAACAAAAGAAGTACGAAGAAACATAAGAAAAGACAAAAAACAATACATACAAGATTGTTGTGAAAGAATAGAAGAACATCAGAGGTGTGGAAGAGATAGTGAAATGTTTAAAGAAATGAAGACATTGACGAGAAATGTCACACCTAAGCTAAATGTCATTTGTGATGAGATGGGGAATACCCTGACAGAGACAGAGGAAATTCTGGAAAGATGGAAGGAATATTGCAAAAGAATGTATGAAACAACCGACTGTGGAAGCAGAAATCAACAGTGTGAATTATTATTGCAGGAGAAAGAACCCGAGCCGACAATGGAAGAAGTTTTATGGGCAATAAAGAGTCTGAAAAATGGTAAATCACCAGGATGTGATGAGATAACCGCTGAATTTATTAAAGCAGGAGGAAAGGAGTGTGCAACAATCTATCATGCACTATGTAAAAAGATATGGCATTCAGGTATTTGGCCAAAAGAATGGAAAAGAACTGTATTCATTCCACTGCCAAAAAAGGGTAACCTGAAATTATGCACCAACTACAGAACTGTTGCCCTGATTAGTCATGCCAGTAAAATTCTGTTAAAAATCATAATGGGTAGACTTCGAAAGAAAATAGAAGAAGAAGTCAATATGGTCCAAGCTGGCTTCAGGCAAGGAAGAGGATCAAGAGATCATATATTCAATCTAAGATTAATAATAGAGAAATGCAGGGAGTTTAATGTGAATCTATATTTATCCTTTATAGACTACTCAAAGGCATTTGATTGTGTACAACACCAGAAACTTTGGGAAATAATGGAAAAAATGGGATTTCCAACACATTTGATACAATTAACATCACTGCTGTATTTAGACCAACAAGCAGTAGTAAGAATAAATGGTGAAACAACAAGTTGGTTTGACATAAAACAAGGGGTCCGTCAGGGGTGCATATTGTCACCCTACTTATTTAACTTGTATACTGAAAATATAATGAGGAATGTTAGAGAAGATGTAGACAAAGAATATTACGATGCCATAACAGTTGGAGGTTATGAAATACCAGAGATTAGATATGCTGATGACACAGTATTGCTGTCCACAACACAAGAAGGAATGGAAAAACTAATTATGTCAGTCCGCAAGAACAGCGAAGAGCAGAACCTCTATCTTAATGCAAAGAAAACTAAAGTGATGACAACTGACAAAACAAACAAGGCAACTGAAATATGTATCAATGAGGAAAAACTGGAAGAAGTGGAGAGTTTTGAATATCTTGGATCACTACTAACTAATAATGGAGATACAATGAGGGAAATTAAAAGGAGGACATCTATTGCTCTTCAGAAAGTAAAACAAATAAAGAATCTGTGGAGAGGAGCAGACAGAACCACAAAAATAAGATTTTTAAGGGCATGCATCTTTCCCATCGCAACATATGCCTGTGAGACCTGGACACTTAACAAAACAGCTGAGAAGCACATAAATGCCTTTGAATGTAAATGCTATAGAAGAGTTCTCCAAATATCGTGGACACAAAAAAGAACAAATATATCTATACTGCAAGAGCTTAATATTGAAGAAGGCTGGCTAGTAAAGAGGATTAAAGAGAGAAAACTTAAATATTTTGGCCACATTAAACGTCATGATAATTTGGAGAAGACCATATTGGAAGGATACATAATGGGAAAAAGAAAGAGAGGAAGACCGAAACGAAGATGGCTGCAAGACATCGTTGATGATCTGGAAATGGATGCAGCAGAAGCAGGCCATCTTGCTCACAACCGAGAGGCCTACAGGAGTGCTGTTTGGGAGGCAAAGTTCCGCAAGGGACATGCAAAGGAATGAATGAATAAATATTTATCTATATAACATTTTATTGCGGGCATGAATATTTATTATGTTAATCCTTTATTGCAACTATAAATATTTATTCATGCATATATTTATGCATTACTTATAAATATTTATGTTAACCCTTTCGTATCCTTTGTTTACAAATTTTTAGACAAGTGTCCAGCATACGGCACAAATTTTATTATCGATTAAACAAAAAAAAACATAATTTATTCAAGTCAATGCTTGAATATATGCTCAAAAATATATTCTTCTTATAAAGTTAACTTTACAACCAATTAAAAATAATAGTACAAGCTGTAAAAAGGCTAAAATTATTCCGGATAAGAAAGGATTAAGACAAAATGCTGAGAGAGAGAATGAGAGAGAGAGAGAGTGTAAGATATGTCCCTCTCTCTCTCACTCTGTCTCTAAATCAGCAGAGCGAACTTAAAGCAAAAGATGATGAAATGCGAGTGTTTTTTAGCCAGCATATTTGGCAATGACTTTGAAGACTGAACTCTTCTCCTCAGATTCACAAGTGTGTCACCCCAGCTGTAGATGATATGTCTGTCATGCCAAGGGAAGCACCTGGGGTAATATGATGCCAGTTTCGACATTTTTCCTGACCTATCTACACCCTAGAATGTGATGTGGTGGGTGTCATGTCTAGCCACCTTCCTTTCGTCAGCTCCAAGATACTCATTTCTACAGCTGAAGTGACTAGGTCGCATCCGGACAGAGACAAACTACTTACCTTCTCCTTGAGAGACAAGTACACCAACCACTACGCCACTCAGTCGCCCATAGCTTATGAAGCAAACTGTAAACAATACTTTTTAAGAGTTAGTATACGGGAGGTAACGCCGTGATGATAACCTAGCATTAATCACTAGTTACAGCCCTTATAGCTACCTATCGATGAAGTTTCCGTTCTTACGTTCTATGCTCTGCCAGAGTATATTTTTATGAGAACTTTCGGCACGCGCGCGCGCGCGCGCACACACACACACACACACACACCTAAAAGGAATTTATTATTATTATTAAAGCTGTTAATTGGGGTTTCGTTTTACTTAAATATCGTTCTGAACATTGACTGCCATAGGTGTGCAATATCTGCCACGCTTTCATATTGATTTGAAATGAAAGATTTAATGAACGGAGCAAATCAAATCATCATGGGTGCCTTGAAACGGGAAATAACACAGAGGCAGAATAATGAAGAAAAGGAGTTTTGATAGCACAATATGAACAATTACAAATATTAGAATATACATTTCTAGAGGTCGAAAAAAGGTGGATATGTTTCAGTTTTGTGTTGACGGTGCGCAGAAAAAATATTTTTAGAACAGTTATTGTAAAAGTGTACAATGTTTATATTTTGTGAGGATGGACTAATTTCTCTTTTATTTAAGTGGAAGGGGGATGCTGACTTTTTAAATTTTACTATCTATCTATCTATCTATCTATCTATCTATCTATCTATCTATCTGTCTGTCTGTCTGTCTGTCTGTCTGTCTGCCTGTATGCCTGTCTGGCCGGCTGGCTTATTTTAAATTTTCCTTACGCTCAAAATGGTTATATTTCTACTTATATTAAACTGAATGTTTGAAAAATGACAGATGAAGGGCAGAATGTCGGATGAACCTGTGTATCTTACTCTTTACGTTTTGAGAGTAGAGTTTATCCGTTCGTTCGTTTCTCTTATTTGACTCTTTAAAACTTTCTCTCCCTCTTTCCCTCCTTCTTTCGCTCCTTCTTTCTCTCTCCTCACTCACTCACTCTCTCTCTCTCTCTTGCTCTTTCTCCTTGCTCTCCCTTCTCCCTGCCCTGCCGGGGTGAACAAAAATTCAATTTTTAAAATTTTCTTGAGTGAATATTATAACATAATGGATCCTTGACACAGTGCTGGACGACCTTGACTTTGCGGACGACATTTGTCTACTATCAAGCAGCCACAAAGAAATTCAAGATAAAATAAACAAGCTAACTCAGAATGCAAACAACATAGGACTAAAGATCAACATAGGAAAGACAAAGTTAATGAAGCAAAATGTGAACAACAGAAATGTACTGAGAGTAGATACACTTTGTGGAGGAGGTAAACGAATTTGTATATCTTGGCAGTAGAGTAGTAGAAAATGAAGACAGCACAGAGGACATCAACAGCAGATTTACTAGATGGAGTAAACCAGGTTTTTTGCAATGCTGCAAACTATATGGAAATAAACAAAACTAAACATGAAGACGAAAATTAGGATATTTAAGAGTAATGTTTTATGTTCTATGGAAGTGAATGCTGGAAAATCACAAAAACCATAGAGGTTTTGGTGATTTTCAAGCTGACTTCTTTCCAGACTAAATGTTTACGAAAAATTAGAAAAATATTTTGGGCGAACACCACAAGAAATAACATCTTGTTGACAGAAATGCAGATGAAGCCAGTGACAGCAACTATTGAGGAAAGACATTGGCGATGGTTGAGACATGTGCTCCGAATGACTGACAATTCACTACCAAAAACAGCACTAAGATGGACACCACAGGGGAACAGAAGTCCGAATGACTGACAATTCACTACCAAAAACAGCACTAAGATGGACACCACAGGGGAACAGAAGTAAGGGTATACCAAAAGAGACATGGAGAAGAACAACAGAAAAGATGTTGAGCAATAGAGGGCTCATCTGAGCAAGAGCAGAAAAAAAAGCAAAGGACAGGCATTTGTGGAAAACACTTACGGAAGCCCCATGTATCCTGGGCACTTAAGGGTCAGAAAGAGATAATATGATCCTTTGTATCCTTTGTATTATAAGTCCCTCTGTGGTCCCTAGGTCAGTAGTGCTTATATCTCCGCCTTCTTGTCCTAAATAACACATAATGTCTATTTTTAGCTCTTTATTGGTGGAATTATCCAGATGTAAGTGTTTCAAATTGTTTGTTTTTTTTGTTAAACCTCTCACAGAATCGAAAAAATGAAGAGGGCTAGCAAGAGCAGGAAGTGATGCTCTCACCAGAACATTATCACAATTACAGTCACTAAAGTACCACTTCAAAACATTCATCTAAGTTTTTAATCTGATTTCTCTCTCTCTCTCTCTCTCTCTCTCTCTGTGCGTATTTATATATATATGTACATATACATATGTATGATTGTAAATGTATTTATATGTACATGTATATGTATACGAGTATATATATATATATATATATATATATCGCTCAGTTTACTAATTCGGTGATACTTGATTGCTAGGTTCAAGTCCCAGCAGTGGAATTCTTTCTGCAGCACATTATAAAGTTTCCGGGTCCACCCAGCCTCTAAAAATGGATAACAGAGAAATCTAGGAAGGTAAATGCAGCCAGGCGTGATACTAACCACAACATACTTGTATGTGCCGATGGTCTTGAAAATATAGGCCTGACACCCCGTATTCCCACTATGCCTTAGTTGCATGGAAACGGAGATTTTACCTTTTATATATATACATATATATAATTTGCATGTTAAGATCGTTTCTGAACATTCTTCTAACAGTGTAAGCAACTGTAATCAGTGAAAAAAAAGCATAAAATTCAGTGAAAGAACACTTTAGCACATTTTGTTAAAATTCCCATCAAAAGTTTCAAAACAATGTTTCCAGGATATCTCATTTTAGATTCTTATAGTTCACTATAATTGCACAAAAGTTCGTCTGACTTGAATTATAAATTTTAAAAATACATATCTCTCTCTCTCTCTCTCTCACACAAGCAAACAAAAACACATACGCGCCCGCACCAGTTCTTCAAATTTATATTTGCTGGTAAACTTTGAACCAGTTTGTGGTTACACTATTCTCCAGTTTGTTTTGTTTGCTTTGGTTTGTGTGTGAACGTTGAAGGCTGTCAATTATAGTGACGGACTCTGGTAGGACGAGCAACCAAGAGAACAGCGCTATCTTGGCCGTCGAAAATGCTGTTTGATAAGGAGCCTCAGTGTCTGTCTGGTCGAAAATTTGGACCCATGAAAAGGGCACCAGGTCATGACACAGAACTCTATCAAATATTTATTTTTTGGGTTGGGTGGGGGGTGGAGGGGTGCACCTTGGCGAAATTTATGAATGCTCTCTTCTCTCGCGGCTAGTCGGCTGGTTGAAATCCCAGGTAATTCTCTGGTTATTTTTCTTTCTCTTACGTCTAAAAGTACTTTTTGATTTCTTTTTTTTTTTAGGTCTAACTATACAATACTGTGTTCTTTATTACAGTTAAGTCTTATTATAATATAGTTAAGTGTTATTATAATACTCCATAATATATTTAAGTGTTTTATAATATATCATAATATATTTAAGTGTTGTTACTCCATAAACAATACTCTGCTTTTCATTTCGTGCTTTTGCTCCGTTTACACCACTAGAAATTGAGAGACATTTCAGTGGCTGGCATTCTTTTTTTATTTAGAAATCAATATCGTCCAATCTGGTTTTAGACAAGAAAGAGGAACAAGAGAACATGTATTCAATATAAGATTAATAATAGAGAATTGTAGAGAATTTAATGTATATCTATATTTAGCATTTATAGACTATACAGAGGCATATGAGTGTGTACAACATCAGAAGTTTCGGTAAATAATGGGAAAAAATTAGATTTCCAACACATTTGATACAATTAACATCACTGTTGTGTTTAGACCAACAAGCAGCAATAAGAATAAATGGTGAAACAACAACTTGGTTTAACATAAAACAAGTGGTCCGTCAGGGTTATATATTGTCCGACTTACTTATTTAACTCGTATACTGAAAATCCATACTACAAAAACTTAATATTGAAGAAGGCTGGCTAGTAAAGATGATTAAGCAGATAAAACTTAAACATTTTGGACATATTAAGCGTCATGAGAATTTAGAGAAGACCGTCTTGGAAGGGTACATAATGGGAACAAGAAAGAGAGGAAGACCAAGGCGAAGATGGCTGCAAGACATCGTTGATAATCTGCAAATGGCATCTTGCTTACAACCGAGATACCTACAGGAGTGCTGTTAGTGAGGCAAAGTTCCGCAGGGGGCATGCAAATGACTGTCTGATTGACTGATCAAAATATAAAAATTGAAATATGATCAGCTTTTATCCAAGAAAAAATTCAAAGTTGTCTGTTGATACTACGTTCTAGTCCATATATTAAGTATGTCCATAAATTAAATCTAGTATATGTGTAAAACACGTCCACAAATTTAATCTATTTCAGTCCGTATAGTAAATATGTCCACAAATTAAACTTCCTCCTGTCCGTACATTAAATATGTTTACAAATTAAACCTCTTCCAGTCCATATATTAAATATGTTTACAAATTAAACATTTTCCAGTCCCATACATTAAATATGTCCACAAATTAAACATTTTCCAGTCCCGTACATTAAATATGTTTACAAATTAAATATCTTCCAGTCCCGTACATTAAATATGTTTACAAATTAAACATCTTCCAGTCCCGTACATTAAATATGTTTACAAATTAAACATCTTTCAGTCCCGTACGTTAAATATTTCCACAAATTAAACATCTTCCAGTCCCGTACATTAAATATGTTTACAAATTAAACTTCTTCCTGTCTATATACTAAATATGCGAACATATTGCACTTGAGCAGCTTGCATGGTCAGCCTCGTTATGACCACAGACTGAGCTTCTTTTTTAGTCCTTAAACCAAATATCTTTGACACCTTATACTAAGTCTCTTTGAGTGTTGATACTAAATCTCTTTGACACTTTATACTAAGTCTCTGAGTCTTGATACTAAAGCTCGTTGACACTTTATACTAAGTCTTTTTTTAGTGTTGATACTAAATCTCTGTGACATTTTATACTAAGTCTCTTTGAATCATTACAATAAATCTCTTTGACACCTTAAACTAAGTCTCTTTGAGTATTGATACTAAATCTTTTTGACACTTTATACTAAGTCTCTTTGAGTCATCATATTATATCTCTTTGACACCTTAAACTAAGTCTCTTTGAGTGTTGATATTAAATCTTTTTGACAGATTATACAAAACCTTTTTGAGACCACATGCATCACTTCGATGGCGCCAGAGTTTTAACTTCGCTGGATCCACATCCATCCTGAATGTTAAGTACTTTGGCTTTACAGTCTGGATTAAGCTCTAGTAGACAGCAATCACACTTCCCCCCCCCCCCAACAACAACAAATATGACAGTAATACTCGTGAAATTTGATGAAGCTTTCATCAACAAAGATTTCTGAACACACGTTTCACCTGTTTTCTGAAATGTAAGTTCAAAATGCCGTAGATGATAGGGTTAGAAGCAGAGTTGATGAAGTAGGTTCTGATAAAAATATTATAGATAACAAAACCAACTCCTGTAAGATCCTTATCAAAGCCTGGAAATATCAGAAGTTTTGCTATCATTAACGATAGATGCGGCAAAAAACTCAAGACAAAAACTGCAGTTACAGAAACGGCCACAAGTGTCGTTTGGTTTCGACTCTTCCGTCGTTTGTTTGACGAGGCTGATCTTTCTTTCTTTGGATCACAACCGACGTCTCCGAGCACGAAAGAAGAGGCCATAACCAAATGACGAACAGTGAGAGTTGTTGCTCGCCTTTCTCCACCAACATCGCTTTTAGATCGTCTGACACCAGGTATAGATTCCTTTTCTGCTGACAAATTTTCCACTTTTTCGGCGTCAATACGCGTAATAGATCGATCCTGTGCCTGAGGTTTAACATCGCTGGCCCATCTACGAATGGGTCTTTCTTGATGAACAGAGCTACAAGTACTTCCGACGTCGCTTGCATCAGCATGTATCTCAATTTGACACAGTACTTCAGCATCAGGCCTTACATTTACACTAGTGTTCACATTAGGAATGTGCTCAGTTCTTAATCTCTGCTGCTGTAGGCTGTCTGCTTCTTTCATCAGTGGAAAACAAAATTTACTGTCATTGTTGTCTTTGGTTTGTCTTACTTTGCTGCTGCTTTCCATTATAATTCTCTTGGCAGGTCTAGCAGAGTTTTTTTCTGTGAAAGATTTGATTGTTAATTTTCTTTGCCAAGAAGGAACTTCGAGGAATTCTTTTCTCTTGTTTGTTATTTGATTTGACTTGGTTTTGTTGGCAGGAAGAGCTTCCTCGGTGCTGTGGCATATCCCGCTGGTGTCACAGACAGCAACGTTAGTTATTTCTTCATCAGATGCAAGGAAAGAAGATTGGCATGTCTCTATTTGGCTGGATTTGATCTTTAGTTCACGCCTGCGCTGGTTCCTGCGTCTGACCTCTTGCAAAACTCGACTGTACATAAATGTCAAAGCGATGGTAATAACAGTGAAACTCATAAACAGAAATCCGCTATAAACTGTTGGGTATACAGTGTGAAAGAGAGCATCACGGGTGGAGCAGTCCCTGCTTGTCAGTCCGTATACAACGATTGTCCGATATCCATAAACAATGAACGTAGGAAATGAGTAGAGAGCTGCTACAAAAACAACAAAACCCAGAAGATATGGATAATATCTAAGTGATATCTGTTTTTTCAGTGGCTGGCATACTTTTTTATATCTGTCAATAGCTATAAGCAAAAGTGTATAAATTGAACCAATTACACAAAATGTGTTTATGAACTTCATAACCTTGCAGATGATGTCGGTGTCGAAAACATGAAAAGCATAGAACCGAACGTCGACAATTTCGTAAGGTATAGCTAGAACACAGCTGAGCAGATCGAAGAACGCCAGGCACAAAATGGCTAAATTCTGGAAACTGCTTCGCCGTTTTCGCGAAAACAATAGGAGTACAAGGACGTTTCCAGCGACACCACAAACACAGAGAAGTCCAAGGAACAGCATAACAGGGACGAGTGTGACTGCCAGCTTGTCATTTGCTACTAGAAGTTGTAACCGGACTCCTCTGACAAAGCATCTGTGCTTCCATTCACAATTATCCGGCTCTTTGTTACACTTACTTGCTTCGTAAAACAATTCTGGTTTAAGATCTGGGTTATGTTGAATGAAACGTAGTCTGCACAAGCCATGTTTGTGTCTGGACCTCCTGCCGTTCTTGATTCGGGCATGTTCCTGTTTGAAATTATTTACACTAGAAAAATGTAACAGGTTGAGTAAGATTAGTTCACCGTGAATTTTAAGACAGTCTGCATTTTTTTTCTGTCAAAAACATAAGAGAATTGTGGAGGATTTTAGAAGACCTTAATCTCACAAATGACTTCGTGCCAAATCTTGTCAAATAATTCACTATTTTCACATTACCAAAGTAAAATCTTACTTGAGTAGAAACATCAGATGGCATGTCACTTATATCTTATCACGAAAGTCTACTGTTATTTATGTCCATAACATTACTGGGCAATTTCAATTTTTCCTAAATCAAAGTCAAATCACCTTGTTCAGGTGTGAAGACAGCAAACCAAATAAAAAAAGTTACTAAATTTTCCACGGGAGTGCAGTTGTCAGTTACAATCTGCTGATATTATGAAGTGCAGATTGTTGAAAGTTACGATCAAATGACGAATAATTGCTAACGTCTGTCGTTTTGTTCTCGTAGCTGTGAAGCTGGGTTTTACTTCCTGTTTGGTAACAACTGCTTGTGTAAAGAGCAATTTACATCCTTCTGTGTAATTTGTAATCAGCGTGTGCATGTATAAAGACTGTATCTTTCTGTGTTTTTCAGGTCAAGGCTGAACTATCAATTCCTTTCCGGGAATACGTGGAATGCAGGGGGAAATGCAGAAACAGAAATGAAACTAGCCTTGTATTTCTCAGTCTTACAGTGACAGGAAATTAAAATGTAGAATTTACAATAACTGTCAAGCCATTCCACAGCCGACTATCTAAGGCATTGTTGCCAGCCTCATGTCGTGAGCCTAATTTTGTTCATGAGGGGCCTAGTCTGGCATGGGAAAGCATACTAATATATATTATATATATATATATATATAAGAAAAAAAGTTATATTTTTCTTAAACTACAGAATGTTAATAAATTCCTCCTAATTTATGTTTTAACACTTAAAATATTAAAATAACAACGATATTTAGAAAAACTTTGGATTATTTAGAAGTGACATTATACATAATGGCGCCATACTGCGGGCAATTACGTAGTATTAGTTCGTTTTTGGTAGATCGCGGCTCATGAGTAGAAACTTGGAAACATACAACTATTTTTGGCATACAGAAAAGTATAAACAGAAAACATGATAGCCACATACACTCACTATTACAGTAAAAAATTACAAAGTTTATTTTCATCTCATGGCTCGGTAAATTACTAAACGAGGAAAGAGGGGATATTAGATTTCCTTGCCCCTCTCTGTGCGTTGTCTCCATTAACGGACACTTTCAAAAGATTCGGATAAAATAAATGAAATCAAAATGAAAACGCCTCATTAAAAATAATATTTATCTTGTTACATTGTAAAATATGCTGTGACGAACTAGTTGTCTGTGAACTTTACTAAGCAAATGAACTAGAATTATTCAAAATTGTCAAATATTCATTTATCATTTTCGATAGTAATTGTCACTATAGATAAGTTTTTCATTGTCCCATGTTCGTCCTGAATATGTCGTAGTCCTTTGCTGGGGTGGCCAAACCACGGCATGCGAGTCACGTGGAGCTTTGACACATAATTTGCCGCCTGCAGAAGTGCATTGGCTGAGATCCTTTTTTTACCGTCACAATTAATATAAAAATGACTAGAAAAATTGTCAACGTTTATAATAATTTGTCATGTATATACTATGCTAGGTAAAACAAATGCCTAAGGAAAATACTCGACATCAAGTGGAACGAATTCAAGAACAATGCAGAGATAAGGCAGATGACTGAACAACAACCAGTCTCGTGGGTGATCAGGAAAAGGAGATGGACACATGTTGGTCACGTGATGAGAAGAAACAGTCAGAGAATCCCAAAACAAGCTATAGAACACAACAGGCCAAAGAAAAAGAGGCAGACCATGTGAAACTCTAAAGAGGCCATATTAATAGGCATAAAATCCATAGATAAGGTTGAAAACCTCGCCGAAGACAGGAAAAATTGGCGAACTACCTTGCGAGCCCTATGTGACATTTAACGGCACGGGAAGGATATAAGATATAAGATACACTGGCATTCTACTCAACAGACGGGTCTCCCCAGGGGTACAATCTCGGCTACTTTTGCGCTTTCACATATACACACTCGTAGACGCTAACTGTCTGTCTATCTGCCTGTCTGTCTGTATGTCTGTCTGTCTGCCTGTCTGTCGCCCGTGCTTGAGACTCTCAAACTTCTGAAATTTATCGCATGTGACTCTTATCGTATGCAAGTTTGGCCAGCCCTGTTAGCTGAAGATAACACTTGCTCTACAATGTTTCATGGTACTTCTCATCATCATCATCGTGAAACTAATAATGAAGTAATTATAAAGCTATAATGATATGACATATTTAGTCATAAACAGCAAAAAAGCTATTTTAAAACCCATCAGATCAAATCTATATTCAAGTTCCTGTCTTGTAACGGTGGCTCAACTTAATAAAGTTGCGGTTAAACTAAATTTTTCTGTGGCATTTTCCAGTAGACTACCACATTAACGCTTGAAACTACATTTATGCTAAGTTTTATTCCCTGAAATAGTCCATGAGTTTAGTTAAAAGGTAACGGTAAAATCTACTTTTCCAAGAAATTAAGGCATATTGGGAAACGGTGCTAGCCCATATTTTCAAGAAAGTGTGATATGGTCACTATCACGCTTGGCCGCATTTACCTTCCCAGATTTCTCTATTATCCATTTTTAATAGCTAGGTGGATCCCAGGGGCATTTTGGTGTTGTGGTACTAGAAAAAAATGCTCACTGCTGGGACTTAAGCCCGGTATCACCGGATTAGTAGACCGAGCGCCTAATCACTCAGCCACCCAGGCCGCTATGAGTTAGTTATATTATTTCTATGTTCAGTTTGTTCTTCTTCTTCAGCTTTCCGGGCCATTAAGGTTCATTTCTGCAAATAAAGTTCCGCTCAATTCCTCCCTAATCCTAATCTTCTCTCTCCAGTTGGTGGCGCCAATTTCTGTTATATCTTTTTCTATGTTGTCTTTCCATCTCTGTCTTGGTCTACCCCTTGGTCTTGTTTCCGTCATCTCTTAAGATTACATAAGTTTCGTTTGTCTGTTTTCTTCCATTCTTTCTACATGGCCCAACCAGCGTAGTCTGTTCAGTTTCAAGACATTTATAATTCGTTGGTATTTAAATAAGCTGTTCAGTTTAGTGTTCTTTCTAGCTCTCCTTTATCCATTGTTGGTGTCCTTTATGGGCCCAAAGATTCTTCTTAGGATCTTGTTCTCAAAGATCTACAATAGTTGTTCATCTTTTTTTTTTTGTTGTTGTTGTACTCCACGTTTCTGACCCGCACATGACTTTTCATTCATTCATTTGCATGTCCCTTGCGGAACTTTGCCTCCCTAACAGCACTCCTGAAGGCCTCTCGGTTGTGAGCAAGATGGCCTGCTGCTGATGCATCCTGCTGGTCTTATAATTTTATAGATATACTTCGACTTGTAGCAACTGTTAAAATCTGAAATCATGTCTCAGAACACCAAAATAATAATCTACAAAACTATAATTGTCAAGTTCATGTAAGGAAAAGTAATTCTGACACACTGCGATACAGCAAATTGTTCAGATTCAGTGCCGCATATCCACTATTTCTATTTTAATACATGCCACATCATTTACAGATTCTCTCATTTAAAGACTGCATAGTTAAATATTGCTATTTAAAGATTGGCTAGATTTGCTCAAACAAGACTAGAGAGAAAGGGTCTGAGATGTGGAAACCAGGCTTCAACAGAAGTTGCTTGGTTTGAAGTAGGAACACGCTTTTTCTGATTTCACTGCCGGTGAACTAACACATGAAAGAACTCAGCTTACGGTGTTCGCCTTCAGGTGTTATATAAATGCGTCGAGCGGTATTCGAGAGATTGCATTCATTCCAAGAGTTCTCGTTTTGGGTTTCTACTTCTTCAGTTTCCCCAAAGGAAAAAGAAAAGGAGCAGTGTGGTTAGCAGAGGCAAGGGGTTTACTCGTTCCTCTGATAGATGCGGAGAACTCTCGAACCTCGAAAAGTTGGGCAGAGGCAGGAAGTTGAAGAAATGAAAGATCAGAGGAAATGATGACGTAGTGAGAACAGTGACCGGAGAGGTGCTGGATTTTTTTCTGGTTGAAGATGAGACGGAACGAAATTTTCAATTTGTAAAGAGTTTCTAAAATGAATAACGAACGCGATTTCGAAAATATTCTCATATAAAGGAACTTTCGGTTCGTGTAGAGTATAGACTTTATGGTTAGAATAATTAGAACAGATTCTCAGCTTTGCAATCATCATCATCATCATCATTGCCTTTCACTCCCTTGAGAGCATAGGCCACAGATAAAGGTTCTCCAGTCATTCCTGTTCTTGGAATTATTCTCTGTTTCCTTCCATGTGCATCCCTTGTCTCTGAGCACTGTTATAATTTCTCTTCTCCAAGTAAGTCTAGGTTTTCCTTGTTTTCTATTTCCCTGAGGATTCTATGTCAGTGCCTGTCTTGCCATAATATGGATAAATGCTCTTTCTTAGTTGACATCAATTGTCGTGGACATAACTTACCACCACTTAAAATTCTTAGAGAGAATATTGTCCAGTCTGCAAGTGTTTGGTGGACAATTGCTATGGAATGACACTGACCTCTTTTATTATTATTTTGTTATCATTATCTGTTATCGGTCAATTACATTATTAGTGTAGGCTTATTGTAGGACAAAAGCAGAAAATTAGACTTTGATAAGGACTCAAGCTGAGAAACGCACGTCATGGCCAACAAACGTCGTGTTTTATATCACACAAGCGTAGATATGTAACAAAAGATCACTGTCAGAGGTTATTAGACTACTAAATATAATCACACAAAGACAACAGTTACAAAAAAATGCATAACAGTACCAGTGTAAAACAGCAGTTCCTTAATCATTTAATCCAAACCAATGGGGAGGGTAATAATCATCACTGGAAAAGGATTTGGATAGATTTGTTCCTTTTGTAGGATAGTTCTTGTAGTACACCACGTAACCTCCTGCAAGCCAAGCCCCCCACCAACCGAACGTGCCAGTTGAAAATATCACGTGATCGCAAGTAGATAGTAAGGACAGATGAACCAAATGCGACGCTGGTGGCATCATCATCACGCCGGCTCCTTTCAAGTTATTCTCACACCAGAGATAGTCGTCGCTTGCAACGAAGAACAAAATTGCCTTACTAGAAAACTTGCGCCTTATCCATTCAAATGCTTTCATAAAATACGACCTCTGTGGTACAGTATAGCCCTTTTCTAGATTTCTTTCTGACAACATATCCGACCGCCTGACATGAACACCAACCAGTGTCACGTTTTCTCTTCTAATGTGATTTAGTTCTTGGAGGATGAGATCTCGCTGTCGAATAATGGAACTCCTAAATTTAAACTCCCTTTTACATTTTATATGTGTTACATTTACAATGACTGTGTTTATGTGTGTTTAGTAGGATATCATGTGGGACCTTCTGTTTCCCTCCCCACCCCACCCCACCCCCACCTCTCTCCCTTTTCAATTCCCTTTTTTGCTTCCAGTGGCCTAGTTTTGATTATGGCTATAATCATAATCACATCTAGACTCACGCATTTCGTTTTTATGGCATGTATTATAATTACATTTCAGTCACAATACTAGAACTGTAAATTTCACGTTCCAGATATGGTCTTACTGACGTGCTGGTGACAACAAAACAGCTCTAGGTAATCTCCTTACAATTTTAAACTTCAGCGCTCTTAGCAGCTGATGACGTGATGAATACAGTGTAATAAAAACACAGATCAGTCATAGTCGATCTATGGTGGCTTTCATGGTTATACGAAGCGAAGCCAGATTACAAAATCTTCGCCTGTGAGAAATAATCATTTGCTGTAGAGTTTTTTAGTCTGTTTGATCGTATTGGTAGCGTATCTCTGCACAAATTAATTTCACTTTTTCCCCAGCAAGGAGACAAAAAAATTAATAGTATAAGCCGAGAAAGAAAACTAAATTTGTCACTTTGAAATGCTTGGTTAAAGTCCCATCATTCATACTTTCATGAAGCTGCGGCGAACATTAATAAAAAAGAAGTAGATGTTGATGATGATGATGATGATGATCTTACGTTTGTAAATACTTTTCGTGACAGACCATTATATAAACCAAACAGGCTGCTGTAAGCGATGACAAACATGTCCAAGTTAGTGATTTCTGCAAACTCTTCTTGGTCACAAAGCAATCCATCATGAACACAGCTGATCCGAGATGTACCAATAGCCAGCCTGAAGATGATCAGGAAGGCATCGTTAGATCAAGAGGAGAAATAATTAGTTTTAAAAAATTGTTGTTGTTTGTTGCTTTGCTAGGACTGACAGTATATAGCAGTTATTCTTATCTGTCCAAATTTTAACGCCCTTGATTGACGTAGTTATGGTTCAGTTAAAGGTCAATCTTGACACTTTAAAAATCCCGATATTTATGATCATGTTTTTTTACTCAAGCTTAGTTAAGACCTTGTAAAATCTCGGGGAGCAGAGAACTTTATCCTGAGATGTTTTTATTCTAAGTTAAATTTGGAATTTCCAGTTTTTCACTGAAGGCCATTATTGGACGTTGAAATTCCGAGATTTTGATTGAACTTTCTCTAGACTTGTTTTTTAAGGCTAGCTAAAATTAGGTTCTTTTTCGGAGACTAGTCCAAGGTCTGTGAACAGGTGATTTACAAAAGTTCAGGACGTGAGTCAATATTTGTGAACTCGCACGGAGTTAGGAATCTCGTGCTATAGTGAAGGCCATAACAAATACCTTTTGCGTGAATGTGAATTTCACGGAGAAATAGTTCTGGAAGGATGGCAGAGAAAATGTCTGTTATATAAAAGAACTAAGAGCTGAGTTGAAGCATTAGGATTAGGAGAATTATTTTTATTAGGAAAATTAGAAAATCATGTAAAAGTTGTGTTTGAGTTTTTTTTCTAGAAGTCGCTGTTGAGTAGAAGTTTTCCAGTTTTTTCCAGCCTTAGATTCACTGCTATAATAATTGTCCTGTAGGACAAAGTTTTTGTTAGCAAGAATGTAGTCAGTTATAATATTGTTGTGATTTGTTATTGACTCCCATGGCATTGCTCTCATGCCCGGGAAGTACAGTGTACTTTTTATGATCACCCTGCCATGTTGGCAGCTCTTTGTTTTGCCTCATCCACACAGTTAATCTAACAGTCTATTCATTCAATAAATGTTGTGACACTCTGTGGTTATTGTAAAGTTGGTGAACCTGGTTTAGTTGCTGAGTCACGTTGTGTATAATAATGTTACAATCTGCCGCTTGGTTTAACAGCAAGTACCAAGCTTACGACAACAACAACATGTAATAATTCAGTACAGTAGTTTTCAAATCTGTAATAGCAACAGACCGCTCTATACAAGTATCATCTTTTTACACTCGTATTCTCCTAGTAGCTGTGCTCTAGAGAGAGGCAGTAATACTATTTGCAGCTGATGATAAAATATTCCACCAGATAATTGAAGAGAAGCAATACTGGTTTATCCGGTGCCGTGTTGGCACGTCAGTACTGAGGCCCAGCGAAATACTACTTAAAGTATAAG